>CM016618.1:45402231-46002231 GCA_005393395.2 Gossypium australe | reverse complement strand
TAATTTTATTCAATTAATCCAATTCTAGCATTAAAAATAATCAATTTAATTTATAGCCCTTAATAATGGAAATTTACAAATTTTCCCTCAAAGTTTATCTTTTATACAATTTAGTCCCTAAACTCGAAACTTACAATTTCACCTTTTTTTAACCATAAATCATACTAGCCGATTTTCACCTAATCTTATAACAACCCAGATTTACCAACAATTTACAATATTTTCCTTAAATTTTACAATTTTCATAAATAAGTCCCTAAACCTTAAAATCATCAGAAATTACTTAACAAAATATGTCTATCTAACAACCAAACTTAACAATCTACCATAAAACTTCATAAACATACCAAATTCATTCATGGCTTAATTTATAACATTTAAAAATTTTACAATTTGACCCCCGGGTTAGTAAGATCAAGCTAAAACGAGCTCAAAAACATAAAAATTACTAAAAATGAGGCTCGAAAACATACCATGCATGAGATTTCAACTTTGGCCAAAAGATTCTTCACCTAAAAATGTTGTTTCGACCATCCCTTCTACAAATGAAAAAGATGATACCTTTTCATTACTTAATTTTATGTTAAATTAGCTAATTACCATTTTACCCTTAAATATTAAACCAAATTTCACCAAATGTCAAACCATGATCATCCACCAAACTTAAAATAGGTTGAATTACTACTTAAAGCCCTTATTTCATGCTTTTATATCCATGTAATACAAATAAAGGTATAGCTATTAAGTTTCAATTTTTTTACAATTTAGTCTTTTTTAATTAATTAACAATCTAAACATTAAAATTTCTTAACCAATTTTTAATATGATCCTAATAACACTCCATAAATATTATTAAAAATATTTACGGGTTCGATTTATAGAAATGAGGTCTCGATACCTCATTTTCTAAAACCACTTGACTTTAAGGATTTACCATTTGAACCTAATTATTCATTTAAGTAACATAAATTATCAAATCAAAATTTATAATAATACTATATTTGACTCGTAAATATTAAATAATAATATTTACGGACTCGTTTGTAGGATTTGTGGTCCCGAAACTATTGTTTTCGACACCACTGAAAAACGAGCTATTACATAGTATTTCTTGTGTGGGCGGTGCGAAATTTCAAGGAAGTGATCCAAGTTAGGCTTAGTAACTGAGTAGGTGTTATTATCGTTACATTTGATGAACTGTGGGAATAAGGTAATGTGGTAGATTTGTTGGTTGATTATTGCCATGATGTTTTAAATGTTTGCATGATTTTAGTACTCATAAGATTTGTGGACATTTGATATTAGTTCTTTGGTTTGCTTGAGTTAAGTTTATTGATGATGCGTTAAACTGCAAATATGGACATTTTGTTGATGAATGGTTGTGGTTTTATTTATAAACATGTTAAGGTGGTATATGCATGATTGTGTTAAATTTCCTATTTTGGTGTTATTTTTGTTACTTTGTATAGAGGTATTGATAATCGGCCATAAGCATCGATTCTTCTAAGCTAATTCAAATGTGCAGGAAAACAATAGCTCATTTTGGTATCGATACCAAATCTTGAGTAAAAATATAGATACTTTTGGGACTATCGATAATTTGTTGGGTTTTTAATTTAGACGAGAAACAAAATGCTAAAAAGGTATCGATTTTTCAAACGGTATTGATACCCATTATGAGAAATATGTATACCATCGAATGTGTATAGATACCTACGTGACTTTTTGGAAATTTTTATTAAGTGGTATTTAAGCATGTTTCAACTTGATGAAAGGGTTGTTTAATGTAGGTCAAATTGATTTTAATGTTGCCTAGGGTATTTTAGACTTAAAATTTCCTAAAGATACACGAATCTAATAAAGTTGCATACAAATGAGACTTTGTGTGATACATGATGTCGTGATGGTTGATGTGGTATTATGTTATTCGGGCTCCGCGACTGGGCTGGGTATAGGGTGTTACACTTACTATTATTTAAACCCCCTAACTAAGTTAATGTCACAAGTCAACTGAACACTAACTTAGTTGAAAAAATTACTAAATTATCCTTCAATATTTGAAATAAGTTATATTTGTTTTTTTATTTAAAATAAAAAAAATTAAAATTACAAATAATGAAATTTAAACATCATGCATAAAAGCTCAAGTTACCATCACTCCCAATACTTCATTTGGAGTTTTTTTTTTGTATATTTTAATATTATTACACAAAATTTTCACCTGTATATATTGCATATTTCATTTCGCATATATGTGTTGTTATTATTTTAGTTACAATCATACGCTTTTTATTTACATGTATTCTAAATATGCAAGTTCCACACACATACGCATGTGATAAAATTTTTAATATCAATTATGTGGGTGAAAATTAAGAAAATCTATAAAATATTCTTTAAAATTTATTGATAGTTAAAAGTACCAAGTCATCGAAAATCGAGTAATTTTCTCATTTAAATTAATTTTTATTTATTTGAAAATAGTGAAAAGCAATAACATTCTTAACAAAATATGCTTTTGCTGATTGAGTCTTAGCTCAATATTGACATAAACATTGTTACCAATGCAGGAAGATGTGAGTTTGAATGTACTGAAACGCATTATTCTCTTATCTATGGGTTGGAGAATAATACATGCTCATTCTCATGCTTTGTCTTCCTTAATTTGTTTAAAAAAAAATACAACATGTTTTGCAACATGCAAACTCGGGCTAACTCAATTTTTTTTAGTCCAAAATAACGATCCAACCATTGATTTTTATTCAATGCGAATTGCTGAAAGTGCAAAAGAAAAAATGCTCATAAATCCAAGGTGGGAGAGATTTGGAAGTTGAGATTCCAAAGATCAAACTTTCCATTGACAAAATCATAATGTGCACCTTTCAAGACAAGGGTTTTCTTAACCAACGCCTCTCTCACAAATGGATATGTCAATAGGTTCCCCAAAGATACATTCACTGCTTCCTGCATTTAGTTTAATAGCACCAAACATTACACATTACATGAAGTTTAATAGCAACATATACCAACACGCTATACGAAAAAAGATATAAATATTGTAATATTATACAACTTTTAAAAGGTTAAGACATGAGCATGATTTTATTGATATAAAAATGTAAAATCCATACTTATCAACTAAATATTAATGTGTGAAAAGTTTTAATTTTTCTTTTAAAAAGAAAAACTTGATTAGAAAAAAACTAACAACCATTAGAATCTATACTTGGAAAAAAATGTAAAAAAGAACTAAACAATATGTATTAATTAAAACAAGTATGGATGATAAAAGAACTAAACAATAACACCTGACATGTCACGTTTACCTCATGTTTACGTAGATGGACCAATTTTTAATAGTAAAAATAAATATAATTTTTAGCAAAAGGACCAATTTACTCTTTGATATAATGTAAAAGAATTGATTTGTCAATTTTTTAGTAGAGGGACAAAATACAATCTAACTCTAAGAGTTTGTCACCTCATGCGTGTTTGATTTTATTGTCCTTGTTTAGTGAAAAGTTGATTAATTACGATAACAAAAAAACGATGAAATGTTAAACATCACTGCAATGCTATCTCTGAGTATTAATGTTGGTCAAAACAAGAAATGATAGAAGACATGAAACTAACCTTCTCGCAGTAGGTGCATTGCTCCGCGAAACTCATCTCCTTGTTTTCTGATTTCACCTTGGTCTTTGCAGATCCACAGATGCTAACCCATTGTTCTATGAAATCACTGCAAAGTTCAATTTTCAAACATTAAGTACACCACGTATGAACATTCCATTTGTATTATACACGTAACCATAACTTTTCGACAAAGGAGAGGATCGAAATCGTAAAATAATGATTGTAGCATCGCAAATAACTGCTATAGGAGGGAAGGGTCCGAAATCATGTGCAAATTTTTAAGTCAATAGAAACTGTCACGAGAAAAGGCTTGGCAAAGAGAAACTTCCTTCAGTATATATACACTGATTCAATAAACGACTTACCTAGCAGTGGTGCCATCATCTGGGATAGACATTAGCCCTTTGATACCTCCACAGTTGCTGTGTCCAATGACCACAATATTCCCCACCTGAACCAAATACTGTGTTATGTTTCCACGTTTAATTCTATAATCACTCCTTAATCCGTAAATAGGAGAATAAAATGTGTTTCATTATGTTTAAACTCACATCCTCTTGAATTGACTATAATATTGATGCATAATACCATTATTTTTAAATTACTTGAACATATTATCAAGCAAAGAGAAAATTATAGAAAATATAACAGTAAAATCATATATTCCTACTGATAATGTAAAATTACTCTAACCAAATGTCTCAAATATACATAATTAACATTTATTTCTAATAAATATTTAAATATACATATGAAATATGATTTCCAAATATATAGGAAAAAAATTTTAAAACATATACATCTGCCATGCATGTACTTATATTCAACTATAATTAATAGTTCATTAGAAAAGAACTTGGGACTTATACTTTGAAACAGTTTTGGCATGGTTAGTGAGTAGTGACAAGAGATGAAGTTGCCCCCACCAAAAAGCCAACATCCACTATACAATTAATATCTACTGTCATTAAAAAAGAAAAAAAAATTCAATTGTGCTTATAAAGTAAAAATCTATTCTATTATTCTTTATTAATTCACCTTTAGATGCAGGACTGCATATTCAATAGCCGCGCCAACTCCGCAGTATTTATTCTACAGTGAACGATACAAATCAAAATATAAAAAACTGATGCTCTAATTTAAGTGATGTATATAAAGAGAAATATGTAATTAATAAATTAACTTCTTATTCAACAAAATTTTAAAAATCTGTAAGTGGTGAATAAGTTTTAACCCGTGTCCACCGGTTAAGCAATTTTACATTTATTATCGACTATTCGGAGTCAAACCAACACAATTAAAAATTAAATAACGTAAAATTAGGCGAACCTTGTCATATTGCGGGACCATGCTGGCAATGTTTCGAACCATAAAAGCTTCCCCGGGTTGGAAATCCAGGATGTGGGACGGACACACTCGAGAGTCCGAGCATGCAAATATCAAATACTGCAATATAATAATAATAATAATAATAATAATAATAATAATAATAATAATAATAATAATAATACAATCGATTAGTTAGACCGTTCGACACATGTATTTAAAATATAAATTGTGAAGGAATGATAATATTCATATATATACACATATAAACAATATCATTATAAATTTTAATCATATTTATTTTTAATGACACAAAGTTTAGAATTACTTATAGCCCTTCTCCAACCAATGAATTAGAACATAATGTGTTTCAGCGCACTCAAACTTATGTCCTCCTACATTGACAACAATACCCATACCAATTGAAGTAAGACTCAATCGATATATATATATATATATATATATATATATACTCAAATTCTGTACTTATTATCAAATCTATACTATTAGCTAAATTTCTAATTGAATTTAGGATCATTTGATTTTGTTATGCTAACTCAATTAATAAAATTAAAAAATTAAAATATAAAATAAATTATATATATTTAAAAATGTTATAAGATTAGTAATTTGATTTTTTTTTCATTTAAATAAAATCGTATCTATTTTTTCTCCACTTCTATTTTTTTCTGTTCTTTAAATAAATAAACTTAAGTTTTTACCTTTTCATTATTCTAAGAAGAAACTTCACTTATTTACTTCTCTCTATATCCATACAAATAAATAACCATTTATTTTAAAAATATATTTATTAAATTATTTATTTCAAAAGATAATTAATTTTAATAAATTTTACTCTTTTTATAACTTTTTCCACCATTAATAGAATTCTAGTATGAGTTAAAAAACCCAAAGCGACTTTTTTTTCTAAAAAATGTTGAGTGCACAAAATGACAATATATCAACTCGTTAAAGCTACTGCAGTTTCACTTTATAATTTGTCAAAGTCTTCTTTATCCGGAAAAGAAAAAACACAGATCACTACATTTCTTTCCCTTTACCACCATTCCAGAAGTGTGCAAACTATGGCCATACACGGCACCATTTTGACTTAGCATATTCTTGGTTCAAAACTTAATGCCTTTCGTAGTTGAAAATGTAACCTATTCCTTTCACAAAATATAAATCTATCACTGATCATGTTCGAGTTAAGTTGAGTTCGGATTAGATCTATTTAAGGTATTTAAATTAATTTTTTAAGTTCAGGTCTAATTTGACTTAAAAAGTAAACTTATTTTTTTTATCTAAACTTGACTCAATTTAAAAAAAATAAACTCATTTTTTTTATCTAAACTTGACTCAATTTAGGAAAAGTAAACCCAAACTCGATCCGGCTTACCCATATTTGTTTTTTTAATTAATTTTTATTTAAAAATAATTTTTTTCTTAAAATATTAGACACTAAATGCATTAAAACGCTAAAATAAAAATTTTCTAACACATTAAAAAGATATTTAAAAGTTTATAATAAAAACAGTACGTACCATAAATATAATAAATGTCTTATTGTATTAAATTTAATTTTTAAAATTTCATATTTTAGGTGAGATAAGTTTGTTTTTAGGTTTTGGTAAAGAGTTTAATTGTTATTGGATTAATGATTTATTATAAATATAAATATATAATTATTATTTTATATATAATTAATACAATTATTTTTTATAACATAATATATTCAGGCCAAACTTAGCCGGACTTGGGCCAAAAGAATCTCACCCAAGACCTAACCTATATAGAAAATGAACCTTACATTTTACTGAAGCCTATTTTTCGAACTTTGTATTTTTTTTCAAATCCTCTCATTTTATGAGTAAACCTTCAAGCCTAAACGAGTGATTTGACCTATGAGTAGGTTTAAGGTTGACCAAAAAATTGAATATCAATTCAAGCTTTAATGCTGTTTTAGATTTTTTTTATTTTTTTTGGAGCTTGATTTGGTTTCAAAAATAGCAAAAAAAAAAAAAATCGGTTTAGTTCAGTTTATTATTTTTTAAATAAAAATGGAATTAATTTGAATTTAAAAAATTAATTTCTATATTTTTAAATTAGTAAAAGAATAACAGTCCAATATGAATGTACATTGTAAACTTTTTTTCACCCTTAATATATGATAAATTTAAAAAAAAAATCAAGTGATTAGCTTAAGCTTTGACATCCATTTACCATGTAAAATAAACCCAAATCTTCTAAGTTAATATATAAGAGAAAAAGAAAAAGAAAAAGTTAATGAAACGAACCTTGGGGCTTTGGCCTTTGGCAAGTGTACCGTACAAATCAGGATTTTTCCTGAAAAAAATCATATTAAGCTAATTATAATTCATTTTCAAGAAAAAGGAAAAATGCATTCAGCCAATTCAATCACTTATTTTTCATCTTTTGGTGCAACCACAAATCCGTTTCACTTGTCACCTTTTCCAAATCCACTTTCTTCGTAATAATAATTAATTTAACAATATATTATTTCATTAAAATATTAAAATAATATTTATTAAATATAATAACTGATATTTCTATAGTTTATTATTTTGAAAATATTATTATATACACAATCATTAACAAAACTCTTATACATATTAAAATAATATAATAACCACAATAGATTTAAATATAATTTAATGGACACTTAAAATTTTCATCAACTTAATAATTTGTGTTTATCTATATTTTATACGACTGGGAAAAGAAGAAAAAGAAAACGAAATAAACCCTTTAACGAATTGAAAAGAAAAATGGAAGCATGAAAATGAAGAAAACAAAAAGCAGTCACATAACATCAAATAAAAAGGTAATACAAAGAGAAGAAGAAACCAAAACGATACAGCACATTACGACCTGAATAAAGACAAATACAAACTTCCTGTTTTCTTTTTTCTTTTTGTTTTCCGAAATTATTTTCTTAATGTTGTGAGTTCAGATTTTTTCTTTTTTCTTTTCTTTTTTTGAATAATGTGAGTTCAGTATATTGTCACTTTATAGTTTTAGATAATATACATAAATTAATATTTATAATAACCAATTATTAAAATTTTATTATATCCATAATCGCTTAAATTTGTAAAGATAGGAACGTACTCGAATTTTTCTGACTTGAAATGAAGGAAACCGGTTTTGATCCGGTTGTCGGCGTCGCAACTGCCAGCTGCCTCTAAGTCGGCTGTTATTTGCTTGATTTTTTCAGCGGCAACACTTCCGAGATCAGCTTTCTCACTGCAACCGACGACGGTAAGCCATCATTACAGAGTTTAAGGTTCTGATCAGTATAGGTGCCGGAAAATGAAATTTTCGGTTTTGTTTTTTCTTCTGGTTCGGACCAGAAATAAGAATCGTTTAAACAAAGGACGGGCCGTAACACTACCTGAGAAGCTTCGACAAAGCTGCAATCGCCTCCTCGTAAGACTCACTTCCCATATCTTCTTCCTTAAAAAGGAAAAAGAAATATTAATTTCCGAGAAAATTGAGTCTGGAGATGTGATTTGAATCAGGATCAACGCATAAGCAGAAGATTAAAAGGAATGCTAAAGAACAAAATTCGGAAAGAGAAAATAACAAGAATCCATTTATCTTTAATGATACTTTCTTTATTAAAGAAAAAACAAAACACTTACTGATTTTGAATTTGGGAAGGACTAAAAAGGAGATTGAATTCACTAACCAGATAAGTTGATAATCACTTTTTATTTGTGATGAAAAATAGATATATGTATCAAGCAGTTTATAACTTCTGCTACAGATTTGCGCTCTATTTATAGTGGTTTATTTATTTACCCGGAACATGAAGTAAAATGTTTGTAAAAGAAAATAAATATTAAAATTTTGAAGCGGTGGAAGCGTTTGTCTTGTGCTTTATTTATGGTAAGGGTTGACAGAAAATCTCTTAGTGTTCCGTTTGATTCTCGTTCCGTTTTTTTATTGAATTTCACCTTCTTCTTTTCTTTCTTTCTTTTTTTTTTTTTTTTGAAAAAAAGCATTATTACAATCAATTAACCTAAAACATCCGAAGCATTATGTTCTTACGTAGTTTTCTTTCCTATGTTTTTTTAAATAATCGGAAGCTCGATTAGTTTGGAAGCTCGTCGGAGATCTATCACACTATCCAGCAATTATATCGGTAGTTTTTGATGTTTTGGCCAAGGTTATAATGGCATGTATAGGTGGACTGGTGTTTGATGATTAGTTGATAAGTTTGGCACATATATGTTATTTTGGTTTATGTACTTTTGGTACTTTTGGTGCCTTGTTGGTTTGTGGTAAAGTGGCTAAGTTTTGATGCATGTTTTAATGGCCAATCTGCTATGTGTTGGAATAGTTGCAAAATGGTCAAGATAGGTTATGTTTTGGAAAGGTATTGGACCTGATATGCATGATTGAAATGTGGTATTTTTACATGTTTAGGTAAAATATGAATGAATGCATTTCAAGTGCCTTGTATGGCATATTGGTTGTATCGATTTGGTTTTTTGAATTTGTCATTTCATGCATGTTTTAGTAAGGTTTTGAAGTTTTGAAGTGGTGCACAAAATGCTTGTAGGTACATGTTTGGGTTAGTGATGGAAATGGCTTGGTTTTAGCCAATTTCATATCCACATGGCCTGCGACACGGGCGTGTGACTCAGCCGTGTGTGACACATGACCGTGTGTCCCCTATAAGTTTTAAAGGTTTGCAAGTCAGGTTGTTACACGTCCTAGGACACGGCATGGCACATGGGCGTGTGGCTTGGTCGTGTGACCCAACTTTGAAAGATACACCGGCACGGACACGACCGTGTGTCCCTATTTCGATTGTTACACGGCCTGAGACACGGGCGTGTGTTAAAGCCATGTGAGTCACACGGCTTGGCCATACAACCGTGTGACCCTTGAAATTCAAATTTTCCAACTATTCATTAAATGTTTCCAATTATACCAATTTAGTCTCGAATTATTTCTAAAGTGTTTTTAAGGCCTCGAAGGCTCGATTAAGGGACAACATGCATGTAAATGAATGGATTATGCCATGACTATATATTACGATTGGAAATGTATGTTTTTTATGTTACGTTTTGACGGTAATGCTCTGTAACCCTATTCCGGTGACAGATACGGGTTAGGCGTGTTACAACTAGCTTGATGATCTCTCAACAAAAGCCTGGTACTCTAATTAAATACCATATGCTTGCACTTATGGGATACTTTTCTAAGGAAAATGGGGTCGAACTAGATACAAACACTTAAATTGAGATAGTGTCCAAATTAAAATAAAAATGGAATTAAATTTGACCAATTTTTTAAGAAAAAGGAGTTTAATTTTGGAAATTACAAGAATGTAAAAGTAGAAGGATTAATTTAGTAAATTTCTCCAGGAAAGATTTCAAAATTTGAAAAAAAAAATTAAAAAGCACAAGGGCAGATACTGTTATTCAAAAAGGGAGAAGTCCTTAAATATAAGTATGAAAACATGAGGGATTGGGTTGCAATTATTAGAAGAGTTCATCTTTACCTATTTCACTTGATTTTGTTTCTCTTTTTCTCTTTATCTCTCTTTATTTTGATTTGCTTAGGATAGAATTTTATAGTGATATTGTTTATCTTTTATATTTAGAGGTATCTATTTTGTGTACAAATACCATTGCAAAATCAATAGTTGTAACAACCTGCCTAATGAAGTCTTAGTATCTGATTATATAGTTTAGAGTTTTTTAGTGAGTTAAGAGTAAAGATGAGTAAGTAAATTGTTTATTTTGATCAAGTATAGAATTCTTTGTATGCACCACTTGGCGAACTTTTATCTTGGCAAAGATATGTGGTTTGGCGGACTTTTTCGTTAAGTGTACGCCACCCAGATACTTTGGCGATCTCACTTGGTTTATTGTTGAATGGATTTGTTTATTATTTAAGTAAGGTAATTTAGTTAGTTAAATTGAGACTTAGTTAGAATGGAACTAGCTACTGAATATGAAAATACTTAATTTTTTATATGCGCACTTAATAACGAGAATCAAGAGTGTTAGTAGAATTATCTAATTTTTCCACTAAACCTTATATTTGTGCTTGATTATATATAAGATAGCAGTGCCTTCACTGAAAATCTTTGTGTTTTCTTTCTATTCATCTTCCTCTTTGATTTTTTTGCACTTCCTGAAAACCAAAGTCCAGAAAAGTTGTCTAAAGTTTGGTTTGCTGTAGTCAACCAACTTATACATCTATCATAGCTCTCTAGTAATTACTGATGAACCCTAGGTTATTCTTAAGGTTATTTACGTGTTTTCGACTCTACATGCATAAGTTTTAGACTGGTGTGTAATGAAGGAAACTTCCTGCTTTGGGTTAAGTGTTAATGTTTCCTACATGGATGTTTAGATTCGATGAAGAAGTAATCTTATATTTTTAAATAACCTTATTTTTAGCTCAAGATGCTACTGAAGGTTCGAGTGACAAAGGCAAAGAACCTGTTATTTAGACTTTATTATTTTTCTAGTAAGTTCCTTCTTACTTCCATATGTTGTAATTATCTTTATTTTATAATATTGTAAGGTAAGTATTCTTATTTTATAAAGGATTATCAATGTATGTGTGTGTGAATAATGGTTGTCCAATCATTAGTCTAAGTTCTGTATGTCTGGGATAAGAAGTGTGGGTCATTTTCATGTTAAATCCGTATCATCTGCTTCTAAAATGAAAGATATGATATGAACTAATCTATGGAAATTGAATTAAAATAAATATGTTGTGTAGCCTCCGGTAGGGCAGATATATATTGCAAATCAAATTGACATAACACAATTAAACATGCTACTAAATGATTTTGGAATGGGAGTTATAAGGAGAGAATGTATATGAATGAAACAAAAACATATTATATGAATCTAACTCTGAACTCTAGTTTTGTGGCTAGCATGAAAATGAAATGTTTAAATTATGTTGTGTTGGAGTATAGTATTCACCCATGTGACACACCATTGATGTATTGAGTCTATCTGATCTTTGTATACACCAGAGGGTGTACTTTGTAGTTATGAGTGAATCTTTTACAAAATTGAACTATGTCATTAGTATCTTTACTTAAGTTTTCCATGAAACTCACTAAGTTCTTTTGAACTTACCTCGTTACCCTTTCCTTCACAGGCCTACTGTTGAAGGAAGACTTTCTGAAGGACTACGACAGAGGACATCTGCTGTTGTGAGACATATGTTTATTTGTACTATGAATGACATATAGGGTGATGTCTAGTTGTATCTTGAGAAGGATTTATAATTGAAACTTATGATTGATAAAAAATGCTTTAATGAAATTTCATCTAAGTTTTTGGAATGGTTTCATAATGTTATATATCGAATAATGAAATTATCTTTTTGAATTTTATACGCCATTTGGCTTATGCTTTATTTTAGTATTTTATTAAAGGTTTAACTAAAACACTACAAATTATACAAAGTGCTCACTAGAAACAGTTTTAAAAATGGATGATTTCTTAGTAGTGACACATCATGCTTAGATCCTTCTAAAGGATCGGGTTTGGTGTGTTACAATAATATTTGATGAATTTTTTTATCAATTCATTTAATGTGTTTTATGGTATCACGAGTCTAAAGCCAAATGACATTTTTTTTCTTTTCTCTCATTGGCATTGTAGCACCCCAATACTCGACCCGATTGTTAAATACGAATTATGAGATGTCACATGTGTTGCCAGAGCAACTACAATAAATCACAGTCAACTTATACCATGTAATAATTAAATCTAGCTAAAACATGCATTCAATACGATATACAATCATTACCGAGTCTTATACAAGCTTACTAAAGCTTAATTCTATCCCGGGTTTGAACTAGGACTAAACTAAAAAAAATTCAAATTTGGGTATTGCAAAATCCAGGGCTTGGTATTGCAATACTGAAGATAGTATCCAAACTTCAAACTTGATCAAGTGGATATCGTAACATATAAGGCTTGGTATCGCAACTTCGAAGACTCTAGCCAAGTTTTCCAACCTGAAAATCAAATTGTAAGCTTTTTAAAAGTAAATCAAGGCTGATATTGCGATATCAAGGGTACAGTATCGCGATATTGGGGGTAATCCACTAATTCTTGATTTAGTAAAATCATCTATCCAGACTAACTAAATACTAGTCTAATATAATACCAAAGTAACATAACTATTCATTTCTAACCACACATACTTCCAAATATTCAATCATTCTCATCAACTTACCTAATTCAAGGTTCTACATTTGCCACCTTTCATACCAATTTTTTTCTTTGCCATACATGTTTTGGAAACATGAGAATTTACGTGTTTTTACATGCCCTTTTTAACTTTAAATCATGCTATTTCGATTAAATTATTGTCAAAAAATAATTAAATATTATAAAATAATTAAATTGTGTTAAAAATATGAACATGATGAATTTTAATTAATTTTATAGTTAATTTTGACTAATTTTGATAGATTTGCACAAAGAGCGAAAATTGGTTCGGCAGACACTACTCGAAGAATAAAACCAAGAAACAATTTGAAGTATCGAGGCAACTTTATTTTCAGCCTAAGACGGTCCAATTATGAATATTAAATCATAATATAATTAATTTTAATTTATTTTCAATTTAATTTGGGTTAAATAAATTATTATTAATTAATTATAGAAAAAGGGTCCAGTTAAACCGCATTGGTTGAACCGAATTGAGTGAACCGAACCAGCCACCAATTGGGCTGCCCAAAAACTGTCCATATGCTGACCCAAATTAGCTTATTAGCTAATTAATTAAGCTTGCAAAGAAGCCCTTGAAGACTTGTCAAAGTTGCATTCAACCCCCTCCACAATTAGTGGCTTTGTAGATTTGCCCCAAGCCATATTTAGCAAAGTTGAAGCCATCAACTTTGCCACATAGGTGGCCGGCCAAGGGATGGCTCTCTGGCTGCTATTTTTAGCAAATTTCAGCTGCCACAACCCCCCTTGGCTAATCATTCAAAGCATCTCTCATCCCTCATCCCTGATTCACATCTCTTCTCCTACAACTTTTCTCTCCTCTCTCACTTCTTCTCTCATTTTTCCTATTCAAAGTTCATTGCTCTTGTGCCGATTTCTCCTCTTGGGAAAGGGGTCTTCTTCAGCCATTTTGGAGCAGCAATTGAGTGTTCATAGCAGCCTTGATCGACGAGGACAACAAAGAAGCAAGAATGGAGCAACCTAGTCAAGCCACTAAAAACCATCGGATTTGATTCTTGTTCCCTATCTCTTTAATTTTTGTTGTTTTTATGATGAACATATCTATGAATATTTATGTTGTTGGAATGGTTAATTTAATAAGCTTAGCTTGAATTTAATTCGTGTTGGGTTGACTGCATTTCGTCCTCTTAAATTATTAAAATTGTGTTTATGCTGTTATAGGCCTCGGTAAAATGCTTGATTAAGTAAAATCATGTCTAAGTTATTCTGGCATTATAATTGTTTAGATAACTAAAGAATTAATTATTTAAACGCATTGAAATTGTAATTAATGGACACGGTACTTAAACAGTGCATGTTTAACTTTTCTAAGGTAGCTGAAGATTAGATTAGCATTGTATTTGGCGATACATATGCCTTGCATAACTTGCAAGATTATTGTGATTAAACTATTCAAGGTAAGGATACTTTGTTACCTCACATAGTCTTTTATATGCTTATTAGGTTGAATTAATAGTTTGAATCAACATAGGAATATACGAGAGATTGTTTAATTTAATAAGTATGTATGTGCAATAACATGTTTACCTTTATAAATTTGTTTACTCGATCGAATTGACATAGAAATATGTACAAGAGATGAATGGATTTTTGATTTGTAAATATGTTCATAAGTTAGCAAATTACCGAGTTGCCGTGACTTATTCGTAACAAGTATAAGCATAAGTTTAATGATTCTGAGGTAAGGAAATATAATTAATCCAACACAATTATATCATCTTGATTAAAATCAGCTTTTGAAATCGTGCATTAGAACATTATTTTATTTCATTTTATTTTACTTTGTTTTCTAGTTTTTAATCATTTCCCAAAACCAAATATTTTTCCTTCACCAAAGTGTTTAAACTTACTTTCATAAACAATTCTTTTATAGTCCCCGTGGGTACGATAACTCGACATTTACTTGTCACTTTATTACTTGTTGCGATTGTGTACACTTGCACATTTCCACCGTTCCAAGTTTTTGGCGCCGTTGCCGGGGACTGTTTTTTTTAAGCCATTATTTGTGAATTTGTTAGTCTCTCATTTTGGTTTAATTTTCTGTTTAATTTTTAACTTAATTAATTTTTCTGTGAATATTTCAGGTGTTTATGTGTATTGACCAAATTATCAATTTACTCCTGTAGACCCTGAGATAGAACGAACCTTTCGATAGCCAAGAAGACAAGCGAACCAGAGAAGGACCGAAGAGATGAACTTCGAGAATATGAATCAAGGAAACGGAGCAAACCTTGCTCAGAATCCTATCCTCATTGTTGATGATAGGGATAGAGCTTTGCAATAGTATGCTGTGCCAGTATTTAACGATCTTAATTTGGGTATTAAGAGACCCGAAATCGAGTCATAATAATTTGAGCTAAAACCAGTCTTGTTCTAGATGCTTCAAACAGTGGGCCAATTCAGTGGAATGCCTACCGAAGACCCTCATTTGCACTTGAAATTATTCATGGAGGTAAGCGATTCTTTCAAGTTAGCCGAAGTACCCGAAGATGCATTACAACTGAAGTTGTTCTCATATTCGCTAAGGGACAGAGCTCGTGCCCGGTTGAACTCATTACCACCGAACTCCATTTCTACATGGCAAGAGTTAGCCGAGAGATTCCTCATGAAGTATTTCCCGCCAAGCAAGAATGCCAAGTGTAGGAATAAGATCACTGCCTTCCAACAAATGGATGATGAGTCCCTGTATGAGGCATGGGAGAGGTACAAAGAGTTATTACGAAAGTGCCCTCATCATGGAATCCCACATTGCATCCAACTTGAGACATTCTATAATGGTCTCAACGCTCACACGAGGATGGTAGTGGACGCCTCTGCTAATGGTGCTCTCCTTTCTAAGTCTTATAATGAGGCTTATGAAATTATTGAGAGGATTGCCAACAACAATTATCAATGGCCAACCAATCAAGTAGTGTCAGGAAGACGAGTCGCTGGAATACATGAAGTGGACGCTCTCACTTCACTCGCGTCTCAGGTATCTTCAATATCCTCAATGCTTAAGAATCTTACCACTAATGGGTCTAACAGTTTTGCAGCCAACCACCTAACCAATTTGAGAATATAGCCTGTGTGTATTATGGGGAAGGACATTTGTTTGAAGAATGTCCATCGAACCCCGAATTCGTATATTACATGGGTAACCAGAACCAAAATCGAGGAAGGCAAGGGCTGCAATCCAATTTTTATAACCCATCGTGGAGAAACCACCCGAATTTGTCCTGGAGTAACCAAGGGGCTAGAACCAGTAACACTTACGCCCAACCCAACCAACTCAGCCGCCTAGCTCCCCTCAGCAAGTTCAGAAATCAACCCAAGCAGAACCATCCAATAGCTTAGAGAATCTATTGAAGGCATACATGGCGAAAAATGACGCTACTCTAAGGAATTTGGAGAATCAAGTGGGCCAGCTTGCTACTGAACTCAGGAATTGACCACAAGGTGCTCTACCTAGTGACATGGAGAATCCGAGAAATTTGGGGAAGGAACATTGTAACGCCCCGAATTTTTGGGCCTTGGGCATAGGAGCGCTTAAAATTTTTGAGAACAAGAGAACGGCACTAATGTAAGTTGGACCTATTAGGTGAGTGATTTTGGAAGGCTAGGGGGCTTCAATGAAGTCCCAGGTTCAAACCTGGGCTTTAGGAAAGATTTTGGTTTTAGGTGAATAAAACCCTGGGAGTAAGTAAGTAGGCTTTAAGAATAAATTGTGGGAAAAAAATGACAAGGAAGGGAGTGGTCTAGTGGCAAGGCGTCATTAAGGGTGTAAGGGAGAGCTTGGGTTCAAGTCTTGGCGCTTGCAATTCATTTTGATTTCCTTTTAAATGAACTTAGACTTTGGCCCATAGGCTTATATTTAGTTGCGCATGTTTTAAGACACAAAAGGAGCTTGTGTTGTGGTGGCATGTAGTGTCTAGAGCATAGGAGAGGGCAAGGGTTCGAATCCCATTGCAAGCAAAAAGGGATATTTATTTTGCTAAGTTGGGACGGCAGGTGGTTGTGATGGAATTAAACTCTGTTGAAGGTGAAATCCCACATTGGGAAGCTAGCATGAGAGTAGGCGAAAAGCTGGCTTTAAATAGTGCTATCTATGAAGAGCGTAAGCATACCTTGGTTGGCGTTTGGGCATAGGAGTGTTCGAAGCGCGGATTAACTCCAGATTCCTATTAGGTGTGTATTTCGCACTACTCTAGCCGTAGAGCGGCAAATGCTGAAATGCCGATCACACGGCGATGGTAGCCACATGAGCGTGCGAGTTCACGTGTGGGAGCTTCGACGCGATAGTTGAGGCCATCATGAGTGTTCTTATGGGTTTAGGCTATTTGGGCCACGATGGGCCAAAAGGGGCCATGTAGGGCCAATGGGCCTATGGGCCCATATGAATAAATTGTATGATTGTGTAGTAGATATTGGACTGGTCTATGTGAATCTCATAACTGTGGCTAGATTTGGGCTAAATGGGCCACACGAACGTGCGGGCCCACTTGGGCTGAGAATGGGCCTTAGGCCCATTCGTATCTTTATCTCTGTTTAGAATACTTGAGTCGCTTGAGGCGACTATAGACCTTCTGAGGGGTTGACAAAATTACTAAAATACCCTTGGTTTACAAAATTACTGAAATACCTTTGGTTTGTAAAATTACCGAAATACCCCCGATTTGCAAAATTACTGGAATACCATTGACTTGTAAAAATTACCAAAATACCCCTAAAGGGTAGGATTGTCGAAATACCTTTATAGGGTAAATGATTGTTTTACCCTTGTGGGTAAATGACTGACTTGTGCTATAATTTGACTGATTTGACTGTGATCGTATGACTGTGTTTTAACTGACTTGACTGAGAGCGTGTGACTGATATGCTGTTAATATGTGTTGAAATGACTGTTACTAAGCATGGTCATTTTTGCATACACGTGTAATGATTGAGCATGACATACACGACATATTGCATGGGGTTGGGACATTGATACAGAGGAAGTTCTGATAGGGTCACAAGGGTCGCCTGATGACTGTGGATCCAGTATTGATCTGATAGGGTCGCACGGGTCGAATGACGACTGTGGATCCAGTATTGATCTGTTGAGGTCGCACGGGTCGCTTGACGACTGTGGACCAATGGACGGCTTAAAGCCGCATAATCTGATTATAGCTCTGTGCCAACCTAAACATGGCTTTGTGCCATCTTGATTATGGCTTGGTGCCAATCGTATTTACTGGTGGCTATGTGCCTAACATATATACCGATGACTCTGTGTCGATCAAATTTACCCAAGGCTGTGTGCCGATTATATTACGTCGCTGATGGCTGTGTACCAAACATAATATAGTTACTAATGGCTTTGTGCCAGTTATAATACCGCTACTGAAGGCTTAGAGCCGTATATATATACTAGCAGCTTTGCTGCGATTTCAGTTAGGGTCGCAACCGGTACTAACAGTGGTGTGCTGGCTGGGTGGGTCGATTTTATCCTCACGTAAGTGTAGGGTTGGTACGGGTGGTGTGTTGGTTGGATCGGGGTGGGATGCATCCTCATACTGTTGCATATCTATTTATGAGATCTGTCATTGTACTAGGCTTAGGCCACTTGTCCTGCTATTGGTTTGGGCTGGGCTCAATTGGTTCTATTATGGGCTGTGACCCAGGTGATATTGTAGTGGGCTTTGGCCCACGTATCTTTGAACTGGACTGCACTATTATTGTTAAAGGGCTTTGGCCTAGACTGTTTCAGTTTCTGTTTCTGTATACTGCCTGTTACTCTAGTAAGGGGATTACACACTGAGTTTTCATAAACTCACTCCGTTTTTAACTGTGTAGGTAATCCTCAGCCTTAGACAGATTGGAGTTGCGAGGGACTCGGAGAAGACCACATACTACTTACGGTTGCGGTTTTGATTATTTACTTTTAAATATTTTGATTTGGGTTGTAATAAGGCCTCTCTATCCTAACTTATTATTTCTGATATTTATTTATGATGTTTTCTAACTGCTAAAAGTGGAATACGATTTCCAAAATGATAACTGTCTTCGAAACACTACGTTTCCACAATGTTTTCAAAATGCTTCTGCAACTCAATTTTTAAACATCACATTTTCGTAAATTGTTTATTTTAAATATGCTTCCGCAACAGATAAGGTTTTAAAAGTAATTACGTTTTCAAGTGGATAACAATTGCGTAAGTGTTTTGAGTTTTAACAAAGAGGCTTTAACTCTCAAACAAGTTTTAACAAGAAGTATGGTTTTGAAAAACACTTCCATGTGACACGCCAAATTCGGGCCTAACTTCTAGGCCGGGTTTGGGGTGTCACAAACATTGCAAAGCGTTGACATTGAGGAGCGAAAAGACAGTAGAGCCCAACACTGTCGAAGCTGAAAAGGAGCCAGCTGACGCTCAAGATTCAGAAGAAGTTCAACCAAGTGTTGAAACCGCAGTTTCACCAGGACTAGAAATTGCAAAACCTGACAAAGCAACCCCAGGACCAGCTAATTCTGATCAACTAAACATTTCATTAGGTGCAAAATTGCCGCCAAAGACGAATCAACCAGAATTAGTTCCAGTAATGAAACCACCACCACCCTACTCTCAAAGACTTCAGAAGCCGAAGCAGAAGATTCAATTCAAGAAATTCCTTGACGTACTCAAGCAACTTCACATCAACATCTTGTTGATTGAAGCACTTGAGTAAATGCCGAATTACGTTAAGTTCATGAAAGATATCTTGTCTAAGAAATGAAGACTTGGAGAATTTGAGACAGTAGCTCTGACGAAGGAATGTAGTGCATATCTTCAAGACAAACTACCCCCAAAACTGAAGGATCCAGGATGTTTTACCATACCATGCAACATTGGAGCAACATATTGTGGTAAGGCATTATGTGACTTAGGTGCAAGTATTAACTTGATGCCTATGTCAATATTTAGGAAGTTGGGGATACGAGAACTTAGACGAACTACAGTTACGCTTCAACTAGCAGATCAATCCTTAGCACATCCAGAAAGAAAATCGAAAACGTATTGGTACGTGTAGATAAGTTTATATTTCCTACTAACTTTGTAATTTTGGATTTTGAAGCAGACAAAGAAGTACCAATCATCCTAGGAAGGTCGTTCCTAGCAACTGGAAGGACTCTTATTTATGTGCAGAAGGGCGAGCTTACTATGCGTGCTCAGGATGATCAGGTAACATTTAACGTCTTTAAGTCTATGCGATTTCCTGACACAATTGATGATTGCACTGCAGTGTCTGATTTAGAGGATTTAATAGTGGAGAAGGAACTCAACTGTGTTTAGGATCCACTGGAAAGAATTCTGACATCGGATCCCCCAAATGATGAAGAGGAGGGTGGATACTTAGCTTTGCTAGAAGCTAATCAAAAGGGATTTAATCTGCAATCCCGTTTTGAATCTTTAGAGTTAGAAAAGAGGGACTATTCCCAACCAAAAGCATCGATCGAGGCACCACCTAAATTAGAACTCAAGGTATTACCTTCTTATTTAAAATACGTTTATTTAGGTAACGCTTCTACTCTACCTGTGATTGTTTCAGCAGAATTGACCACTAAGCAAGAAGAGAAACTTATCTTAGTTTTGAAACAATTCAAGAAGGCCATCGGATGGACCATAGCCGATATTCGCGGTATTAGTCTGTCTGTATGCATGCACAAAATTATCCTGGAAGATGGCGAAAAAGGGACGATCAATGGACAACGGAGACTGAACCCCATCATGAAAGACGTAGTAAAAAAGGAGATCATCAAGTGGTTAGATGTGAGTATTATCTATCCCATCTCAGACAGTTCATGGGTAAGTCCGGTCCAGTGCATGCTAAAAAAAAGAGGTATCACGGTCATAGAGAACGGGAACAATGAGTTGGTACTAACTAGAACGGTTACGAGATGGAGAATCTGCATCGATTATCAGAAGCTGAACAAGGCGACTAGGAAAGATCACTTTCCTTTGTCGTTCTTGGACCAGATGCTAAATAGACTAGCAGGACGAGATTACTACTATTTTCTCGATGGATACTCAGGGTATAATCAGATTACAGTAGCACCGGAAGATCAACACAAAACGACATTCACCTGCCCGTACGGTACGTTTGCATTTAGATGTATGCCATTTAGTTTATGTAATGCACCTGTTACATTTCAAATATATATGATGTCTATTTTTACTGACATGGTTGAGAAGTATTTGGAAGTTTTTATGCACGATTTTTCAGTATTCAGAGATACTTACGATGATTGCTTAGCCAATCTAGCTAAGGTACTAAGGCGATGCGAGGAAATGAATCTCGTACTCAACTGGGAAAAGTGCCACTTTATGGTATGAGAAGGAATTGCTCTATACCATTGGATAACGAGACATGGGATCGAGGTAGACAAAGCAAAGGTAGACGTTATTGAGAAACACCCACCTCCAACATCTGTAAAAGGTGTTAGGAGCTTTTTGGGCCACGCAGGTTTTCATCGAAGATTTATCAAGGACTTCTCCAAAATGGCTAAACCCTTATGCAAATTATTGGAGAAGGACTCGATATTCAAGTTTGATGAGGAATGCTTAAAAGCCTTCAATGATTTGAAGAGTCGATTAGTCACAGAACCCATAATCGTCACACCAGACTGGGATTTACCATTTGTATTAATGTGTGACGGAAGTGACTTAGCAATTGGAGCTGTCTTGGGCCAGCGAAGGAACAAAGTTTTTCATTCCATCTACTACGCAAGTCGAACTCTAACTGGAGCTCAACTGAATGACACGGTAGTAGAAAAAGAGTTACTTGCTATTGTGTTTGCTTTCAACAAATTTCGATCTTATCTTGTAGGTACCAAAGTGATTGTCTATACGGACCACTCAGCAATTAAGTATTTACTAGCCAAGAAAGACGCTAAGCCGAGATTGATCCGGTGGGTACTTCTACTTCAAGAATTCGATCTAGAAATTCAAGATCGAAAGGGATTAGAAAACCAAGTAGCAAATCACTTATCCAGATTAGAGCCGCAAGAGGAAAATTCTCCACTTGTACCCATTCAGGAGACATTTCCAGATGAGCACATACTGAAGGTAAATCATGTCCATAATATTCCTTGGTTTGCTGATATTGCTAACTATTTAGCTTGTGGTTTGATGCCGATTGACAAAACGTATCGACAAAGGAAAAAATTTCTTCACGATGCAAAGTATTATTTCTAGGAAGAGCCATATTTATTTAAAAAGTGTGTAGATCAGATGATTAGGAGATGTGTGGCAAAAGATGAAATACCGAAGATTTTATACCACTGTCACTTAGCTTCGAGTGGGTGATACTTCAGAGGTACACGTACAGCGGCCAAAGTATTGCAAGCCGAATTCTTTTGGCCAACACTATTCAAGGATGCATACGCTTACGTAAAGAGTTGTTATCGATGTCAGAGGGTTGGAAATGTTACCAACAGAAATGAGATGCCTTGAACAAATATCATTGAGGTAGAATTGTTCGATGTTTGGGGTATTCACTTTCTTGGTCCTTTCCCTCCGTCTTTTGGTCACAAGTACATATTGGTAGCAGTAGATTATGTGTCCAAATGGGTCGAGGCTAAAGTTTATTCGACGAATGATGCTAAAGTTGTGATAAAGTTCTTGCAGAAACACGTGTTCACAAGGTTTGGAACCCTAAGAGCTATTATCAGCGATGTAATATCCTAGATTTAGGGGTTATGCGTTTGTGCATAATTCATGAGCTAGTAGGCTTTGGGTATGATTGGATGTGTTTTAGGGGTTTTAAGAACCCTAGGATGTAGGAGAAGGCTTCAGGAAATTATGGAATTTTAAGTTTAGTAGGGGGAGCTAGGCTAAGGAGGCCTTAAGGGAATTTGTGAGGGAATTTGGACATAAGGTTGGGCTTGGTAAAGTGGCTGCAAGGTGCCACTTAGGGCCTTGGCAAGTGACGCCTCAAGCAAGTGGAGGAGGGATCAGGTTCGAGTCATGATGGCAGCATGGAGTGTAGCTTTTATTTTGCATTTTGGCATCAAGAGAGAGGGGAGGTGATGGACGGCATATGGACTTCCAAAAAGGATGAGATAGGGCTTGTTTTTCTTTTAAAATTCAGCTATAAGGTAAGGGATAAATGTTGGTTTATTTTATTTAGTTTAAATGGGTAGATAAGAGATAATATAGGAGAAGAATTTGGGATGTGATAAGAAAGGATATAGTGGCCGGCCAAGGGACTCTTTGGTTGGTAAAATTCGGTCATGTAGGGGGGCATAAGTGCCGAATTTTAGTTAGTAAGTGTGTCTATCTTGCAGCCGAAATTTTAAGTGAATTCTCCCTTGTCACCATTGTCAAAATTCTTCAAACTCTTCTCTTCTTCTTTCTCTATTTGTTCTTGGCTGAACCTATATCTCTTTTCCAAGCTCCTTCTTTTATTTTGGTGTTAGCCGAATATCCCATCATCATTTGAAGCCATAACTGAATCTCAAAGGGGCCTTATTCTCTTTTCTTTGTCGCAAGTCTCAAAAACCGGAAGTCAACATCTCTTTCATCTTGTCCACAGTTAAAGCTAGTGGACTATTCGTGGGATAGTGGTAAGAAACTTCTTCTCTAATATTCGATTTGATCTCTCTTCAAGTGTGCCGAGATCAAGTGATTAGGGCCTTGGTTTTAAGGTAGTCGAATGTCCATTAAACCATAATAAGTGTTCTTTAGGTGTTTAGCCGAAGGAAGGAAGCGCTAAGGAGCATCAAAGGAGGTTCTTGGATTTGATTCATCAAGGTAAGCCAAGTAGTATTCGGCCAAGGGCCATTTTCCATGGAATTATGTTTAAAGCCGAATCTAACATGTGGCATATAGGGATCTCGACAATTTCAGGAAGCAAGTGCACTTTCGGGTTTTGGTAAGCAAGGTAGGTGAATTAAGGTATTCGGCCAAAGGCCATATTATGGGTATTTAAGTGTTGGCCGATTCTGACATTGGCTTTTAAGGGCAAATCGACAGAAGTAAGAGAAGCTTTTCGGGATTTCGATCCATTTCGGTAAGGATGTTTAGATTATGGTTTATTCGTTTAAGATCTTGTATTAATCGGGTTTTGATTAGAGATATTGTTGATGGAGGCGAATACCAGTCAAGGAGGACAAGGGGTAACTCCTATCCCTAAGTTTAAGAGGAGAGCAGTCTCTGCAGTGCGGGATTGGCCACCGGGGTGTGGGCCAGCGTCAGAACAGGAAAATAGGCAGATAGCAGTAGTGTCGCTTAGTGATAGCATCGGGATCGAGAGCGTAGTACTTCAAATTATCAGGTGTGTGGACGGCATTAATTGCCAAATTGGTGTGTAGAGGTTGGAGGGCGATTTAGTAATCCCCTGGTGTGTGGTGGCTGGGTACGGGGGTGTGTAGAGGATGGACCCTAGGCTGGGTTGGGTGCATTTTGCATAAACTTATTATCTGATATGAGTATTAATGTGGAAATGGGCCAAGCCCAATATGTGATGTGGATATGGGCCAAGCCCAATAAGTGAAATAATGTAAATTATTTGTCTTGAGTATCTGACATGAGGATTAATGTGATAATGGGCCAAGCCCAATATATGGAATTATGTGGATAACTTGCATTATTATATGATATGGTTTGGTTGTGGGCTAAGCCCATGTGGGTGGAATTCAGTGGACTAATTACACACTGAGTCTGTTTGACTCACCCAAATTTTTACCAAACATCGCAGGTGATTCATGATGCTTGGACCGGGTTGGAGTGGATACGACGTGGCCCATGCAGAAGTTGTTTTCCTTAATTTATAAAATTTATGTTTTCAGTATTTTAAGTATTTATTTATTGTAATGAGGCCACTTTAAGTATTTGAGGTTTATTATTATGTTTAAGGTGGATTGACGATTAAGTTAATATTTGGGAATGTTTCTTTTAAAGAGTAAATTTATACTTTGATAAATTATTTTAAAGTTTTAAATTTGGATATTTTGTAACAATCAAATTTTTACCTAGAATTCTAAATACACAATGTTTTATAAATGACAACAAATTTTTATGTTTTTACCTATAAGTGAAATCGGTTTTCAAACGTTTTCCGCAGTGGCATTCTAAATTCTGCCGTGGTGTATGGGCCGGGTTTGGGGTGTTACAGTTTGGTATCAGAGCCCAGTTGTAAAACTCTCGGCCTTGGGTTTAAAGCCCACAATGTTTTTTTAAAATCGAGCCCAAATGAATTTTGTGAAAATTTTTGTGAAATAAGCAGGTTTTTCTGGCATGGCATCTAAGTCTCCGACCCGAAGTCCACCAGGTAAGTACCCCTAACCACTGAAGTGATTGATATATGTGAACTTTAGGGGCACTATGGGAACGTAGATTAGAGGATTAGGGCTATTGAACCCTAGGATTAGTGTGCTACAAAATAGAATGCATAAGACTTAAGAACAACCGAACAAACCTGTGAAGTAAGTCACCGAGTTAAGGTGTGGCAACCATTGGGCGCATGTCTAGGAGTGGATTCGGTAAGAGCTTGGTATTTAAGCAGTCCTAGTGACTCACCTCCTCTTTACTCGAATCCTACCTGGTGCGTAGTGACTGTTCACCCTAACCAAGAGGACTTATTCACGGGCTAAACCCAATAATTAAAACCCGAAAGGGACTAGCCACACAGTTTTATAAAAACCTTAGTTTTAAAATCACCAAATTACCCCTTTGATTTGTAGAAAGATTATTTTTGAAAATTTTTCCAAAATATTCTCGATTTATAGAATTACCGAAATACCCTTAGTTTTTAATTACCAGAATACCCTCGACTTTTGTTAAATTATTCTTACTTTACAAAAATACCAAGAACACTCATTTTACAAAATATCAAGATACCCTGATTCGGGAAAATTTACTAAAATGCCCTTAACTTCCAAAATTACCGAAATAGCCCTGATTTCCAAAATTTCTGCAATACCTTTGATTTAGAAGAACTTTCAAAATACCCTCGAGTTTTGAACATTCTAGAATGCCTTTGATTTGTAAAGATTATTTTCGAATTGACCCCAATTAATTACCAAAATACCCCTATAGGACAAATGACGAAATTACCCCTGGGTTGGGATTGGACAAAGATGCCCATAATAGTGTGTCGAATGTTGTGAATGCATGAATGTGAATCTCTGAATTAGAATAGTGAACTTGAGATGAAACTTTGATTGATCTCAAGAACTACTTCTAAAACTTCTTTTCATAAAACTGCTCGCGGATAAACAGTGGAACCAAAGGTACTAATGCATAAAACTTTTTAATCAGATTAAATCGCCACGTTAGATATGAGTTCTAGTGGACGTGGTAGAGGTAGAATGACAGTATCGAAACCAGTAGGGTCTGGCCATGGGTCAGAAAGTGATGTGCCGCCGCCAGCGATAGGCATGGAGGATCAAGATCAGATTGGAGGAGATGACGCAGTATCGTTGGCTATGCTGTGAGTGCTAGAGCGAGTAGCAGGAGCTAGTGTGGGAAATGGAGCTCGAAAATCAGTGCCTAAGAAGCTTAGGTCGAACGGAGACGAGGTTTTCAGAGGAGTGTCTGGAGTAGCTCTGAACGTGGCAGAGTACTGGCTGGAGGCAGTCGAAAGGATAATGGACGATTTGGATTGCACGGCAGAGGAAAAGCTGAAAGGTGCTGTTTCGCTGCTTCGGGATGAGGCTTATCGATGGTGGCTCACCGTCAGACAAGGTACCCCAGCAGATCGAGTGGATTGGGGATATTTCAATGCTAAGTTTGAAGGGAAGTATGTTGGAGCTAGTTACCTAGACTCGCAGAGGAAGGCGTTTCTAAACTTGGTACAAGGAAGTAAGTCGGTAACAGAGTATGAAGCGGAATTTCTGCGGTTAAGTCAGTATGCTAAGGGGATCGTGGCTACTGATTACGAGAGGTGTGTCCGATTCGAAGATGGATTGCGAGATGAGCTGCGGGTGCTGATTGCTCCGCAGAGAGAAAGGGATTTTGCTATTCTAATGGAGAAAGCTCAGATCGCTGAAGAAGTTAAGAGGATTGAGAGACAGAACCGAGAAAAGATTAGGAACCGGAATAAGAAGAACTTTGGATCGTCAGAATCATCTGGAGATTTTTAGAAAAGGCCAAGGATTGAGAATTCTGTACGTGCACTTGTACCAGTTGCTGAGAATCGGAGTTGTCCATGTGCTCAGTGTGGGAGAGCTCATGCAGGAGAGTGCTGGGGTAATAGTAAGGAATGTTTCTGGTGTGGGTCTAAGGCTCATTTGGTTAGGAATTGTCCTCAAGTGAAGGATAGGGCTCGGACAGTAGGCCAAGGTTTTGTGCAGCCTGGCAGGAATAGTCAGCAGGTGACAAAGAGTCGTGGTCCGAACCGTGGAAGGAATGGTTCTGGCCGAGGTCGTGGAACACCAAGCAGAGGTGCTGAAGGTTCAGGTGCGAGACAATCAAGGTCGGGTTAGGCGGCCAGTCGCCGCGAGGAGGAAGATGTGCCAGATATGATATCGGGTATGTTCCTTATTTCTGGAATGTCCGTTATTGCCTTGTTTGTTATAGAGTTAGTTAGTTCTTATATTCTTAGTGAAGTGTATGGAACCTTGACTGTGAACTTTGAGATTGTGCATAGGAAATGTGTTAGTTTTATTAAGATCAGAGTGCGCAGCAGTAGCGTAGTGTGGTGAGTTAGGATGTACGAATGTTCGTTAGTAAGTAATTTCGAGGACGAAATTATTTTTAAGGAGGGTAGAACTGTAATATCCTAGATTTAGGGGTTATGCGTTCGTGCATAATTCATAAACTAGTAGGCTTTGGGTATGATTGGATGTGTTTTAGGGGTTTTAAGAACCCTAGGACGTAGGAGAAGGCTTCAGGAAATTATGGAATTTTAAGTTTAGTAGGGGGAGCTAGGCTAAGGAGGCCTTAAGGGAATTTGTGAGGGAATTTGGACATAAGGTTGGGCTTGGTAAAGTGGCTGCAAGGCGCCACTTAGGGCCTTGGCAAGTGACGCCTCAAGCAAGTGGAGAAGGGATCAAGTTCGAGTCATGATGGCGGCATGGAGTGTGGCTTTTATTTTGCATTTTGGCGTCAAGAGAGAGGGGAGGTGATGGACGGCATATGGACTTCCAAAAAGGATGAGATAAGGCTTGTTTTTCTTTTAAAATTCAGCTATAAGGTAAGGGATAAATGTTGGTTTATTTTATTTAGTTTAAATGGGTAGATAAGAGATAATATAGGAGAAGAATTTGGGATGTGATAAGAAAGGATATAGTGGCCGGCCAAGGGACTCTTTGGTTGGTAAAATTCGGTCATGTAGGGGGGCATAAGTGCCGAATTTTAGTTAGTAAATGTGTCTATCTTGCAGCCGAAATTTTAAGTGAATTCTCCCTTGTCACCATTGTCAAAATTCTTCAAACTCTTCTCTTCTTCTTTCTCTATTTGTTCTTGGCCGAACCTATATCTCTTTTCCAAGCTCCTTCTTTTATTTTGGTGTTAGCTGAATATCCCATCATCATTTGAAGCCATAGCCGAATCTCAAAGGGGCCTTATTCTCTTTTCTTTGTCGCAAGTCTCAAAAGCCGGAAGTCAACATCTCTTTCATCTTGTCGACAGTTAAAGCTAGTGGACTATTCGTGGGATAGTGGTAAGAAACTTCTTCTCTAATATTCGATTTGATCTCTCTTCAAGTGTGCCGAAATCAAGTGATTAGGGCCTTGGTTTTAAGGTAGCTGAATGTCTATTAAACCATAATATGTGTTCTTTAGGTGTTTAGCCGAAGGAAGGAAGCGCTAAGGAGCATCAAAGGAGGTTCTTGGATTTGATTCATCAAGGTAAGCCAAGGTAGTATTCAGCCAAGGGTCATTTTCCATGGAATTATGTTTAAAGCCGAATCTACCATGTGGCATATAGGGATCTCGACAATTTCAAGAAGCAAGTGCAGTTTCGGGTTTTGGTAAGCAAGGTAGGTGAATTAAGGTATTCGACCAAAGGCCATATTATGGGTATTTAAGTGTTGGCCGATTCTGCCATTGGCTTTTAAGGGCAAATCGACAGAAGTAAGAGAAGCTTTTCGGGATTTTGATCCATTTCGGTAAGGATGTTTAGATTATGGTTTATTCGTTTAAGATCTTGTATTAATCGGGTTTTGATTAGAGATATTGTTGATGGAGGTGAATACCAGTCAAGGAGGACAAGGGGTAACTCCTATCCCTAAGTTTAAGAGGAGAGCAGTCTCTGCAGTGCGGGATTGGCCACCGGGGTGTGGGCCAGCGTCAGAACAGGAAAGTAGGCAGATAGCAGTAGTGTCGCTTAGTGATAGCATCGGGATCGAGAGCGTAGTGCTTCAGATTATCAGGTGTGTGATTAACCCACCGTTTTCCGGGTATATGCTTATATTTGTATGTGTTATGTATGTGCTAATAAGTGCAGTGATCATTATGAAATGGATACCCTTAAGGGGTATGTCGATAACCAGGTCAGTATTAAGTATTGATGAGACTGTGAATATGCCTATGGAAATGTGATTGAATGTGGTTATTAATGTGCTTATGTGATTAAATACCTGAATAACATGTACATGCATTATTCATCATGACATTATGGTATGTTACATGTGCATGGGGTGGGGAATTAATATGAAAGAAGGGCAGGGTGTACTTCGAGTACGTGGTTTAGTGATGGCTACGAGCCTTACGTGAATTGATGAGTGGCTCTGTGCCTCATCGTGGTTGATATAGGCTATGTGCCATATCGTGGTTTGATGAGTAGCTATGTGCCTCATCGTGGTTTTGATGTTAGCTACGAGCTACATCGTGGATTGGCGCTGACTGAGGTCGCGTTGTGGATTATTTGCGATTTAGTTCGCGTGGACGGCATTAATTGCCAAATTGGTGTGTAGAGGTTGGAGGGCGATTTAGTAATCCCCTGGTGTATGGTAGCTGGGTACGGGGGTGTGTAAAGGATGGACCCTAGGCTGGGTTGGGTGCATTTTGCATAAACTTATTATCTGATATGAGTATTAATGTGGAAATGGGCCAAGCCCAATATGTGATGTGGATATGGGCCAAGCCCAATAAATGAAATAATGTGAATTATTTGTCTTGAGTATCTGACATGAGGATTAATGTGATAATGGGCCAAGCCCAATATATGGAATTATGTGGATAACTTGCATTATTATATGATATGGTTTGGTTGTGGGCTAAGCCCATGTGGGTGGAATTCAGTGGACTAATTACACACTGAGTCTGTTTGACTCACCCAAATTTTTACCAAACATCGCAGGTGATTCATGATGCTTGGACCGGGTTGGAGTGGATATGACGTGGCCCATGCAGAAGTTGTTTTCCTTAATTTATAAAATTTATGTTTTCAGTATTTTAAGTATTTATTTATTGTAATGAGGCCACTTTAAGTATTTGAGGTTTATTATTATGTTTAAGGTGGATTGACGATTAAGTTAATATTTGGGAATGTTTCTTTTAAAGAGTAAATTTATACTTTGATAAATTATTTTAAAGTTTTAAATCTAGATATTTTGTAACAATCAAATTTTTACCTAGAATTCTAAATACACAATGTTTTATAAATGACAACAAATTTTTATGTTTTTACCTATAAGTGAAATCGGTTTTCAAATGTTTTCCGCAGTGGCATTCTAAATTCGGCCGTGGTGTATGGGCCGGGTTTGGGGTGTTACAAGCGATGAAGGAACCCATTTTGTAAACAAGTGGTTAAAATGGTTGTTAGATAAACATGGAGTGAAACATAAGGTTGCTATAGCTTACCATCCGCAGAAAAATGGGCAAGTTGAGCTGGCGAATAAGGAGATCAAAGGCATAGTTGAAAAGGTAGTATGCCTGAACTGACGAGATTGGTCTAAGAGACGAGATGATGCTTTATGGGCTTACAAAACAGCATACAAGACGCCTTTAGGAATATCACCCTACAGGTTGGTCTTTGGGAAAGCCTGTCATCTACCTCTGGAGTTAGAGTACAAAGCTTACTGGGCTCTTCGACGACTCAACTTGAATCTTAAGCTTGCTAGAGAGAAACGGATGCTCCAACTCAACGAGCTAGAGGAATTCCGAAGGTTCTCATACGAAAATGCGAAATTACTCAAGGAAAGACTCAAGAAATGGCATGACAAGCACATTCGAGTTAAAGAATTTTAAGCAGGTCAGCAAGTCTTGTTATTTAATTCCAGATTGAAGTTCTTTCTAGGTAAGTTAAAATCACGTTGGTCTGGTCCATTTACGATTCATCGCGTCTATCCATATGGAGTTGTTGAACTCCAAGGTAAGGGAGGTAATTTTCAAGTCAACGCTCAACGTTTGAAACATTACTACGGAGAAAAACCTAAACGGGATCAAATCCTGTTCAGTTTATCAGATATTTAAGTTTTCTTATTTTTAATAAATTATTTAGGGTATATTTTCGGGTTTATTATGTTTAAATAAATTCTGTCTAGGAGATTGGAACATAAGCGGGACAGCTTGTGACCCCTCCAATCTTTCCTGGGAATTGATTTTTACATAATGTTTTGAGAAATTAGTCTCTCAATGACAAAAAAAATTTTGGTTTTTCAAATAAAAAGGTCAATTTTGACCCAAGTCTTAAATTGCAACTCATTTCAAATTTTCATTAAATCTAGAGACTTAATTGAATTATTTTTAAAATTTGGTTGCTATTTTCATAAATAATAAAAACTAGGTGCCTCTTTTTGTAAATATTTCCAAAAGGCATCTAAAATAAATATTTTTACTTAATATATATATATAATATGATAAACTTTAATATATGATTATATCTATGATAATTTATATATTAATTTTTATCAACTTAGCATAGAATTAGGATTAGTTTAATTTTAATCATATTTTATTATTGTTTTAATAATTTAATAGCAATTGATAATTTCATATGCATATATCTAATTATTAATTGTTGTTAACTTTGAGTAGGACAAGACTTAGAATATTTTAATTATTAAATTACTCTAAGAGTTCTACTCTAATTCCTACTACTCTCACTATAAATTCTACCCATACTCCTCCCTATTCATCCATCACTCAAAACCCCAAAATCTTAAGTGCCGAAACCTCCTAGCTGAAGCACCTAGCCGCACATCCAAGCGCCTAGCAGCTCTCACACACAGGCGCGCCAGTGGCCTCCCCACGTCACTACACTTGCAGCTCCAGCCCTGCTGCCCAAGCCGTGCCTCGCTCCTATGCACCACACCTGCCCACGTCCTAGCAGCCCAGGCTTGCTTGCCGAAAGGTCTTGCCTGCTGCTGTTTGCCCCCACACGCCCCACTACGCGTTGCTATCTGCTCCCACACTCATCTGCCTGTGCACCTAGCAGCATCCGTGCAGCACACCAATACCGCACCAAGCCCTTTAGCCAAACCCTCCAACCTTTTCTAATTTTCCATCTTTTGTTTCATATGTATATTTTATTTTAGGAGTTCTTAATTTTTACAAGGATGGTGGTAAGAACAATTTTTTCTTAAGTTTTAATTTTTATTCAATTATTTAATTTTTCAATTTATTGAAATATTAGTAATTTTTATTAAGTAAACTTTTGAGAAAATACTTTTTCCCATCTTATGTTCAGGTCAATCATGCCTCGCAAGAGAACTCGTGCTTCCGCTCAAATCGATGAAACACAAAATAAGTTCCACTGTGAAGAAGCCAAAGTAAGATACGGAAGTATCTTCAAAAATTAACAGATGCATCCAGAGAAAGGCTTCACATTGAAAGAAAGCAACTACAAAGACTCTATGGCACGTATTCGTCAAGTTGCTGAAGCCTTCAATTGGGAATTGTTTTGTGAAAAGAGACCAAGTGTGGATGAGGAACTAGTTCGTGAATTTTATGCGAACTTAACCTTAAGCGAATTGACCGAAGTTCCAGTTCGCGGAATCAAGGTACCAATAAATTCAAATGCTATTAATGATTTCTTTGAATTACCTGATTTCTAAAATGATGAATATTCTTCTCTGTTGAGCAACATTAAGCCTGAAAATTTGCAAGAAATTCTTGAGGAACTTACAGTTCCAGGTTCTAAGTGGACTATCTCAAAGAAAGGAATCCACACGTGTCGAAGAGAATATTTGACACCACTTGTTAAGGTATGGTTCTATTTCATCCGTTTCAGCCTTATGCTAGTTTGTATGGGACTACCATATCATTAGAGCAAATGGTCCTATTATACTCGATTCTAACTGGAAAGACCATTAATGTGGGCAAAATCATCCTAAGAGAAATGTGAAATTGTGCTATTAGAAGTTCTGGCCCAGCCTATTTCCCATTTACGATAACAATTCTGTGCTTAAAAGCAAAAATTCTTGCGAACGTGAAGAAGACAGGGTATAGTCAAGGCACAATCACCGATTGGGACCTCTACCGAGTAGCTGGAGATTCTGTTCTACAACAACAAGTTGAAGAGAGTGAAGATCCCGAAGAAGTAGAAGATGACCCCACAGAGATCCCTCCAGAACAATCAACTGAAGTCCCTAATGAGGCAGAACCAATGGAACCAGAAACTGAACCTGATATCGAAACCTCAATGTTTGGAGCTCCACCGCCTAGCCCAGATCTTCGTGATGAGCTGTCAAAGCTGATGGACTTAATGCAACACATGCAATGGCAGCAGCAGGCCTACTGGAGATACTAAAAAACTAAGGGATGACTCGATGAGGAGTGCCCTTAAGAAAATTTATAATGACCCATTTATTTTTGTGCCTGAGTTTCCAGATTTCATATTTGAACAATGAGTTCATTATCGAAGAGGGAGCAAAGCGACTCATGCAAAGGCAATAATGATGAAGCAAAAGATGAGTCGAATTCAGAGGGATCGGCAAACAAATAAAAAAAGGGAGGATTTCAACCTTGTTTTATTTTTATTCTTAAGTTATTTTAGGATTAGGTTAATTACGAATTTTTATTTTTGCACAATAAAACAAGAGATGGGAATCATGAATAAAATCTGAACAAGTCACAAAGGCTAAAGTGTGGCAATAGGTATATACATGTCTAGGGATTGGATTTTAGAGAGAGCTTGGTACTTAAGCAATCAATTTGACTCACCTCTTTTTTTCTAAAATCCTACCTAGTGTATAGTATCTATTCACTTTAAACAATGAGGACATTGTTCACTTTAAGTAGGGGGACCGAAAATTGAAATTATTTCCACTCAGAATAAAATTTTCCTTTTAATTATGAATATGATATATTGTTGTTCAATAAATTTGAATTTTGTTAAGGATGCTAAATTTAAGTATGAATAAAGTTTGATTATTTCAATAAATTGTTATGTTAGATTAATAATGACATAAAATGGATTATAAAGCATGCAAATCATACCATAAAATTTTAGTTCTTTAGGAAAGTTAGGCATGCATGAAAGTTTAGTCTTTAGAATTGACTTAGTAGTTTCTTGAGGCGAAATCCTAGGAAGTATGGAAAGTTGAAAATGATTTAGGCAACTGTTGTTTGGACCGTTTGAGCCTTTCAAGCCGACCATGATAAAATCATCCTTTGAAACCCAATTTTGAAACTTCATGGCCTAATTTTATTTGAACCCTTACAAAATTAGCCATCACTTCTCTTAATTATCTTAAAAATGTCCCAAACACTAGACTCAATACTATTCAGAGTATTCTTTGAAAGTAGGTTTGGGGGAGTTGCAAAGAAGTATGAAATGCTCTAAAAATTGTAGTACATGCAGTAAAATACTTGAAAAAGAATAAGAAGAAGAAGAAGCATATGTACTCGAAGTAAATTACACTAAAGATCATGTGAAATGGAAAGAAAAGTTGATGTATTGAAGGTAATTATTTCGAAAGGTCCGATACAAGCTGAGTCTAGGGTTGTTTTAACCTATAATTATCTATCTTTTACCTACCCCTAAGCCCAGCCACGTTACAACCTTATCAAAGACCTATTGATTCAAAGTTCCAATGTTACCTACATTAGTGGAGAGAAATTGCTCTGTTCAACATATGAAGACATCAATTAAGCTTAATGATTGTAGTTTAATTTTGAATAGGGATTAAAATCAAAGTGGTAGGGATTAACATGTCTTTATTAAGAAACATTTAGTCTAATTTTGCTATTGTATTAATTGTTGAGATTAATTTGAACGACATATATACTTGAGTATCATATTTTTAAAATTTCTTATTTTTGAGCACAAGTATATTACTTTCATGATTTTTGGAAGAATGTTGTTCTGAAGGAGTTTTTCAACACTGTTTTTGAGAAAGTTCTTTTCAAATTTCTGCATTACTCGGGATGAGCAATGAATTAAGTTTGGGGGTGTGGAAACACGAGAATTTACGTGTTTTTACATGCCCTTTTTAACTTAAAATCATGCTATTTCAGTTAAATTATTGTCAAAAAATAATTAAATGTTATAAAATAATTAAATTGTGTTAAAAATATGAACATGATGAATTTTAATTAATTTTATAGTTAATTTTGACTAATTTTGACATATTCGCACAAAGAGCGAAAATTGGCTCGGCAGACACTGCTGGAAGAATAAAACCAAGAAGCAATTTGAAGTATCGAGGAAACTTTATTTTCAGCCTAAGACAGTCCAGTTATGAATATTAAATCATAATATAATTAATTTTAATTTATTTCCAATTTAATTTGAGCTAAATAAATTATTATTAATTAATTATGGGGAAAGGGTCCAGTTAAACCGCACTGGTTGAACTGAATTGAGTGAACCAAACCAGCCACCAATCGGGCTGCCCAAAAATCGTCCATATGCTGACCCAAATCAGCTTATTAGCTAATTAATTAAGCTTGCAAAGAAGCCCTTGAAGACTTGTCAAAGTTGCATTCAACCCCCTCCACAATTAGTGGCTTTGTAGATTTGCCCCAAGCCATATTTAGCAAAGTTGAAGCCATCAACTTTGCCACATAGGTGGCTGGCCAAGCGATGGCTCTTTGGCTGCTATTTTTAGCAAATTTCAGCTGCCACATCCCTGATCCCTGATTCACATCTCTTCTCCCACAATTTTTCTCTCCTCTCTCACTTATTCTCTCATTTTTCCTATTCAAAGTTCCTTGCTCTTGTGCCTATTTCTCCTCTTGGGAAAGGGGTCTTCTTCAGCTATTTTGGAGCAGCAATTGAGTGTTCGTAGCAGCCTTGATTGGTGAGGACAACAAAAAAGGAAGAACGGAGCAACCTAGTCAAGCCACGGAAAACCACCGGATTTGATTCTTGTTCCCTATCTCTTTAATTTTTGTTGTTTTTATGATGAACATATCTATGAATATTTATGCTGTTGGAATGGTTAATTTAATCAGCTTAGCTTGAATTTAATTCAGTTGGGTTGATTGTGTTTCATCCTCTTAAATTATTAAAATTGTGTTTATGCTGTTATAGGCCTCGATAAAATGCTTGATTAAGTAAAATCATGTCTAAGTTATTCTGGCATTATAATTTTTTATATAACTAAAGAATTGATTATTTAAACACATTGAAATTGTAATTAATGGACTGTAAAGACCCGAATTTGGGCCTAGTAGAATTGGGCCCATTGGGCCTTGGCCATGGGAGCGCTTAAAATTTTTTAGAACAAGAGAACGACACTAATGCAAGTTGGACTTATTAGGTGAGTGATTTTGGAAGATTAGGGGGCTTCCATGAAGTCTCGGGATCAAACCTGGGTTTAGGAAAATTTTGGTTTTAGTTGAGTAAAACCCTGGGAGTTAGTAGGTAGACTTTAAGAATAAAATGTGGAGAAAAATGACACAAAAAGGAGTTGTGGTCTAGTGGCAAATGGCGCCACATTGGAGACAAGGAAGTGATGCCACACAAGGAAGCAAGGGGTCCAAGGTTCAAGTTTTGGCGCTTGCATTTCATTTTGATTTCTTTTTAAATGAACTTAGACTTTGGCCATAGACTTATATTTAGTTGCGCATGTTTTAAGACAAAAAGGGGCTAGTTGGTAAAGTGGCTAGCGGCGTGGATTAATGTTATAAGGGAGCCTGAGTTCGAATCCCATTGCAAGCAAAAAGAGATATTTATTTTGCTAAATTGGGACGGCAAGTGGTTGTGATGGATTTAAACTCTGCTAAAGGAGGGATCCCACATCGTGAAGCTAGCAAGAGGGAAGGTGAGAAGCTGGATTTAAATAGAGCAATCTATGAGGAGAGTAAGCATACCTGGGTTGGCGTTTGGGCATAGGAGTGTTCGGAGCACGGATCAACTCCAGATTCCTATCAGGTGTGTATTTCACACTACTCTAGCTGTAGAGCGGCAAATGCCGAATTGTCGGTCACACGGCAATGGTAGCCACACGTGCGTGCGAGCGCACGTGTGGGAGCTTCGACGCGATAGTTGAGGCCACCATGAGTGTTCTTGTGGGTTTAGGCTGTTTAGTGGGCTGAAAAGGGCCATGTGGGGCGAATGGGCCCGTGGGCCCATATGAATAAATTGTATGATTGTGTAGTAGATATTGGACTGGTCTATGTGAATCTCATATCTATGGCTAGATTTGGGCTAAATGGGCCACACGAGCGTGTGGGCCCATCTGGGCCGAGAATGGGCCCTAAGCCCATTCGCATCGTTATATTTGTGTAGAATGCCTCGGATTACAAAATTACCGAAATACCCCAAATTTGTAAAATTATCGAAATACCCTCGGTTTGCAAAATTACTGAAATACCCTTAGTTTGCAAAATTACTGAAATACCCTCGATTTACAAAATTACTGAAATGCCCTTGGTTTACAAAATTACTGAGATACCTTTGGTTTACAAAATTACTGAAATACCCTTGGTTTGTGAAATTACTAAAATACCCCCGATTTACAAAATTACTGAAATACCCTTGATTTGTGAAATTACCGAAATACCCTCAGATTGCAAATTTATCGAAATACCCCTGATTTGTAAAATTACCGAAATACCCTTGATTTGTGACATTACGGAAATACCCTCTAAGGGTAAAGTTACCGAAATACCCTCTATGGGTAAAGTTACTGAAATACGCTCTAAGGGTAAAGTTACTGAAATACCCTCTATGGGTAAAGTTACCGAAATACCCTTAATGGGTAAATTACCGAAATACCCTCAGTGGGTAACTTACCGAAATACCCCAAAGGGGTGAAAATTACCGTTATACCCTTGGTGACAAAATGACCGTTATGTCATTGATGGTAGTTAAATATCGTGTATGTGATTTTATTTATACTGTTTTTACTTGTAATACACTGCATTCATATCATGTTGCATGGGTTGGGTTTGATGATTCGAGGAAGTACCGTTTAAGTGGCTCTGCCATATACCATTCGAGTGGCATCGCCACATACCATTTTAGTGGCTCAGCCACATATACCGTGATTAGTAGCTTGACTGCAATACTGGTGAGGTCTAGCTAGGTGGGTTGACATGGTCCCCACATGGTGTGATTGGTTGGTACGAGTGGAGAATTAGTCGGCTGGTAGGATTGGGGTGGGCACATATCCACATGCGTTGAGATGATCTTGGGGCTCAGTCCCAGCTTGTTACCGAATAGGGCTTAGGCCCAGACTGATACCGTATAGGCTTAGGCCCAGACTATGACCGTTATAGGGGATTACACACTGAGTTCTTGTAACTCACCCCTTTCTTTTAACTGTGCAGGTAATCCCTAGCATTAGAGAATTTGGAGCTGCAGAGGACTCGGAGGTGACCATACGCCGGATTTGTTAATAAATAGAACTTAGCAGTTTGGGTTTAAATTATATTATATTATTTTATTTTGGGTTATTAATTTATGTAATATGGCCTTTGGGATTTTCTTTTAACTTTTATTGGTAATTCTTTTAGTTATGAACTGCCAAACAATTTAACACGAGTTTTTAAAACGATATATGTCATTTTCAAATATCACGTTTCCACAACTTTTAAAGTCAATCATCTATTACAAACAATGTTTTGAAAACAATATTATGTTTGCAACGAAAAACAACTTTAAGCAAATTTTAGTTTTGATAAGCTACGAAATTTTGGGTTTTAAAATGATACAAAGTTTTTGAATTGAGGAAAGGTTTAAATGATCGCGTAGTTCCAAACAACCTTTTGTTGTGACATGCCCGATTCGGCCATACCATCCAGGCCCGGTTTGGGGTGTTACATGGACACAGTATTTAATCAGTGCATGTTTAATTTTTCTAAGGTAGCTGAAGATTAGATTAGCATTGTATTTGGCGATACATATGCCTTGCATAACTTGCAAGATTATTGTGATTAAACTGTTCAAGGTAAGGATACTTTGTTACCTCACATAGTCTTTTATATGCTTATTAGGTTGAATTAATTGTTTGAATCGACATAGGAATATGTGAGAGATTGTTTAATTTAATAAGTATGTATGTGCAATAACATGTTTACCTTTATAAATATGTTTAATTGGTCGAATTGACATAGAAATATGTACAAGAGATGAATGGATTTTTATTTGTAAATATGTTCAAAAGTTAGCAAATTACCGAGTTGCCGTGATTTATTCGTAACAAGTATAAGCATAAGTTTAATGATTCTAAGGTAAGGAAATATAATTAATCCAACACAATTATATCATCTTGATTAAAATCAACTTTTGAAATCGTGCATTAGAACTTTATTTTATTTCATTTCATTTTACTTTGTTTTCTAGTTTTTAATCATTTCCCAAATCCAAATATTTTTCCTTCACCAAAGTGTTTAATACTTTCATAAATAATTCTTTTACAGTCCCTGTGGGTACGATAACTCGACATTGCTTGTCACTTTATTACTTGTCACTTTATTACTTGTTGCGATTGTGTACACTTGCACATTTTCACCGTTCCATGTTCCTTTCACAAATATTCAATACAATGTCTCACAAGCATCAATTCAACCCTTTAATACTTTATCCACCAACATGTTTATGCCATATAACTTATAAAATATCTATTTATGTAACGACCTGGTTTTTAGGGGTGTCGAAAATTATGGGTTCAGGACCCCATTTTTGTAAAGGAGTCCATAAAAATTAAATAAAGGTAATTACGAACTTATTATATAGGTGAATTGAATTTTGGGTAGGTAACTTAGCCGAATTAGTGATTAGTTAAGGTTCAATGACTAAATTGTAAAGTCCAATCGCTATAGATTTTTAATTAGAAAATGGCTTAAGGTTTAAAATAGTAATTAGATCATACCAACGTGGGTGTTAGTGGCTGGTGATGTTAATAGTGGATTTATGAAATAAATTTAAGTTAATTAAATTGTAATGACCTGAAAGTCAGTGGTATCGGAAAATGGATTATACAATATTGAGGTAAGCTATTAACAATTATTGAATGAAATGTTATGGTTGGAATTGAATACCAAGAGAGGGACTAAATTGAATAGAACAGAAAGTTGCATGACTTAATTGATACATGAAATTAGTATGAAATTGAGTTGAAATATGTTGTTTTACATGATGAATTAATGTTGAATTGAGAATGATGGGATGTGAATTTAACTATGTGATGATATTACTGCAAATTGGTTACTCTATTAAATGTATAGGTCTATACTTCGAGTTGGTTGATGAGACATTACGGTACCAGTTTGAGATGTAGATTAACTAATTTGAGTATCCGTATTGAAAATGTAACACCTTTTACCCATATTCAACGCCGGAATAGGGTACGAGGCATTACCGGACATAAACACAAGCAATCACACAATTTTGAGTCACAAAATTTGTGTCCAAATTAAAACTTTTTGCATTTAATCGTAAAGTCCCTAATACGAGCCTACGAGGCCCAAAACATGCTTTGAAGGTGGTTCAGGAATAAACCGAGAACTTTAGAAATTGTAACACCCCAAACCCGGCCTAGACGTTATGACCGGATCTGGCATGTCACATGAGAGGAATGTCTAAAACTGTGCGTTCATTAAAAAGATTGTATTCTTTATATTTGTTGTGAAAAATCGAGTTTAAGTAATTTTGAATAAGAAACGGTTTATTAACATTTTAGGAAAATCCCGAATTAAACATTTAACAATAATAAGCAATAACCAAGTTAGAGGCTAAAATCAAATAAAACCATAGGCCTTATTACATAACAGAATCCCAAATTTAAAATAAAATGAAATAAGTCCAAGTAACCATTTAAAATGAAAGAAACGCAATCTTGAGCATGGCCACCTCGAGTCAACCCCGGCTCCATATCCGCGGTCTAACGATTACCTGCAAAATTAGCTAAAGGGGTGAGTCATCGAGACTCAGTGCGTAAATCCCAATCCCGAAAATATCAATGCTCAAACAAAATTTCATAAGCCAATATGCAAGTCATGCAACCCAACCTAACCATCCGAACTCCTGTATCTACCCCGTGTGGTCAAAACCACTGGTGGTCAAAGCCACTGATGACCGTAGTCACAATTAAGATAAGTATGGTCAAAACCACTGATGACCGTAGTCACAAAATAATATGATGGGGCCAACCCACCTTGTGGTCAAAACCACTGGGACGAGTCACAAAGATAGCAATATGTGGTACCAAACCACTGGTGGTCAAAACCACTGAGACTTAGTCACAATAATATAGAAAGCGGGGCCAACCCACTATGTGGTCAAAACCACTGGTGACAGTCTGAAATCATATCTTCCCCCTCCTCTCATCATACCCATGTCCATGCCATGATCATCAGTCATAATAATTCGTGTATGCAGTATGACATGTATGCAAATCATATATCAAAGATAACGCATGAAATGAATTACCATCATAATCAGAACAACCAATACATCATAACCAAGCTAATCCACCTCTAAGGGTATAACAATAATTTACCTTCTAAGGGTAATTCCGTAATTTACCTTTCAGGGGTATTTCCGTAATTTACCTACCAAGGGTATTTCGGTAATTTCGTACCTGAAATGGCCTTGCCGAAGGCCCAATGTCGCCCCGAGTGACCCAGCTACCATTTTCGGTCGTATCGGACGATTGGGCCTAAAACCCGATTTCGGTCCATTCGGGCCCACACACTCGTGTGGCCCACCTAACACAAATCTAGCCATGTATATAAGTTCCACCTAGTCTAGTTCACTATATACTAAACATTCATACAATTTACTCATATGGGCCCACTTCGACCCATCGTGGCCCAAGCAGCCTCAACCCACAAGAACACTACTGATGGCCTCAATTATCGCGTCGAAGCCCCACACGTGCGCTCGCACGCTCGTGTGGCTACTATTGTCGTGACCGGCACTTCGGCATTTGCCGCTCTACAACTAGAGTAGAGAGAGTTACATACCTGATAGGAATCTGGTGCTAATCCGCGCTCCGACAACTCCTGTGCCCAAACGCCCTCCAAGGTATGTTAACTCTCCTCCTGGAATGCTCTTTATATAGCTAGCTTCTTAGCTTCCTTCTTTGTGTCTTTCCGATGTGGGATCCCTTCGTCAGTAGAGTTTAAATTCAACTGAAACTTTTGCCGTCCAATCCGCAAAATAAATACTCCCTTGCTTCTTATGAGATTCGAACCCAGGCTCCCTGCAACATAATCCACGCTGCTAACCACTTGGCCACAAGCTCCTCTTGTGTCTTAAACCATGCACAACTAAATATAAACTATGGGCCAAATTCTAGGATCCATGAAAAAAGAAAACCAAAATGCAAGAGCCAAGACTTGAAACTTGGACCTCCTTCCTTCCTTGTGGCATCACCCCCTTGCTCCTTAAGTGGCGTCACTTTGCCACTACACCACACACTCCACTTATGTCATTTTCCTCCACTTTTTATTCTTAAGGCCTACCTACCAACTTCCAGGGTTTTTTTCACCTAAAACCAAAATTTCCCCAAAGCCAATGTTCGATCTCGGGACTTCGTAGAAGCCCTCTAACCTTCCAAAATCACTTATCTAATAAGTCCAACTTGCATTAATGCCGTTCTCAAAAATTTTAAACGCTACTACGCCTAAGGCCCATTGGGCCCAATTCTTCTAGGCCCAATTTCAGGATGTTACAGAAATTTTTACAAAACTTAGAAAATTTTTGCTAGAAGCGGAGCTCACTGTAACACCCCCAGACCCGGCCCAGACGTTATGGCCGAATCTGGTGATGTCACATCAAAGGGATAATTCCAAAACAACTTTGTTTAGTTAAATTTATGTTCCGTAGGAAATTTGCATAGTTAAAAACTTAAGTTTAAGATTTAGAACCCAAAATTCGAGCAACTTGTTAAGTAATGATAAAACCCCATGTTATAAGTATTTCGAAAACCATGTTTAAACTTTAGAAATTTATTCAAGTTTAATAATTAAACAGTTGAAACATAGGAAACTTAAATGTAAAGTCAAATTAGAGATATAAGGCCTTATTACAAACGAAGTAATTAACAATAAGTCATTCGAAAACGAATAAACAAAAACTTCTAAGTAACTTGTAGTGTGGCCCTCTCCGAGTCCTCTCCCACGTCGAGCCGTCTACTGAGGGTCACCTAAAACATTTAATAAAAGGGTGTGATTTTAGAAACTCAGTGTGTACGACCCTTGGTAACCAATCAACATGCAATTATCACATTAGGCCTAAGCCCTATCAAAATAGGTGGTCTTGGGCCTTAGCCCACAATGACCTCATATCACATCAGTATCACATGAATGCAATGCTCCCATCCCAAATCCAACCCTGCACTCCATTTTCCTTCCAACCCTACACTATTGTGGGGATATAAATATCAACCCACCCATCCCTACACTCCAAAGGTAGCACCAATAGCAGCACTACTCAAACGTTGCAGCAAGGCTACTAAGCATATAATGGGCTTAAAGCCACCGGTGGATCCACGATCGTCAAGTACCTATGCAATTCTTACATATCTTCCTTCGTATCATCAAGCCCGCCCAAGAGGAACATATATTCCATGAATGCAACATACACATTTTCACACATTAAGCACTTAGGGGTATTTTAGTCATTTCACTACCTAGAGGTATTTTCGTAAATCTATCCTATAGGGGTATTTTGGTAATTTTGCAAATCAGGGGTATGTTGGTAATTTTGAAAATCAGGGGTATGTTGGTAATTTTACAAATCAGGCGTATGTTGGTAATTTTAGAAATCAGGGGTATTTTGTAATTTTGCAAATCAGGGGTATGTTGGTAATTTTGCAATCACGAGTTTTAGTTATGAACTTTGGCCGATTAACAAGTCTATGCGGCTAAAGTGAACAGACACTATGCACCAGGTAGGATCCCAGAGAAGAGGATGTTGGTCACTAGGACCGCTTAAGTACCAAACTCTCCCTAGATCCAGTCCTAGACATGCATATGTCCATTGCCACACTTTAACCTAACGACTCTTTCACAGACATGCTTGATTATTACATTAAGTTTTATGATATTTAAAAATTTATCAGAACTAGGCCTAGAGTCCATAAACCCTAGCATGCATTTCTAAAATCCCATAAGGCCTACTAAGCCTATTCATGTCGATATAACCCTTTAAATCCCATCATGTTTATATGGCCCATTAGGCCTAATCTTATTCAAATCACACCACCATATGAATCCATCATTCAATTTTCACATGTCAATTCTTGCCGATTTGGGCCCATGAGCTCGGCAGGCCCATTTAGCCCCTTTTGGCCCGATCGGCCAAATAGTGGCCTGAGGCCATGAGATCGCTCTCTTGGCCTCGATAATCATATTGGTGTTCCCACACGAATGTTCGCACACTCGTGTGGTTGCCGGCGCCAACCTTTCGAGTTTTCAGCTTCTCGACATTTCAGGTTTTTCGGTATTTCAGCTTTTGCCGATTTGTCGTATGTGAAGTGTATGTACACACCTGGTTACTGCGACGTGCTACACTATCCTCAGCCTTAGCCTACAATCAATACCAATCTCCAAGTCAATACACACTTAACTATAGTATTTACCTAAAAATCAAAACCTTACCATGACCTTACCGTGTGCCATCGGTTTTAGTAGCCCTTCCTTAGCTACTATTCACGTAGATCTACACCCACACAAATATTATCAAAGATCGAGTGACTCATATTCCACACAAGTCACCTCTATAAGCCATACTTACATTCGGCCACCACCACTAAAACGAGTACACTTACCTCCTTGCTAATGATCCTTATCATGCTTGTGATATTTGAACCCTACCCTTGTTAATACAAGGTTAAGACAAGGAGAAATTAGATAGCCCTTCGGCTTTTAACAAAACACACTAAGGAGGTTGACTGAGTACTTACCCTTTGATCCTACGGCCTAGATAGCTACTGAACAAGATTCGGCTTTTAATTACTTGATCAACAGATTTGTGATGGAGGAAGACAACAAAGAATCGGCACAAACAAGGATTTCGGCAAATAGGGATGATGGTATTCGGCAATGGAAAAAAGATGAGGGGAATAGAAGAAAGAAAGATGGAAACTCAAAGAACCCTTCTAAGGAATTCGGCACCCCCCTTTTATAGCCAAAGCCGAAACTACCTTCCCCCAGAGTCCAATTCGACACCAACACATCCACACCTCAATCCCCTATCTTTTCTCTCTTATCTTTACCTTAAATTTCTCTCCTGAACTCTCCCTTCTAGAGTCCACTCTAGTGCCACTATCTTCCTTCCATGTGCAAAAATAAAACTCCTTAATTTGCCACTCTTAAGCCTCGAACCTTGGACCTCCTCACCTGCTAGTAATTCCACCTTGTAGCTCCCCAAGTGACGCCACCTTGCCACTGGACCACAGGCCCAAATGTGTCCTATTTTCCCCTTAATCTATTTAAGAGGCCTAATACCTGAGACTAGGGTCCACTAAGGCAAAACTTAATTATTCCCTATGGTCTTTCCTATCCCTAAGACTTCAAATAACCCTCAAAGCCCACATGCCAATTGTCATTTTCTTGCTCACTTAAAAATTTTTCTGAGACCCAAAGCCCAATAGGCCCAATTCTACTAAGCCCAAATTCGGGGTGTTACACTCACATGCCCGTGTGGTCCAAGTGACACACCCGTGTGACCTTGGGACACGCCCGTGCTTTAGGCCATGCTCAAATTAGGGTGCTCTTTGACTTATGCCACACGGCCGTGCCACACGCCCGTGTGCTAGGATGTGTAGCACACACGATTGAGACACACACACGTGTCTCTGTTCGTGTGCTCAATTCTGGACATTCTATGTTGCAACAATTAAGGTGCAGGGAACACACGACCGGAACACATGCCCGTAGGGCAGACCGTGTGTCATACATGGCCTAGACACACGCCCATGTGTCTATCTGTGTGGACAAAAACAAGGCTATTTCCCAAGCCATTTTTCCACCCTCACTTGCACACATCTATACAACATCTCATGGCACAAAATCAAGCATGAGAGAGCAACCAAATAACAACAACCAAGATAATAACATGTCATGCTCATGCCATTATTTTATCATGCTTAAAACATCATACTTAGCCCGGTAAAACATACTAATTTCGCATTCTTGTCATAAATCATATTTCTATCATTCACCAAGTATACCATGCACATATCACCAAAGACACTAACACACACACACATATACATATTTAGGCTTACAACCATGATAGCCTAAATAAACAAAGCTACATGGCCAAATATCAAAACAAGCATTTGACAATCATAAGCAAACACATTGGCTACAATCACATTGACACATTTAACAAATGACTAAGTCCCTGTACATGCCATAGACTTAAAATACTTGAATTCATTTATACCCAAAATGACAACTTGATAGTGTGATAGGATCTCTGGCGAGCTCCAACCCGAGCTAGCTTAATAACCCTAAAAGACATGGGTAAGGAAGGGGGTAAGCTATATAGCTTAGTAAGTTCATATGAAAATAATACAAAACATTATTCATACACTTGACATACAAATAACTTAACAAATATTAACATCAATGTCATTAAAAATTCACAAACACAACTTACTCAATCCCAATCTTACCAATAGCTCATCATATAAATAACACAACATATTTCCACATGAATGTCATTAAACTTCATGGGTATAATTTACTCAATCACATTCTTGCCTATAGCTCATCATATGTGTAACACCCCAAACCCGGCCTAGAAGTTAGGCCCGAATCTGGCGTGTCACATTGAAGAGTTTTTCGAAAACCATGCTTTCATTAGAAACCCTTATTACAACTTAAAACTTTCTGCTATTCAAAACCTCAGATTTCGTTTGCTTATTTTCAAAGCATGGTTTATTAGAAATCATTCTTGGAAAACATTATTATCTTTAAAACCTTGTTTGTTACGAAAAGCTTAATTTAAAACAGTTGCAGAACGTGATATTTTGAAGAATAGTAGTTATTTCCGATAAATCGTGTTCTACTTTTAGTAATTATAAAACAATCAATAAAATCCCAAAACTTAAAGTTCAGAAATCTTAAGGCCTTATTACAAAATCTATAACCCAACAAATTAAACTAAAATAAAAATAGGACGTGTACTTTAAAGCCAATCGGACGTGTGGTCACCTCTTAGTCCCTCGCAACTCCGATCCGTCTAAGGCTGAGGATTACCTGCACAGTTAAAAACGGGGTGAGTTTATAAAAACTCAGTGTGTAATCCCCTTACCAGAGTAACAGTCAGTATACAAAAGTAGAAACCTAAACAGTCTAGGCCGAAGCCCTTTCAACAATCACAGTACAGTACAGATCAGAGCATACGTGGGTCAAAGCCCACTACGAAATTATTTGGGTCATAGCCCATAACAGTATCAATTGGGCCAAGCCCAACCAATAACAGAACAAGTGGCCTAAGCCCAGTACAATGACAGGTCTCATAAACAGATATGCAACAGTATGAGGATGCATCCCAACCCAGTCCAGCCAACACACCACCCGTACCAACCCTACACACCATGTGGGGACCAAGTCGACCTGCCCAGCCCTACACACCAAGAACGTAGCTGAGCTGCTAATATCAACACAGCAAAGCTGCTAATAACAGTATACATAGCTGAGCCACTAGAATCAGTATACATGGCAAAGCCACTAAATCAGTAAAACGTGGCATAGCCACCAGTACAATACTTCCTCCAAAATACAAATCCCAACCCCATGCAATATGTCATGTATGTCATGTTCAATCATTAGACATGTATGCAAAATGGCCATGCTCAGTAACAGTCATCTGAACATATATTAACAGCATATCAGTCACACGCCCACAGTCAAGGCAGTTAAACTCATAGTTATTCAATCACAGTCAAATCAGTCAATTTCACAGTCTAAATCAGTCATTTGCCTACAAGGGCAAAATAGTCATTTTACTTTATAAGGGTATCTCGGTAATCCTACCTTTCAAGGGTATTTTGGTAATTTCATAAATTGAGGGTATTTCAGTAATTTCGCAAATTGGGGGTATTTCGGTAATTTCGTAACCCAGGGGTATTTCAGTAATTTTGCAAACCCGGGATATTTCGGTAATTTCGTAAACTAGGGGTATTTCAGTAATTTCATAAACCAAGGGTATTTCAGTAATTTGTAAACCAAGGGTATTTTAGTAATTTGCAAACCAAGGGTTTTTTTAGTAATTTCATAAATCAGAGGTTTCGGTAATTTTATAAATCAGGGGTATTTCGGTAATTTTACCCTTCGAGGGTATTTCTGTAATTTTATGACCTCCTAGAAGGTCTACAGTCGCATCGAGTGACTTAAGAAACCTAATTCAACTTAATGGTGAGAATGGGCCAGAGGCCCATTACCCTGCCCAACTGGGCCCACACACTCGTGTGGCCCATTTAGCCTAGAAGCAACCACGGCTATGCAACGACACAACCCAAATCAATAACTTGTCACATCACAGACATTTCATCCGTGCGGGCCCACAAGCCCATTGGGCCCCCACGACCCCTTTTCAGCCTTACGCGACCCAAAGCACCTAAGTCATGTGCGCGACATGATAAGCCTATCCACTTCCCATTTAACAGTCCAACTTGCATTCGCGGGCCCTACGGCCCATTGGGCCAATCGAGGCCCATTCCAGCCCAAGCCCATGAATTCGCTCATGGTGGCCTTTCTCATCACACGCTCACGCACCGTGAGCTCGGTTCACCACACGCGCGATCGCACGCTAGTATGGCATCGCTCGTCGGTATTTCAGCTTTTCAGCATAACACCGATCAATAGTCAAGATAATACAATATACGCACCTTCGGCTTTTCAACCGATTAACAATCAGAATAGTGTATACGGATACACACCTTATCACATAGAGTACTAAATAATCACGAGCGCCGTCACCTGCACTAGAGCGATCAACTGCGATTGGCCCAGTTAAACCAAAGTATTCTAAACAGAGATAATGATGCGAATGGGCCTAGGGCCCATTCTCAGTCCAAATGGGCCCACATGCTCGTGTGGCCCATTTAGCCCAAATCTAGCCACAGATATGAGATTCAACTAGACCAGTTCAATATCTACTACACAATCATACAATTTAATCATATGGGCCCACGGGCCCATTGGGCCCACTTGGCCCCTTTTGGTCCATCCTGGCCCAAACAGCCTAAACCCACAAGAACACCCATGATGGCCTCAACTATTGCGTCGAAGCTCCCACACGTGCGCTCGCACGCTCGTGTGGCTACCATCGTCGTGTGACCGGCATTTCGGCATTTGCCGCTCTACAGCTAGAGTAGTGCGAAATACACACCTGATAGCAATCTGGAGTTGATTCGCGCTCTGGACACTCCTATGCCCAAACGCCAACCCAGGTATGCTTACTTTCCTCACAGATTGCTCTATTTAAAGCCAGCTTCTCACCTTCCCTCTTGCTAGCTTCCCGATGTGGGATCCCTCCTTCAGCAGAGTTTAAATCCAACAAAAACTCTAGCCGTCCCAACTTAGCAAAATAAATATCCCTTTTTGCTTACAATGGGATTCGAACTCAGGCTCCCTTGTAACATAATCCACGCCGCTAGCCACTTTACCAACTAGCTCATTTTTGTCTTAAAACATGCGCAACTAAATATAAGTCTATGGCCAAAGTCTAAGTTCATTTAAATAGAAATCAAAATGAAATGCAAGCGCCAAGACTTGAACCTTGGACCCCTTACTTCCTTGTGTGGCGTCACTTCCTTGTCTCCAATGTGGCGCCATTTGCCACTAGACCACAACTCCTTTTGTGTCATTTTTCTCCACATTTTATTTTTAAAGCCTACCTACTACCTCCCAGGGTTTTACTCACCTAAAACTAAAATTTTCCTAAAGCCCAGGTTTGATCTCGGGACTTCATGGAAGCCCCCTAACCTTCCAAAATCACTCACCTAATAGGTCCAACTTGCATTAGTGCTGTTCTCTTGTTCTCAGCAATTTTAAGCGCTCCCAAGCCCAAGGCCCAATAGGCCCAATTCTACTAGGCCCAAATTCAGGGTGTTACAATATGAATAACATAAAATATATCAATATAAATGCCTTTAAACTTCATAAATGTCATATGAACATAAATGTCATTTGATATCAACATAACACATACCAACATAATTGTCATATACCAATAGCTCATCATATGAATTACATAACATGTATCAACATAAATGTCATTTAAGCTTCATACGCACAACTTACTCAATTGCAGTCTTACCAATTGTTCATCATATACTGAGCTCCTTTTCTTTGAGTTTTTCGTACATACCTCTACCATCTCATAACATATTCACCTACTTTCTCATCTTTGACATACCCGTTGAATTTCCCGTTGAACCACTTGGAATACTAAAGGATACTCGGGGATCTCGAACACACAGTACCGTACCAATGCCATATCCCAGATATGGTCTTACATGTAATCTCGTATCGATGCCAATAGCCCAGCTATGGTCTTACATGAAGTCTCACATCGATGCCATATCCCAGATATGGTCTTACACGAAGTCTCATAATGATGCCATATCCCAGATATGGTCTTACACGTAATCTTAGTGACCCTAATGTCATGACATTTGTATCCTAACTATTCCTAAGGTTCAACCGGGATTTACTCGCTTGTTGAAACTTCGTCAATTTCATCCATAGAGTCAATCATACAATTCATGCAATAACAAAAAATTATAAATACAATTATAAAGTTTCATTATTTACATACAAACATACCTCGACTTAAAAATGGCGAGGACTAAATCGTTAAATACTCATTTTCCCCCGTTCTAGGTCCAAACCTCATTTTTCTTGATCTATAATATCACATTTAACTTATTCAATCATTATACAATTTAAATTAGCCCAAAATTACATTATGGAAAAATTACATTTTTGCCCCTAAAGTTTGATATTTTTACAATTTAGTCCCTAGGCTCGTAAAAAGAAATGTACTCAATTTCATCAATACCCATGCCTAGCCGAACCTTATACATGCTTATAATAGCCCATAATTTTCATTTATTCACAGTTTTATGCCATATTTTATAACTTTTACAAATAAGTCATTTTAGGCATTTTCATCGAAAATCACTTAGAAAAAGTCGTTTATCATACACCAAACATGTATTTTCTATCATTAGACATCAAAATACACAAACATCCATCATGGGTAAACTTTTAGACCTTGACATCTCTTCAAATTGATGGTAGAAGTAGAAAGATCGAGTTACAACGAGTTCAAAAATGTAAACAGGGCTAGAACGGACTTACAATCGAGCTTGGAAGCTTGAAAAACCCTAGCCATGGTTTCCCCTCATGAATTTCAGCCAAGGAGGAAGAAGATGAAAAAGTTTGGCTTTATTTTGGCTTTTTAATTCATTTTAATTACCAAATTACCAAAATACCCTTAATGAAAAACTTTGAAAACATACCAAACCATGTCCATTTTTGTCCACCAACTTAACCAATGGTCTAATTAACATTTAAGGACCTCCAATTTAAAATCTCATAGCAATTTGACACCTCTAACATATAGAATTCAAGTTTTACACTTTTTGCAATTTAGTCCTTTTAACTAAATTGAGTGCCCAAACGTCAAAATTTTCGAACGAAATTTTCACGAAATCATTGCATAAAATTGTAGATCATAAAAATATAATAAAAATGAATTTTACTGTGTCAGATTTGTGGTCCCAAAACCACTGTTCCGACTAGACCCAAAATCCAGTTGTTACAGAAAATCTGAATCAAGTTAATAGGATTATATCAATTTATTTTGTGATTAAATGCAGTTGAATTGTTGTAATCATACAATAGAGTATGTGAATAAAATGAAATCAAGCCCTGGTGGCCGAAATGGATTCAAACAAGTTGGAAGACTCCATAAATGAATGAATTAGGTGATATTAGAAGTGGTAAATCGGAAATAAGACTGATAAGGGCATGTTTTGATATTTATATGTTTAAAATGTTGTTATTATAAGCATAATGAAATGTCTATATAGATTGTATTGAATTGGGATAAATTAGTGTTAAGTTCGTATACTTAACATGTTTATATTGAAAATGTAAAGCTTGGTAACTGCAAGTTATAAGTATATTGTAGATATGTGCATATAGATATACATGTTTACTTAAGGTAGAATTGTTAATGCTAATATTACTGTTGGAATAATGGTACTCCCATGGCGCAGCAAAAAAAAAAATAATTCTGGTTATCCAAACCATGGATCCATGTGCGAGGAACGAATCGGGGTGAAATAATGGTTTCGAAATTACCGAAACTTCAATTTGAGTAGACAGCGACGCCTCGGCAACGAGAATTCTAATCTACCATCGAATCAAGCCGCAACCTTTTATGATTTCGACCTCTACGTAATCCACCCAGTTTGACAATGAATGGAAGAAATTTCCAAAACTGTTTTGGAGGTTTCTTTGCTTGATAGCTGCTAGACCTCACAAGCAAAGTTTCAATTTTTTTTTAGGGTTTACAAAAAAAAAAAAAACTCTCTACCTCTCACCTTTTATAATTGGTATATATATAATGAATCATAATTCATAAAATTTTTATCCGAACATAATAATCATAATTAAAAATAAATAAATATAATAATGTTTTAACCGAAAATTATAATTACATTAATTATAACAAGGATTTCGGTAAACTATATTTATTTAAATTTATATATGAACCAAATTCATATATTAATAGAACTATGTTCTCATTATGTGTACAACATCCTTGTACATATAATATGTTCAATATTTGATTGCCCAATTAAATTAATTTAATTCATGTGACAACTAAACAAAATACCAACTATGTTTTATTCCGTTCATTTCAACCATAGGGTGTGACCCTGTAGGTTCTTGTGATGTTAGCAGTAATACTAGAATGATTCTAATGTTACAAACAATGAGTGGCATCTAGCAATGCATCATTGCTACCTAAGTTATAAGAAGTCATGATTTGACATAACCTTTTGTGATTAACCTTTCATGCATTAATCCTTAAATCCTTTATCTCTGGAATGGGCACTTGCATAGTCCATCCCATGTTTCTTGATATCTTGAGTAAACTATGATATATAAATAAGTATGACATCTCATATCAACTTATTTGAGCATGGCCATGCATTTCTAGTCTCACTCAATCAAGTGGCTTAAGATATTACTCCCATTATGTAGAAGGGACTTATTCTATATTGATCAACCATATCCCTCTACATAGATTGTGGTATATCCAACATCAGCCTTTATAGAACAACCAGTTACGGTGTACGTTTGACTGTATCAAAATATATAACTCACGATGTTGGGATAATGATGATCTTAAGTCTGAGGATCATATACATATTAATCACTATGAGTAGTGTTGTGACAATTACATAATAATCCAAGAAACATACTCATAGCGGTTCAGTCCAATATGTTGTTCTCTAACACACATATTCATGCATTGATTTTGACACTTCATATCAATGACAACTATTTATCATCAATCAACTACATGTTAGTCTTAATGCATTATTGTTGTCCTGGTCAACAATAATACTTGACGAAAGATCTTTTAAGAATAATCATATTATTCTTAGGACATTATTATAAAACAGTTTATTTGTACACACAGAAAAAAACTGAAATAATAATGACAAAGCCTTATATTAATAAACATGGTAAATCAAGTATGTTATTACAACCATCTCATGATTGATCTTTAGGCATACTCTTACAATTACATACTTGAATTACAAAAATACAACCAAGCGTATTTGCTCAGCTTACGGTTTTGTTTTCTCTGTGCACAAATATAGTAGATTCTCGATAGATCAAGGGCAGTTCATCTTAGCATCCAGAAAATTAAACCTGTAACACCCCTAACCCGTGTCCGTTGCCGGATTAGGGTTATGAGGTATTACCGAATTAAACTCAATTCCAAATAAACATTCAATTGAATTCAAGCATACTCAATGCGATCATTACTATAATTATAACATTACATCGTTTTAGACTTAATTTCTAGCATAGCTAAATACATGAGCATATCCACTCAATCACTTCACATCACATTACTAAAGATCCTTTATCAAATTATTTCATAAACAGTCAAGCATAGATTAAACACATCCTAACCGTAACAAAATAACTTAATCGAATTTAATATCTCACATACCATCGTTTAATCACATGCTTGATATGTACCCCATGAATTCGGCCGAATAATATAACAAACTCATCATTCATATTTACGAGATATTAATAATCTGTCTAATCATGTCTAACATATAAGTATATTTACCATCACATACAAAATCAAAGTAACCAAGCCTCAAACGATCACATCATAAATATATAAAATGCACTTGGTCTATATCTATTAAAAGAACAAATGCACCTTTGGTTCCTTAAACAAAATATTCGTGCACAAATCAATTCTCTTCTGAACAAACCAAAACAATCATAGAATATGCATTCTGTCATTAATGAAAACATCTAATATATAATACATTTATATTATTATGAGTCCAAGCCTTAGCCGGATATACAAATACACCTTATAATAGATTTTCATCCAAACATAATCTATCACCCAATCAAGCCTAAAGCATATGCATACTAAACCAATACAAACTAAATCAACATATCCATTATACCATCAATTATAAATTCATCTCATATATATAAATATACTAATGCATGTACGAACAAACAAGTTACTATACTTATAATTCATTAAAGACCACACATACTATAATTAAAAATTGAAACAATGAAAACTCAAGATATTGAAAGAAAGCCATATTCGCATGGCTTTAATATAGATACATAAACAAAAGTCTCCAACTCAAACGTAGACATTATCCATCCTATACATGCCTTTATCCAAAATAAACCAAACCAAAAGAGTACCAAAAAGGTTGATAGTGCGATTGACTTGCTGATGATTTCCCTGAGCCTGTAGCTTGATCAAAATCTATAAACAAAACATTAAACATAAACAAAGTAAGCTTACTAGCATAGTAGGTCTTAAGCATCGATTTAAGTCACTCCACCATTTAAACATGTTTTAAATCAATTCATGACATAAAACCTATATGTCTTACTTATAACTCACCATAACAAAATATCATTGCCTTACCAATACATAAATTGCCGAATATACATAGATAATTACATAACTAGGTGCATAAATATACTTACAAGAACCTTTTTAACCACACTCATACTTTCACATTTCCAATAACCATATGGCATTTCATATTGTATATATATATATATATATATATATAAACTTCACAACCAAGTGTATAACATATTTTTTCTTTCATCATTTCATTTGCTCACTATCATAGCACAAATATATATATATGACATTAAAGTATGAAGTACATACCTTGTTGCTAACTTAACAATTTCATTTTCAAAGCTCAAGCTTACTAGATTTGCTTCATGACCTTATTACTATATAAACGAAGTTCAAAATTGAAACTCACCGGTCTAACACCTGCTAGGCTTTAACCCGAATTGCACACACCGGCACTAGGCCTGCTAGACTCAAGGTCTGAGATTTAAACATGGGCATTTAGCCTGCTAGGCAATAAGCCCAAAATATTTCACCGTCACAAGGCCTGCTAGGCTCGAAGCCCGAAATAAATCACCGACACAAGGCCTGCTAGGCTCGAAGCCCGAATAACAACATAATTAATCCTTCAATACACATTTCTTAATGCTAACATCACAAACAAATCATATACATCATATTACATCCACATATCATATCGGATATACTTATTCATATCACATTAACAATTATATATTCAATCCAATTTAATACCTTTACATTCGGCTAACACATAAATTTATACTCAAAATTATCAAATATCATCATTTAACATGTTCATAATTAACTCTTTAATATATATTTGCTTAAGGACTTACCTCGACTGTCGACGGACAACATAGGCCGGCTATTCGGTAACATTCGCCTTTCCCCGATCCAGATCCGTTTTTCTTTGTTCTTGATCTAGACACATTAAAATTTAGCTCATTCAAACACATTTCATCTCAATTTAGTCCCAAAACACATAAATAGGCAAATTACCATTTTACCCCTAATGTTTCACATTTTTACAATTTAGTCCTATTTGCACAAAACACAAAATACACAAAATTTCACTATAACACCTTAGGGCCGAATGTTCATAGGGACTATACAAGTCCATTTCTTTCATTTATTTTGCATTTTGGTCCCCTCACAAATTCATTTTTGCAATTTAGCCCAAAATACTCAAATTCACCAAAATTTCCAACTCAAAATTTGTTAATCTTTAACATATCTTTAATATAAAATCATCAAACATCAAAAACCACAAGAACATAACAATGGCCGAACATTAAACATGCTCAAATTCAAAAATTCTAACATGGGTCAACTAGTATTCGAAGCAACGATCTCAAAAACGTAAAAATTATCAAGAACCGAAATCAAACTAACCTTGAATTTTGATTATAGGTGCCGAAAATCAAATAAAACCAAACCCCTTTCTTTTCTCAACATTCGGCCAAGCAAACATAAAAGATGATAATGGCCATTTTTTTATGTTTTATTACATATATTATGTTATTAATAATTTACCAAACTAACCTTATAATATAAAATAAACATAACATATAAATAAGGGTATTGTTGGCACATACTGTCCACTACCTACTAAAATGGGCTAATTGCTCTTTTAGTACCTCCTTGTAACGCCCCTGACTCGTGTCCGTCACCAGATTAGGGTTATGAGGCATTACTCGTGTCCGTCACCACACGATATAACATGTATATATATATATACACACATCTATCATCAATCAATGTATAAGACAATCACTTCCTCATATACTAGTTCGTTATTATCTTGAGTAACATGAATATGAAATACTTACCTCTCTGTCGAATTAATACATTTCATGTTTCAAAGCTGAAATTTCTTGATATATTCATAACTCGGTTCTCATATACTCTGAGCTCAAATCACATTCACCGGCACTAGGCCTGCTGGACTCAAGGTCTGAAGTTAATCACCGGCATTAAGCCTGCTAGGCGATAAGCCCGAATTATTTCACCGGCACATGGCCTGCTAGGCTAAAAGCCTGAATTGTTTCACCGGCACGTGGCCTGCTAGGTTAAAAGCCCGAATAACATATCAATAATTCATCAAATCACCATCTTAACATTTACATTATTACCAATTCATGTACATAAACCACAATCACTTATCATATCACATGTACTAGTTTCCATTTCAAATTCAAAACACATTTAGTCCAATATTGGACCTTAACATTCGGCTATCATCTATTTCAATACTCAAATAAATCAAATAATATTATTGAACATATTCATAATTATCTCTTACATGTACTTAAACTTAAGAACTTACCTCGATTGACAACGGACGACTTAAACCGGCTATTCCGCAACCTTCGTCTTTCCTCGATTCAAATCCGATTTTCTTTGTTCTTGATCTAAACATATCAAAAATAACCTCATTCAAGTACATTTTATTTCAATTGAATCCCAAAACACATAAATGGGCAATTTACCATTTTACCCCCAATATTTCACATTTTTACCATTTAGTCCTATTTTCATAAAACACAAAATACACAAAATTTCACAATAACACTTAAGGGCCGAATACTCCTAGGGACTATACAAGTCAATTTCTTTCATTTATTTTGCAAATAAGTCCCTCTAAAATTTTATTTTTACAATTTAGCCCTAATTACTCAACTTCACTAAAACTTCTAATACAAAACATGTTAATCCTTAACATATCTTTAATTTAAAATCATCAAACATCATAAACCATAAGAACACATCAATGGCAGAACCTCATATACACATGATTCTCAAAAATTCAAGCATGGGTCGGGTAATTTACGAAGCAACGATCACAAAAACATAAAAATTAACAAAAACCGACTAAAAACTCACCTTGAATTTAGCTTAGAAATGCCGAAAATTAAAGGGTTTCCAAGCTTCATTCTTTCTCCCACATTCGGCCAAAGATGGATGAAAAAGGATGATGGCTTATTATTATAATCTTTTAACATATAAAGTAAATAATTATTTAATTACTAATTTAACCTTCAAAATAAAATAAAGCTAATATATAACTTAATGTTAGTTATGAAAAATGCCACCCACTAACCTAAAAATGGGCTAATGACCCTTTTAATGCCCCACTTTAAAAAGCCATCATCAATTAGGCACTTTTCACTATAACATGCAACTTTTACGCTTTACGCGATTTAGTCCTTTTTGTTAAATTGAACACACAAACGATTAAATTTTTCTACGAAACTTTCACACACATAAATTCACACATAATGAGCACAGAATATAATATTTAAAAATATTTCTGACTCGGATTCGTGGTCCCGAAACCACCGTTCCGATTAGGGTCAAATTCGGACTGTTACAACTCTTCCCCCTTAGGGATTTTCGTCCCCGAAAATCTTACCGTTAAACAAAGTCGGATGTTGTTGCCTCATTGAATCCTCAGGTTCCCACGTAGCCTCTTCAACTCTGTGCCGATTCCATAAAACTTTCACTAATGGAATTCTCTTGTTTCTCAATTCTTTTATTTCCCGAGCTAAAATACGAATTAGTTCTTCCTCGTATGTCATATCAGATCGGATTTCAATTCTGACGGAGTGATCACATGAGACGGATCTGATCTGTACTTACGAAGCATCGAAATGTGAAATACGTCATGTATCTTTTCTAATTCAACAGGCAACATTAATCTATAAGTAACAGGCCCAACACATTCGATGATTTCATACGGTCCGATGAATCTCGGACTAAGCTTGCCTTTCCTACCAAATCAGAGTACTTTCTTCCACGGAGAAACTTTCAAGAATACCCTATCTCCGGCCTGAAATTCAATGTCTTTTCGTTTCAAATCAGCGTAAGACTTTTGACGATCGGATGCAGCTTTCAAACTATCTCTGATTACAGCCACTTTCTGTTCTCTCTCTTTGATCAAATTGACCCCGTGTATCTTGTTTTCACTGAGCTCGGTCTAATACAATGGTGTTCGACACTTGCGGCCATACAAAGCTTCGTAGGACGCCATTCTGATACTGGATTGGAAGCTATTATTGTAAGCAAATTCAATCAAAGGTAGGTATCGTTCCCACGTACCTTCAAACTCAAGAACGCAACATCTCAACATGTCCTCAAGTATTTGAATGGTTCGCTCGGATTGACCATCTGTTTGCGGATGAAAAGCTGTGCTAAAGTGGAGTTTAGTACCTAGAGCATCTTGTAGTTTCTTCCAAAACTGCGACGTGAATCTCGGGTCTCTATTTGAAACGATAGAACTCGGCACACTATGTAATCTCACAATATGAGATACAACAGCTCAGCAAGTTTATCTAGTGAATAATCTGTACGAATTGGCACAAAATGAGCTGATTTGGTAAGTCTATCCACAATAACCCAAACTGCATCTTTCTTGCTCGGAGTCGTAGGCAAACCAGATACAAAATCCATTGTAATTCTATCCCATTTCCATTCAGGTATCATGATTGGCTGAAGTAGTCCAGAAGGCACCTGATGCTCGGCTTTAACTTGCTGACATACTAAACACTTTGAAACAAATTCGAATATATCCTGCTTCATGCCAGGCCACCAATAGAACTGCTTCAAATCATTATACATCTTTGTGTTACCCTGATGTATAAACATTTGACTATTATGAGCCTCATCCAATATCATTGAATCAAGTCTGTATTTCTCGGTACACACAATCGGTCTTTGTAATTCAAACAGTCATTTTTATCAAATCGAAACTCTGACTCTGCATCATTTTCACACTGAGCTCGTCTAGCCGTCGTATCCTTGTCAAATTTCTGTGCATCATTAATTTGCTGAATAAACAACGGTTTAGCCCTCAACTCGGCTATGATCGAACTATCACCAGTCATAATCATATGTGTGTTCAACGCATGAAGAGCAAACAATGATTTTCGGCTTAAAGCATCTGCAACAACGTTAGCTTTTCCCGGATGGTAGTCAATCACCAATTCGTAATCTTTTAGCAATTCCAACCATCTACGTTGTCTTAAATTCAGGTCTTTTTGAGTCATCAAATACTTTAGACTTTTTTGATCCGAGTAAACATGACATTTCTCGCCGAATAAGTAATGACGCCAAATTTTTAATGCAAAAACAATGGCTGCTAATCCTAGATCATGAGTCGGATAGTTTCTCTCCTTAGGCTTCAACTGTCTCGAAGCATAAGCTACTACCTTGCCTTCCTGCATTAAAACACAACCCAAACCATTCAAAGAAGCATCACTATACACAAAAATTCTTTACCCGGTTCAGGCTGAATTAACACTGGAGCTTCCGTCAAAAGGGCTTTCAACTGATCGAAACTTTTCTGACACTTTTCTGACCACTCGAACTTGACATCCTTCTGTAGTAACTTTGTTAAAGGTGTAGCTATCACAGAAAGACCTTTCACAAACCGTCTGTAGTATCCCACAAGTCCCAGAAAGCTTCGGATCTCGGAAACATTCTTTGGTGGTTTCCAATTAAGTATAGCTGATATTTTGTTTGGACCAACTCGAATACCAGAAGCTGAAACAACATGACCTAGAAAGCTAACTTCAGTCATCCAGAACTCACACTTACTAAACTTTGCATACAACTGTTGATCTCGCAATGTTTGTAGCACTAATCTCAAATGCTCGGCATGCTCGGTTTCATCTTTGGAGTAGATCAGTATATCATCAATAAACACTACTACGAACCGATCTAAAAACTGTCTGAAAACCCGATTCATCAGATCCATTAAAACAGCAGGTGCATTAGTAAGTCCAAAAGTGTAATATCCCGGGTTAAGGGCTATTTTTGTCGTGGCATTGTTTGCATGTTATCTGCCTGCTATGTTGTTGTTCTTGTTGTTTTGGAGCTTAGTTGTAAGCTAGGTGTGAGCCTGAGAGGTAGGGAAAATTTTAGTTTTTGGGCTTAGGTAAGAGGAGCTGAGGAAGCTGGGGTTTAAAGGTTTTATTTGGTGGTTTGTAGCATAAGAAGTGAGCTGGTGGAGTGGCAAGCTAGACGCCACTAAGGGCTTGAGAGTGTGACACCACTTGCAGGGAGGAGGTCCTGTGTTCAAGCTGCGGAGTGGCCACATTTTTGCTTCCATTTTGACGGCATGGAGGGGAGAAGTTGGAGGCAGTTCAAACTCTGCCTTGGACCAGGTCAACCCATTTGAATGGTGAGTGGAGAGTGATTTTAGGAGGTTGACTAGTTCAACAACTTTGAACTAGTGGAGGTGAATGCTTGGAGGGTGGTGGCCGAATCTTGGGGGAGAGTTTGGGGGAGTGGACGGATTTGGTAAGTGGGGAGTGGGATTGCCGAAATTCAATAGGCAATTTTGTGCATTTTCGGCCAAAAGCAACTTGTAAGTCAAATTCTCTTTTTTCCAAAAGCAAGCCGAAATTCCCAAAGAGTTTTCTCTCATTTTCTTTACTTCTTGGAACCGAAAGTCCAAACACTTAGTTTGCCGAAAGTTTGCTTTGTTTTCTTGATTTTGTGCTTGTGGCCGAATGCTCCCTTCCACTTCTTCTTTCTTTTTCATTTGAGTAAGCCGAAAATAGAACTCTCTTCTTCCCATATTTTCTTTCTTTGTTGAATTTTGATAGCCGAAACTTTCACCTCCCAAACACCTTCACCATTTCTCTTCTTTCTCAAAACTGAAAGTACATCCTCTATCCATCTTTTATTCTTCTTTTTTTTTCTTTTCCTAAACGCTATTGCCGTTTTCTCTATTTCTTCTCACCTTTACTCTTATTTCTTTTTCACACTAAGCCGAACATAGGGGTGTTAAACACCTAGGGCCGAATATTCTTCTTCTTCTTGTTCAAAGTGTTGACCGAATCCATCCCCTCTCCTGGTAGTTGTTGGTCGAATATTGGTTGGTGTTAGGTAAGTGCTTGGCCGAATGGCCATTCCTCCTCTCCCTTGTCTTTTATCGATTTGGGTGTGATTAAGGGCCGATTTCGGCATTGGTTGAAGGGTGTTAACCTCTTGTGTTTAACCGATTTTATTATAAGACATCCAGATTTTGGGATACAATCAAAAGGAGCCTTCTCTTTCTGTTAAGCTATTGGTAAGTGGTGGTAAGAACGAGTTCTTTTAGTATATTCTTTTAGTTTTCATTAAGTCAAGTTATTAAAGGATTAACCGTTGTCATTTGTTAGAGTGTGGCCGATTGGTGGGAGGAACCATTGTTGGTTCGGGTTTGGTAGGAAACCAAACCATTTGCAAGGAGCAAGGTTGTCGAGGCTATCAAGGGTCTTAGATTGGTTCTTTGGTTAAAGCGTGTTTGGACAGGTGTGTAAACTAACACACTATCTACTTAGTGATATGTTTAATAACCTGTTTGCTTATTAAGATCAAAACAATATGGTTGATGGATTTGGTACCCAATGGGGTATGTGTACGGATCCGGGTAAGTCCGTTTCATTACGAGTTTTATTGATGGTATATGATAGCATGATTGCTGATGTATGTGATATGAGATGCGATATTAAACATAATGGCATGATTGCATGATTTACATGATTTGCATCGGTATGACATGTATGGGTGATATGAGAGGAGGGGGGAATATGATATCCGTGTCTTTGGGACACCAGAGGTTTGGCACCTCCAGTGGTTTGGTACCACAGATGATATTTTGTGACTTTGGGTCACCAGAGGTTTGGCACCTCAGCGTCTCGTCCCAGTGGCTTAGTACCACAGTGGGTTGACCCCACAGTTGATTATACGGGATCGACGCCAGTGATTTGGTATCACACGATGGGTTGGCCCCATCATACGATTCGTGACTGCAGTCACCAGTGATTTGGTATCACACTTGTGTCTTTGGGACACCAGAGGTTTGGCACCTCATCGCGACTCGTCCCTGTGGTTTTACACCACCGTGGGTTGGCCCCACTTGAGAGATACAGGATCGTCGCCAGTGATTTGGTATCACACGTGGGTTGGCCCCACTATTGGTTTATTTGTGACTTTGGGTCACCAGTGGTTTGGCACCACATTGATGGATATCGTGACTTTGGGTCACCAGTGGTTTGGCACCACCAGTGGTTTAGTACGACACGGGGTAGAAAAGGTGTTATGGATGGTTAGGAACGGGTGCATTAATTGTATTGCTTTGTTTTGATGTGTGTTAGCATGTTGTATTATAGGGAGGGGGATTTATGCACTGAGTCTTGCGACTCACCTTCTCCTTTGACATTTCAGGTGACACTTAGACGCGGACATGGAGCCGGGATGGACTCGAGGTGCTCATGCCATGAATAAATACGGATTTGGTCGGACTTTTTAAAATTTGGTACTTTAGTTTATCTATTTCTACTCGGTTTTATTTTGGATTGTAAACGGCCTTGAAATTATGTTTTGCTATGTTTATGCTTAAAGTAGATTTTGAATATGCCTTAACAAATTAATTGGGTTAAAATTTGCTAGAACTTGGAAAGATAAAGATTTCAAAACTACAAAGCGATATGTTTTAAACTATACCATCGGGTATCACACTGTAATTTGAGATAAATGAAAACTCAAACATTTTCCAAACCTGAACTCGATTTTCTACTAAGTCAAATTGTTTTAAGTAACAATAAGAGACTACTTGAATTTCTAAATGAGACAAACTTGTTTTACCTACACATCTAATTAAGTTTTCAAAATTTCTGGATTTTCAAATACACCATCGGATTTTAATCAAGCTTGCCCAAGTTTTCTTCAAATACACTATATAGTGAAATGTTTTTATCAAACTTTTCTCAAAATTTCAATTTTCCTCGTAACATACCAAATTCGGTCGTGGTGTGTTGACCGGGTCTGGGGTGTTACAATTGTGGTATCAGAGCTAAGTTCAAAAGCTCGGCTGTGGGCATGAGGCCCAAAATGTTTAAAAAAGTTTGTTTTAAGAGTTTTGTTTTAAAAGCACGGCTTTGAAAGGTATGGCACCGAGTCTCCGGCACCAATCCGGCCAGGTAAGTACCCCTCACTATTACTTGTGATTTTGATATTGATGAGATTGAATGACTTGCAATAGTAAGATGACTTTAGAAACTGAAACTGATAGGATTCTGTGAACTCGCGAAAACAAAGCTTCTTTACTATTCATAAGACTTTGCTTTAAAACAGTGGAATAAATATTGATGCATAAAACTTCTAAATCAAATACATAGAGAATTTAGTCATGAGTGCTCGAGGTGGACGCGGTCGTGGACGAGGTCGTGGTAGGATGACAGTTTCTGAACCCGTAGGATCTGGTCAGGGGTCAGAAAATGAGATACCAGTACCGCCACCAGCTGGAGGTGGTGAGTTTCAAGATCAGACTGGGGATGACGCAGTGTCACAGGCGATGCTGCGAGTGTTGGAAAGGGTAGCTGGAGTAGGTGGAGGCGCAGGAGTTAGGAAATCTGTGCCTGAGCGACTTCGGGCAAATGGGGCTGAGGTTTTCCGAGGTGTCTCTGGTGTTGCTCCCAGCACGGCTGAGTATTGGCTGGAGGCGACAGAGCGGGTCATGGACGATTTAGACCTGATTGCTGAGGAGAAGCTGAAGGGCATAGTATCGCTTCTTCGGGATGAGTCATACCAGTGGTGGCTCACGGTTCGGGACAGTGCGGCAGCAGAGGATCTTACGTGGGATTATTTTAAGGCTGCTTATCAGAAAAAGTACATTGGAGCTAGCTACATCGACGCGCAACGAAAAGCATTTCTGAGGCTAGTTTAGGGGAGTAAGTCTGTGTCAGAGTACGAGGTTGAGTTCTTGAGGCTGAGTCGGTATGCTAGGGGCATTGTGGCTACAGAGCACGAGAGGTGTGTTCATTTTGAGGATGGTCTGAGAGATGAACTTAGGTTGCTGATTGCTCCACAGCAGGAATGTGAGTTTGCTGTCCTGGTTGAGAAGGCTAAGGTAGCCGAGGGTGTTAAGGAGTCGGTAAGGCAGGGCATGGACAGGAACAGGCATAAGAGGAGCTTTGGGTCTTCTGGGTGGTCGGGTAATCCTCAGAAAAGAGCTAGACAGAGTGGGCCGAATTAGTCTGGTAGGAATGTTGCTGCTAGTCAGGGACCGCCGCAGTGTAACCGTTGTGGGAAATCTCATTGGGGAGGTTGCTGGACCGGTGGAAAAGGTTGCTTTGAGTGTGGTTCTCTGGATCACCGTGTGAGGGACTGTCCGCGTAAGTTGGCCAGGATTCAGTCCGAGGGTCAGGGCCGTACTCAGTTCAGGAATAATGGACCGCCACTGCAGAGGGGTCGTGGTAATGGCAGAGGAGGTAATGGTTCTGGTCGAGGCCGTGGAGCACCGGGCAGAGGTGCAGGTAGTTCTGAGGCCAGACAGCCTGGGTTAGTGTATGCAGCGAGGCGCCGAGAGGAGGGTGACGCACTGGACGTCATAACCAGTACGTTCTTGATCTTTGGTTCTCCATTTACTGCTTTGATTGATGTGGGTTCGACGCATTCTTACGTTGCTAGTAGTATAGTAGAGACCATGGATTTAGATTCTGAGATATCTTCTAGGCAGCTGACTGTAATTAGCCCTTTAGGTCACTCTGTAGTAGTAGATAAGCTGTTTAAGGATGTACCCCTAAAACTCCAAGGGGTAGTGTTTTTGGCTGATCTGATGGAACTGCCGTTTGGGGAGTTCGATCTGATCCTTGGGATGGACTAGTTGGTTAAGTACCAGGCGAGGTTGGATTGCGCGGCTAAGCGCATGGTTCTTAAGACGTCTGAGGGGGATGAAGTGGTTATGATAGGTAATAGGAGAGATTACTTATCTAATGTGGTATCTGCTCTGAAGGCTGAGAAGATGGTCAGAAAGGGCTGTGAAGCGTATGTGGTTCATGTGTATGCCTTGGAGGCTAAAGAGTCTGCTGTAGAGAAAGTTCGGACAATTGGAGAATTTGCTGATGTGTTTCCTAAGGAACTTCCAGGTTTGCCGCCGGATCGTGAGGTAAAATTTGGGATAGATCTGTTACCCGGGACTGCACCAGTGTCTATTGCTTCGTATAGGATGGCGCCCAAGGAATTGGTGGAGCTTAAGGCTCAGATCCAGGAGTTGTTGGATCGGGGTTTTATCAGGCCAAGTATTTCACCGTGGGGTGCGCCAGTACTCTTTGTAAAGAAGAAAGATGGTACGATGCGGATGTGCATAGACGACCGCCAGTTGAATAAGTTGATGATCAAAAACAAGTATCCGTTGCCACGGATAGATGACTTGTTTGATCAGCTGAAGGGTGCAGCGGTATTTTCGAAGATCGACCTGAGGTCTGGGTATCACCAGTTAAAGGTAAAGAAGGCTGATATTCACAAGACAGCGTTTCGGACTCGGTACGGGCACGACGAATTTCTGGTAATGCCGTTCGGGTTGACTAACGCGCCGGCAGCATTCATGGACATGATGAATAGGGTGTTTCAATAGTATTTGGATCAGTTCGTCGTGGTTTTCATAGACGATATCCTGGTTTACTCAAGGACAGAAGAAGAGCATGATGCGCATTTGCGAGTGGTACTGCAGATTTTGAGGGAGAAGCAGCTCTATGCTAAGTTTAGTAAATGCGAGTTCTGGCTTAGAGAAGTGACTTTCTTGGGTCATGTAGTGTCAGCCGAGGGGATTAGAGTGGATCCTCGGAAGATTGAGGCAGTTTTGGATTGCAAGCCGCCGAAGTCAGTGGCTGAGATTCGGAGTTTTCTGGGTTTGGCAGGATACTACCGAAGGTTTGTAGAGGGTTTTTCATTGATTGCAGCGCCGATGACCAAGTTGCTAAGGAAAGAGGTTCCGTTTGTTTGGACTGAGAAACAACAGGAGAGCTTCGACAAGCTTAAGAAGATTCTGACAGAAGCTCTGGTTCTGATTCAACCTGAGGCTGGTAAGGAATTCACAGTATACTGTGATGCATCACATACGGGTTTGGGTTGTGTGCTGATGTAGGAAGGAAAGGTTGTGGCTTACGCATCTCGGCAGCTGAGGCCACATGAGGTCAATTATCCGACGCACGATCTGGAGTTAGCGGCTGTAGTCTTCGCTTTGAAGATTTGGAGGCACTACTTGTACGGAGAGAGATCGATAGTCTACACAGATCATAAGAGTCTGAAGTACCTTTTGACTCAGAAGGATTTTTATTTGAGGCAGCGCAGATGGGTTGAGTTGCTAAAAGACTACGACTGTTCGATTGAGTATCATCTGGGCAAGGCTAACGTGGTGTCAGACGCGTTGAGCCGTAAGGTTGTTTCGGACTTAAGAGCGATGTTTGCCCATTTGAGTTTGTATGACGACGGAAGTATTCTGGCAGAGTTGCAAGTTAAGCCTACTTGGGTTGAGCAGATTAGAGAGAAACAGTTAGAGGATGAGGTTCTGAGTGCGCAGAGGTTGCAGGTGCAGGATGGTGGTTTGGAAGGTTACAGTTTGTCTAGTGATGAGGTGCTGTGTTTCCAAGGTAAAGCTTGTATGCCAAAGGATGTTGAGCTGAGGCAGAAGATTCTTCAGGACGCAGATAGCAGTCCATATGCTATGCATCCTGGAGGTAGCAAGATGTATAGGGATCTTAGAGAGCAGTTTTGGTGGCCTGGTCTGAAGAGAGAAGTGACAGAGTTTGTAGGGAAGTGTCTGACATGTCAACAGGTCAAGGCTGAGCATCAGTTGCCGTCAGGGTTGCTTTAGCCAGTGAAGATTCCTCAGTGGAAGTGGGAAAGGATAACCATGGATTTCGTTAGTGGATTACAGCTTACGCCAAGCAAGAAGGATTCAGTTTGGGTAATTGTGGATCGACTGACTAAATCAGCTCACTTTGTTCCGGTGAGGGTTGACTACTCACTTCAGAGGTTGGCGAAACTGTATGTGTCAGATATAGTGAGGTTGCATGGTGTGCCAGTGTCGATCATTTCGGATAGGGATCCCAGATTTACGTCAAGGTTCTGGAAAGCGTTGCATCAGGCTCTGGGTACGCGTTTGGATTTCAGCACGGCTTTTCACCCGCAGTCTGACGGGCAATCGGAAAGGGTTATTCAGATCTTAGAGAATATGCTGAGAGGTTGTGTTCTGGATTTCAGAGGTAGTTGGGAGGAGTTTCTACCATTAGCTGAGTTTGCCTACAACAATAGTTACCAAGCGAGCATCAAGATGGCACCGTATGAGGCGTTGTATGGTAGGAAGTGTTGCTCACCTACGTGTTGGACGGAGTTAGGTGAACACCAGTTGTTGGGACCTGAGTTGGTTGCTGAGACCGAAGACAAGGTTAAGTTGATTCAGGCTCGATTGAAGGAAGCTTTGAACCGGCAAAAGTCTTATGCCGATCTTAAGCGGAGAGACATAGAGTTTGCTGTGGGGGATCAAGTTTTTCTGAAGGTCTCGCCATGGAAGAAAGTGTTGAGATTCGGAAGGAAAGGCAAGTTAAGTCCAAGATTTATTGGGCCGTATAAGGTACTGAGACGAGTGGGACCAGTAGCGTATCAGCTTGAGTTGCCAGCAGAGCTAAGTCAGATTCACGATGTATTTCACGTTTCGATGCTTCGGCGTTACCATTCAGATCCATCGCATGTGGTAGCAGTGGAAGAGATCGAGGTAAATCCAGATTTGACCACGGAGGAAGAACCTGTGCAGATTCTAGATCGGGATGTGAAGGTTCTGCGTAGGAAGTCTGTGCCTTTGGTTAAGGTACTTTGGCGAAATCATGGCGTGGAAGAAGCTACGTGGGAACCCGAGGATGTGATGAGACAGCAATACCCGCAACTCTTCTGATCAGGTAATTTCGAGGTCGAAATTATTTTAAGGGGGTAGAACTGTAATATCCCGGGTTAGGGGCTATTTTTGTCGTGGCATTGTTTGCATGTTATTTGCCTGCTATGTTGTTGTTCTTGTTGTTTTGGAGCTTAGTTGTAAGCTAGGTGTGAGCCTGAGAGGTAGGGAAAATTTTAGTTTTTGGGCTTAGGTAAGAGGAGCTGAGGAAGCTGGGGTTTAAAGGTTTTATTTGGTGGTTTGTAACATAAGAAGTGAGCTGGTGGAGTGGCAAGCTAGACGCCACTAAGGGCTTGAGAGTGTGACGCCACTTGCAGGGAGGAGGTCCTGTGTTCAAGCTGCGGAGTGGCCACATTTTTGCTTCCATTTTGACGGCATGGAGGGGAGAAGTTGGAGGCAGTTCAAACTCTGCCTTGGACCAGGTCAACCCATTTGAATGGTGAGTGGAGAGTGATTTTAGGAGGTTGACTAGTTCAACAACTTTGAACTAGTGGAGGTGAATGCTTGGAGGGTGGTGGCCGAATCTTGGGGGAGAGTTTGGGGGAGTGGACGGATTTGGTAAGTGGGGAGTGGGATTGCCGAAATTCAATAGGCAATTTTGTGCATTTTCGGCCAAAAGCAACTTGTAAGTCAAATTCTCTTTTTTTCCAAAAGCAAGCCGAAATTCCCAAAGAGTTTTCTCTCATTTTCTTTACTTCTTGGAACCGAAAGTCCAAACACTTAGTTTGCCGAAAGTTTGCTTTGTTTTCTTGATTTTGTGCTTGTGGCCGAATGCTCCCTTCCACTTCTTCTTTCTTTTTCATTTGAGTAAGCCGAAAATAGAACTCTCTTCTTCCCATATTTTCTTTCTTTGTTGAATTTTGATAGCCGAAACTTTCACCTCCCAAACACCTTCACCATTTCTCTTCTTTCTCAAAACCGAAAGTACATCCTCTATCCATCTTTTATTCTTCTTTTTTTTTCTTTTCCTAAACGTTATTGCCGTTTTCTCTATTTCTTCTCACCTTTACTCTTATTTCTTTTTCACACTAAGCCGAACATAGGGGTGTTAAACACCTAGGGCCGAATATTCTTCTTCTTCTTGTTCAAAGTGTTGACCGAATCCATCCCCTCTCCTGGTGGTTGTTGGTCGAATATTGGTTGGTGTTAGGTAAGTGCTTGGCCGAATGGCCATTCCTCCTCTCCCTTGTCTTTTATTGATTTGGGTGTGATTAAGGGCCGATTTCGGCTTTGGTTGAAGGGTGTTAACCTCTTGTGTTTAACCGATTTTATTATAGGACATCCGGATTTTGGGATACAATCAAAAGGAGCCTTCTCTTTCTGTTAAGCTATTGGTAAGTGGTGGTAAGAACGAGTTCTTTTAGTATATTCTTTTAGTTTTCATTAAGTCAAGTTATTAAAGGATTAACCGTTGTCATTTGTTAGAGTGTGGCCGATTGGTGGGAGGAACCATTGTTGGTTCGGGTTTGGTAGGAAACCAAACCATTTGCAATGAGCAAGGTTGTCGAGGCTATCGAGGGTCTTAGATTGGTTCTTTGGTTAAAGCGTGTGTTCGGACAGGTGTGTAAACTAACACACTATCTACTTAGTGATATGTTTAATAACCTGTTTGCTTATTAAGATCAAAACAATATGGTTGATGGATTTGGTACCCAATGGGGTATGTGTACGGATCCGGGTAAGTCCGTTTCATTACGAGTTCTATTGATGGTATATGATAGCATGATTGCTGATGTATGTGATATGAGATGCGATATTAAACATAATGGCATGATTTCATGATTTACATGATTTGCATCGGTATGACATGTATGGGTGATATGAGAGGAGGGGGGAATATGATATCTGTGTCTTTGGGACACCAGAGGTTTGGCACCTCCAGTGGTTTGGTACCACAGATGATATTTTGTGACTTTCGGTCACCAGAGGTTTGGCACCTCAGCGTCTCGTCCCAGTGGCTTAGTACCACAGTGGGTTGGCCCCACAGTTGATTATACAGGATCGACGCCAGTGATTTGGTATCACACGATGGGTTGGCCCCATCATACGATTCGTGACTACGGTCACCAGTGATTTGGTATCACACTTGTGTCTTTGGGACACCAGAGGTTTGGCACCTCATCGCAACTCGTCCCTGTGGTTTAACACCACCGTGGGTTGGCCCCACTTGAGAGATACGGGATCGTCGCCAGTGATTTGGTATCACACGTGGGTTGGCCCTATAGTTGGTTTATTTGTGACTTTGGGTCACCAGTGGTTTGGCACCACATTGATGGATATCGTGACTTTGAGTCACCAGTGGTTTGGCACCACCAGTGGTTTGGTACCACACGGGGTAGAAAAGGTGTTATGGATGGTTAGGAACGGGTGCATTAATTGTATTGCTTTGTTATGATGTGTGTTAGCATGTTGTATTATCGGGAGGGGGATTTATGCACTGAGTCTTGCGACTCACCTTCTCCTTTGACATTTCAGGTGACACTTAGACGCGGACATGGAGCCGGGATGAACTCGAGGTGCTCATGCCATGAATAAATACGGATTTGGTCGAACTTTTTAAAATTTGGTACTTTAGTTTATCTATTTCTACTCGGTTTTATTTTGGATTGTAAACGGCCTTTGAATTATGTTTTGCTATGTTTATGCTTAAAGTAGATTTTGAATATGCCTTAACAAATTAATTGGGTTAAAATTTGCTAGAACTTGGAAAGATAAAGATTTCAAAACTACAAAGCGATATGTTTTAAACTATACCATCGGGTATCACATTGTAATTTGAGATAAATGAAAACTCAAACATTTTCCAAACCTGAACTCGATTTTCTACTAAGTCAAATTGTTTTAAGTAACAATAAGAGACTACTTGAATTTCTAAATGAGACAAACTTGTTTTACCTACACATCTGATTAAGTTTTCAAAATTTCTGGATTTTCAAATACACCATCGGATTTTAATCAAGCTTGCCTAAGTTTTCTTCAAATACACTATATAGTGAAATGTTTTTATCGAACTTTTAAACAGAAACCTATCTTCTCAAAATTTCGATTTTCCTCGTAACATACCAAATTCGGTCGTGGTGTGTTGACCGGGTCTGGGGTGTTACAAAAAGGCATGACTAGGAACTCAAAATGTTCGTACCTCGTTCGGAACACAGTCTTTGGCACATCAGGATCTCTGACTCGCAACTGATAATAGCCCGATCTCAGATCTATTTTTGAAAACACTGAAGGCCCTTTTAACTAATCAAACAGGTCATCAGTCCGAGGCAAAGGGTATTTATTCTTTGTTGTCACTTTATTCAGTTGCTGATAATCAATACACATTCTCATAGTCCCGTCTTTCTTTTTCACAAATAGAACTGGTGCACCCCAAGGAGAGAAACTCGGTCGTGCAAAGCCCCTATCTGTCAACTCTTGCAATTGTGATTTCAACTCTATCAACTCAGTAGGTGCCATCCGATACGGAGTTATCGAGATCGGAGTCGTCCCCGGTACTAATTCAATGCCAAACTCAATCTCTCGTACTGGTGGTAAACCCGGTAATTCTTCAGGAAACACATTTAGGTATTCACACACAACCGGTACAGTTTCAATTTGCTTTTCAGACACTTTATTATCCAATACATAGGCCAAATAAGGTTCGCATCCTTTTCTCACATACTTTCGGGCTAGCATTGAGGAGATCACTGTAGGCAACCCATTCAGATCATTTGATTCGACCCGGATAATCTCACCATTCTGACATCTCAAATCAATAATCTTTCTTTTTCAATTCACCACTGCATCATGCAAAGTTAACCAGTCCATTCCCAAAATTATATCGAACTCGTCTAAAGGTAATAACATTAAATCAGCTAGAAAACAGGAATCCCGAATCATCAACGGGCAACCTTTACACACTTTATCAACAAGTACACAGTGACCCAAAAGGTTGGACACACGAATCACAAACTCAGTAGACTCAACAGGCAGAGTCCTACTAGATACTAGAGTTTCACACACATATGAATGAGTTGAACCAAGATCAATCAATGCAATCACAGTAGTATCATAAAGTGTGAAAGTACCGGTAATGACATCTGGGGAAGAAGCATCCTCTCTGGCTCGTATAGCATAAGCTCTAACTGGAGCTCTAGCCTCTGATCGAACTGCAGTGTCCTTCGTCCCTCTCTGACTGCCACCTACATTGCCTGAATGTCTGGGTGGTCTGCCCCGTGCTGGTGCACTACTCAATTTAGTGTTCGGAGCCGTATTTTGCTCGGCTAGCATCGGGCAATCTCGAATAAAATGATCTGACGATCCACATTTAAAGCAAGACCGATCTCAGAATCTACAACTCCTGGAATACAATTTACCACAGTGCTTGCATTCAACTCGATTCTGTGGAACGTTATCAACACTGGCCATCGAGGTAGCTCGGGAACCCACTGGGGGTCGGTCTCGTCTAGACATATCCGAAGTAGCTTTCTGTTGGCTAAAGCCATCTCTGAACTTTTTAGTTACAGGTTGAAAATTCTTACTCGATGATCTTTTACGAGTGTCTCTAGCTTCCACCTCAGCTTTTCTTTTCTCTTTACCAAGTTCTTCGGCTTTACAAGCTCGCTCGACAAGTACTACGAACTCTTTGATTTCAAGAATGCCAACAAGAAATTTATATCTTCATTCAAGCCGTCTTTGAACCTTTTGCACATAATGGCTTCAGTTGATACACACTCTCGGCATATCGACTCAATCTGACAAATTTCCGCTCATATTCAGTCACAGTCATGCGGCCTTGTTTTAGCTCCAAAAATTCTTTCCGTTTCTGGTCGATGAACCTCTGGCTGATATATTTCTTGCGGAATTCATTCTGGAAGAAATCCCACATCACTTTTTCTTTCGGAACCATTGATACTAGTGTATTCCACCAGTGGTATGCAGTGTCCCGGAGTAAAGATATAGCACATTTCAAACATTCATCTAGAGTGCAGGATAGCTCATCAAGTACCCTAATAGTGTTATCAAGCCACATCTCAGCCCGTTCCGCATTGTCGTCATCATTAGCTTTGAATTCTTCAGCCCCATATTTTCTAATTTTATTAACAGGAGGTCTACTAGATCTCACCGGATCTATCATCGAAGGTGCTGAAGGTACCGGAGTTAGATTATTCGGGGGTGGAGGTTGTTGTACAACCAGGTTAGTCTGAATAAACTGGGTAAACCACTCGTTCATCATCTGGTAGAAGGCTTGTTTAGCCTCCCCCTCGTGGCTACCCGAAACTGGTCGAGAGTCTACTGGCGCTGATCCGCGTGCACAGTCAGGCGCTACACTCTCCACATCATCCGCTTCGACTCTATCGGGATCAGGATCCATTTACTATATAAAACACAGTTTGAAATGTCAGAAGTCACCACACTATCATATATACAATAAAGGCATGTATAGCTAGACTCACACGCGCTACGGTAGTCCTAGAATCGACTAAACCGTAAGCTCTGATACCAATAAAATGTAACGCCCCTGACCCGTGTCCGTCACCAGATTAGGGTTATGAGGCATTACCCATGCCCGTCACCACACGATATAACATATATATATATATATACACACATCTATCATCAATCAATGTATAAGACAATCACTTCCTCATATACTAGTTCGTTATTTTCTTGAGTAACATGAATATGAAATACTTACCTCTCTGTCGAATTAATACATTTCATGTTTCAAAGCTGAAATTTCTTGATATATTCATAACTCGGTTCTTATATACTCTGAGCTTAAATCACATTCACCGGCACTAGGCCTGCTGGACTCAAGGTCCGAAGTTAATCACCGGCATTAAGCCTGCTAGGCGATAAGCCCAAATTATTTCACCGGCACATGGCCTGCTAGGCTAAAAGCCTGAATTGTTTCACCGGCACGTGGCCTACTAGGTTAAAAGCCCGAATAACATATCAATAATTCATCAAATCACCATCTTAACATTTACATTATTACCAATTCATGTACATAAATCACAATCACTTATCATATCACATGTACTAGTTTCCATTTCAAATTCAAAACACATTTAGTCCAATATTGGACCTTAACATTCGGCTATCATCTATTTCAATACTCAAATAAATCAAATAGTATTATTGAACATATTCATAATTATCTCTTACATGTACTTAAACTTAAGAACTTACCTCGATTGACAACGGACGACTTAAACCGGTTATTCCGCAACCTTCGTCTTTCCCCGATTCAAATCTGATTTTCTTTGTTCTTGATATAAACATATCAAAAATAACCTCATTCAAGTACATTTTATTTCAATTGAATCCCAAAACACATAAATGGGTAATTTACCATTTTACCCCCAATATTTCACATTTTTACCATTAGTCCTATTTGCATAAAACACAAAATACACAAAATTTCACAATAACACTTAAGGGCCGAATACTCCTAGGGACTATACAAGTTCATTTCTTTCATTTATTTTGCAAATAAGTCCCTCTAAAATTTTATTTTTACAATTTAGCCCTAATTACTCAATTTCACTAAAACTTCTAATACAAAACATGTTAATCCTTAACATATCTTTAATTTAAAATCATCAAACATCATAAACCATAAGAACACATCAATGGCAGAACCTCAAATACACATGATTCTCAAAAATTCAAGCATGGGTCGGGTAATTTACGAAGCAACGATCACAAAAACGTAAAAATTAACAAAAACTGACTAAAAACTCACTTTGAATTTAGCTTAGAAATGCCAAAAATTAAAAGGTTTCAAAGCTTCATTCTTTCTCCCACATTCGGCCAAAGATGGATGAAAAAGGATGATGGCTTATTATTATAATCTTTTAACATATAAAGTAAATAATTATTTAATTACTAATTTAACCTTCAAAATAAAATAAAGCTAATATATAACTTAAGGTTAGTTATGACAAATGCCACCCACTAACCTAAAAATGGGCTAATTACCCTTTTAATGCCCCACTTTAAAAAGCCATCATCAATTAGGTACTTTTCACTATAACATGCAACTTTTACGCTTTACGCGATTTAGTCCTTTTTGTTAAATTGAACACACAAACAATTAAATTTTTCTACGAAACTTTCACACACATAAATTCACACATAATGAGCACAGAATATAATATTTAAAAATATTTCTAACTCGGATTTGTGGTCCCGAAACCACCGTTCCGATTAGGGTCAAATTCAGACTGTTACAACTCTCCCACCTTAGAAAAGCCATTATCATTTTAACACTTTTCACTATAGTATGCAACTTTTACACTTTATGCGATTAAGTCCTTTTTGTCAAATTGAACACACAAACGATTAAATTTTTCTGCGAAACTTTCACACACATTAAATCACATATAATAAGCACAGAATATATCATTTAAATATATTTTAGACTCGGATTCATGGTACCGAAACCACCGTTTCGATTAGGATAAAATTCGGACTGTTACAACTCTCCCGCCTTAGGGATTTTGGTCCCCGAAAATCTTACCGTTAAACAAAGTCGGATATTGTTGCCTCATTGAATCCTTAGGCTCCCACGTAGCCTCTTCAACTCCGTGGCTATTCCATAGTACTTTGACTAATGGAATTCTCTTGTTTCTCAACTCTTTCATTTCTCGAGCTAAAATATGGATCGGTTCTTCCTCACACGTCATATCGGATCGGATTTCAATCTCAGACGAAGTGATCACATGTGACGGATTTGATCTATATCCACGAAGCATCGAAACGTGAAATACGTTGTGTATCTTTTCTAATTCAGAGGGAAACTTCAATCTATAAGCAACAGGCTCAATACGTTCGATGATCTCGTACGGTTCGATGAACCTCAGACTTAGTTTGCCTTTCCGACCAAATCGGAGTACCTTCTTCCACGGAGAAACTTTCAAGAATACTCGGTCTCTGATTTGAAACTCAATGTATTTGCGCTTCGAATCAGCATAGGAATTTTGACGATCCGAGGCAGCTTTCAAACTATCTCTGATTATAGCCACTTTCTGTTCCGCCTCTTTGATCAAATCAACCCCGTGTATCTTATTTTCACTAAGTTCGGTCCAGTACAACGGTGTACGACACTTGCGCCCATATAGAGCTTCGTAAGGTGCCATTTTGATGCTCGATTGAAAACTGTTATTATAAGCAAATTCAATCAAAGGTAAGTATCTTTCCCACGTACCTTCAAACTCGAGGATGCAACATCTCAACATTCAACTATCTGAATGGTTCGTTCAGACTGACCGTCTGTCTGCGGATGAAAGGCTGTGCTAAAGTGGAGTTTAGTACCTAAAGCATCCTGCAACCTCTTCCAAAACCGTGATGTGAATCTCAGGTCTCTATCTGAAATAATGGAACTCGGCACACCATGCAATCTCATAATTTGAGATATATACAACTCAGCAAGTTTATCAAGCGAATAGTCTGTACAAACCGGCACAAAGTGAGCTGATTTGGTCAGTCTATCCACTATAACCCAGACTGCATCTTTCTTGCTCGGTGTCGTAGGCAAACCAGATACAAAATCCATAGCGATTCTATCCCATTTCCATTCAGGTATCATGATCGGCTGAAGTAATCCAGAAGGCACTTGATGCTCGGCTTTTACTTGCTGACAAATTAAACATTTTGAAACAAATTCAGATATATCCCGCTTCATGCCAGGCCACCAATAGAACTGTTTCACATCATTATACATTTTCATGCTACCCGGATGTACCGATAGTTGACTACTATGAGCCTCATCCAAAATCATCTGAATTAAATCCATATTCCTCGGAACATATATTCGGCCTTTGAAGTTCAAACAATCATTTGCATCAATTCGAAACTCTGACTCTGCATCATTTTCACACTGAACCCTTTTAGAAATCATATCTTTGTCAATTTTCTGTGCATCACAAATTTGCTGAATAAACATCGGTCTTGCTTTCAACTCGGCTATGATCGAACCATCACCAGACATAACTATATGTGCGTTCAACGCACGAAGAACAAACAATGATTTTCGACTTAGGGCATCTACAACAACGTTAGCTTTCCTCGGATGGTAGTCAATCACTAATTCATAGTCTTTCAACAGCTCTAACCATCTGCGTTGTCTCAAGTTCAAATCTTTCTGAGTCATCAAATGCTTCAGACTTTTGATCCGAATAAACATGACATTTCTCACCGAATAAGTAATGACGCCAAATTTTCAAAGCGAAAACGATGGCTGCTAATTCCAAATCATGAGTCAGATAATTTCTTTCGTGAGGCTTCAATTGTCTCGAAACGTAGGCTATGACTTTTCCTTCCTGCATCAAAACACAACCCAAATCATTCAAAGAAGCATCACTGTAAACAATAAATTCTTTACCCGATTAAGGCTGAGCTAACACTGGAGCTTCGGTCAAAAGAGCTTTCAACTGATCGGAACTTTTCTGACACTTTTCCGACCACTCGAACTTGACATCTTTCTGTAGTAGCTTTGTCAAAGGTGTGGCTATCATAGAAAAACCTTTAACGAATTGTCTGTAGTATCCCGCAAGTCCCAAAAAGCTTCGAATTTTGGAAACATTCTTTGGTGGTTTCCAATCAAGTATAGCCGATATTTTGTTCGGATCAACCCGAATACCTGATGCTGAAACGACATGACCCAAAAAGCTGACTTCTTTCATCCAGAATTCACATTTACTAAACTTTCAATACAGCTGTTGATCTCGAACTCTATCTCTCGAACTCTATCTCTCGAACTGGCGGCAATTCCGACAATTCTTCAAGAAACACCTCTGGGTATTCACATACAACTGGTACGGATTCAATCTGCTTTTCAGACACTCTATTATCTAACACATAGGCCAAGTAAGCCTCACATCCTTTTCTTACATACTTACGAGCTAGCATCGAGGATATTACTACCGGTAACCCACTCAGATCATTAGATTTAATCCGGATGATCTCACCGTTCTGACATCTCAAATCAATAATCTTTCTTTTGCAATTCACCACTGCATCATGCAAAGTTAACAAGTCCATTCCCAAAATTATATCAAACTCGTCGAAGGGCAACAACATTAAATCAGCTGGAAAGTAGGAATCCCGAATCATCAACAGGCAATCTTTACATACTTTATCAACGAGAACACATTTACCCAAGGGGTTGGACACACGGATCACAAACTCAGTAGACTCAGCAGGCAGAGTCTTACTGGATACTAGAGTTTCACACACATATGAATGAGTCGAACCAGGATCAATCAATGCAATCACAGTAGTATCATAAAGTGTGAAAGTACCGATAATGACATCTGGGGAAGAAGTATACTCTCTGGCTCGTATAGCATAAGCCTTAGCTGGTGCTCGAGCCTCTGATCAAACTGCAGTGTCCTTCGTTCCTCTATGACTGCCACCTACATTCCCCGAATGTCTAGGTGGTCTGCCTCGTGCTGACGCGTTGCTTGGTTTAGTGTTCTAAGTCGTATTTTGCTCGGTTAGCATCGGGCACTCTCGAATAAAATGGTCTGACGATCCACATTTAAAGCAGGACCGATCACAAAATCTACAACTTCCAAAATGCCATTTTCCACAATGATTGCACTCAGCCCGGTTCTGTTGAGCATTACCAACACTAGCCATCGAAGTGGCTCAGGAACTCACTGGAGGTCGATCTCGTCTAGACAGGTCTGAAGTAGCTTTATGTCGGCCAAAGTCATCTTTGAACTTCTTAGTCGCTAAATGGAAAGTCTTACTCACTGATCTTTTACGAGTGTCTCTAGCTTCTATTTCAGCCTTTCTTTTCTTTTTCCTAAGCTCTCCAGCTTTGCAAGCTCGTTCGACAAGTACTACGAACACTTTGATTTCAAGAATGCCAACGAGCAACTTTATGTCTTCATTCAGACCGTCTTCAAATCTTTTACACATAATGGGCTCCAGTTGATATACACTCTCGGGCATAACGGCTCAATCTGACAAACTTCCGCTCATATTCCGTCACAGTCATACGACCCTATTTTAGTTTAAGAAATTCTTTTCATTTCTGATTAATGAATCTCTGACTGATATATTTCTTACGAAACTCGATCTGGAAGAAATCCCAAGTCACTTTTTCTTTCAAAACCACTGATGTAACATCCCAAATTTGTGGGGCTTTGCATTTGATGTGTTGTGATGTGGTGTTATGCTTAAGGTGTTAATTAGGGTGTTTAAGGGGTTCAAATTGGGCTCAGGGATTGGGTCGAGGCCTTAGTCAATTTTTCTGCTTGGGCACTCTAGTGGAAAGCCAGTTAGGATAGGGCTTAAAAGATATTATCTGTAAATTAAGACACACAAATCGGCTTGTGGCCCAATGGTCAGTGGAGTTACTTAGGGGCTTTGAGGTGGCGTGGTAAGCAATAAGGAGGACCAAGTTTCGAGTCGCATTACCCACTTATTTTAAATGTTTTTGGCGTCAAAAGAGATGAGAGTTGGGGGCAGCTAGGATGCTTAGAATTAGGAGATTTATGTGAGTGGATAATGTGGATAATGTAGTAGATGGAAGGGAGGAAGAGGTGGTGTTATCTAGGCCACTTGTGAAGGTATGATCGGATGAGGATAAGGGAGAAAGTTTAGAAATTATCTACTGATCACAGTAGTGGCCGAATTTCCAACTCTGGGGGAAAGAGGAAATCGGTTTTGATGAGGCTAAAGGGGGTGCCAAAATTTCCCTTGGTAATTAATTAGTCTTAGTTTTGAAAAGAGGGCAATTCCGGCTTTTGGTTAGTGTGTTCCGAAAATTTGATTAGAAAATAGGGTATTCTTAATTTCGGCATTTATTCTCATTCTCTTCTCTTAGTTGTTTCTTTTCTCAAAAAAAAAAAAAAGTCGAAAACTCCTAAAGTTCCATCTTCTTCTTTATTCTCTGCTAAAGCCGAAACCTCATAGCCTTTCTCTAGACCTTTTCTCGATTTCTTCTATAAGCCGAAACCCTTAAGTATTCTTTTTCTTTACTCTCTTCTACCATAGCCGAATGCCCTAGTGTCCATTCTTTTTCTTCCTACCGATTTCTTAATTAAAAGCTGGATCTCCATAGATTTTGTTTGAATCATCTTCTCTTTTTGATTTTCGCAAAAAAGCTAAAATTTTCTAGGAGTAGCCGAATTTCTTGTGATAGGGTAAGTGCCGATCTTCTTCTCTTCACTTTCTCTTTCTGTTTTTGGAAGCTAAAGCTGAAAGGCTATTGGGATTGGTAAGGTTAATGTTTGATTAATGGTTTGATGTTTTCTTGTTGGGCAACGTCGGGAATCGAAGTAGACCGTTTAGATCTAAAAGCTGGAAATTACTAGTCTCTGAGTCTCAATCTCCTTTCGAGATTTCAAGGTAAGGGGTTCTCTTTAGATTTTCATTAGGTTCGTTCATCGTGTTTATAATCTTAACTTTTGATATGGATTAACAACCAATGTTGTGATGGTAGCAACTGATAAGGTCTTTTGATGGAATCACATGTCGGTCAGGCAAAGGGACGGATTGGATCTGTAAAACCAATCCCTAAGTTTAAGAAACGAACGGTGTCAGTAGTACGGGATTGGCCACCGGGTTGTGGACCGGCTTCAAAACAAAACCTTAGACAGATAGCAGTCGTATCGGCTTCTGATTGTGTCGACATAGAAAGTCTCGTCTTGTCTGTGATCAGGTGTGTAGATATCTAACACACTAATTAATCTGTATTATAATTGTTATGGGCTAAAAGCTGGAAAAAGGCTGTATGGACAGTCGTATTACCCGAAAAGGGTAGGCAAGGGATGCCAGGTACGTAATCATAGAAACTTCTCTATGTGTATCGATGTATGTGATAGTCTGTGATCTTTTAGGTAGTATATTGTTTTGATTCTGCATGGATGTATGCATGGGATGGGGATAATATGATGAAGGGGAAGAGCATGTTTATAGGTCACTTGGTGATCGGTGGTTAAACCACGAATTATAAAGTTAGGTCACAATAGTTATCAGTGGCTAAGCCACGTTAAATTCATTCCTGATTGCTAGGAATAGGCAGCATGACTGTCGATATGGTGTGTAGCGGTTGGTGGGTTGATTGTAGAAATCCCCGAGGTGTGATGGCTGGTACGGGCTGGTGTGTTGAGGATGGACTTTTAGGTTGGGTTGGGCCATGTTGCATGTAAATATTTTGTTGCCATTATGTATGGGCCAAGGCCATAATGTGTTTGTGGGCCTCGAGCCTTTTATGTGTTTTCGGGATTTGCACACTGAGTCTTGGTGACTCACCCTTTTATTTCCTGACTTTTCAGATGAGCAGTAGATCGTGGACATAGGAGCCGAGGCAGACTCGAGGGGCCATCAAGTCTTTTATTTTCATAAACTATTTTCGATTTTTCTTTAAGTTTTAATTTTGGGACTATTTATGTAATAAGGCTCCATAGCTTAGGTTACCAATTTATATTTGTTAATGTCTACATTTTATAAATTTACGTTCAAAGACTTATTTATAAGAAGAAATAAAGAAAAATGGGATTTTCAAACAAGTTTTACAAGAGGATAAAAAAAAACTACAAAGGTTTCCTACAAATAACACTTATTTAACGAATACTTGCATAAACAAATCGAGATTTCAAATCCCTTCAAAGCGAAGTTTTAACATTTCATCCCGTAGCATACCAGATCCGGTCGTGGCATTTGGGCCGGGTTTGGGGTGTTACATTTCGGTATCAGAGCCCGGTTGCAAAACTCGGGTCGTGAAATGGGTCTAGTAGTGTTTTGTAAAGTTGATGTGAATTTGAGAAAATGCTTTGGGTTGATATATGGCCTTCGAGTCTACCGGCACCTGATCCACGCAGGTAAGTATTCTAACTCTTGATGTGACATGCATGTTGGGTTTGATGGGCTTGATGGACGTAGACTAGTATGTTAGGCATTAATGGACTTTAAGGCTTAGTTTAAACAACTCTTTAAATTCATAAGACTTAATCTAATTTGGAATGTCCGTAAACAAGTCGCTGGGTCAGGGTGTGGCAACAGGCATACGCATGTCTAGGATTGGATTCAAGGAGAGCTTGGTATTTAAGCGGTCCTAGTGACTCACCTCCTCTTCGCTGGAATCCTACCTAGTGCGTAGTGACTGTTCACCTTAGCCATGAGGACTTGTTGACAGGCCAAAATTTATAATTAAAACCCGAAAGGGACCAGCCACCCTAGATTTACAAAATTTCCAAAATACCCCAGTTTACGAAATTATCGAAACTTGTGGAATTATCAAAATATCCTTGTTTTAAAAAAAAATTCAAAATACCCCTGCGTTACGATAATACCAAAATTCATCTATTTCAAAAAATCACCAAGATACCTTATTTTGAGAAATTACGAAAATACCCTGTAAGACAAAATTACGGAAATACCCCTGGGTAGTGAAATGACGAAAATACCCTTATGTGATGAATGTGAGTTCATGGATGCTACTTGTATGTTGATGTATGATGGTTGAATGTATGTGGTTCCTAGAGCTATGAGATACAAACTTGAGACTAAAACCCGTAGATATAATTTCGAATTCAACAGAACTACTCTTGAAACCACTGTTCATAAGATTGTTCGTGGTTAATTAGTGAAAGAAATTAATGATTCATAAAATTCCAAATCAGATAAACGCGCATCGGTAGATTGAGTACAAGGGGTCGTGGACGTCCGCCGCGTGGCCGTGGTAGGGGTAGTATGGCAGTGTCAGAACCAGTAGGATCTGGCCATGGGTCAGGAAACGAGATGCCAGTTCCACCAGCTGCGGAGGCAGGATTTCAAGATCAGATGGCCAGAGATGATGCGGTATCTCAGGTAATGTTAAGGGTTTTAGAGAGGGTTGCTGGGGCAAGCATAGGCACAGGAGCCCGAAAATCTGTGTCAGAGCAACTTAGAGCTAATGGGGCAGAAGTGTTTAGGGGAATTTCTGGTATAGCCCCGAGTACAACTGAGTATTGGTTGGAGGCGGTTGAGCGTATAATGGATGATCTGGATTTCACGGAAGAAGAAAAACTGAAAGGGGTTGTATCTCTCCTGCGAGACGAAGCTTATTAATGGTGGCTTACGATTAAGGATGGTACGATGGCCGACCGTATCACCTGGGATTTCTTCAAAACAGCGTTCCAGAGTAAATACATTGGGACAAGTTATGTGGATGCGCAGCGTAGAGCGCTTCTGAATCTGGTTCAGGGAAGTAAGTCGGTGGCTGCGTATGAAGCGGAATTCTTACGCCTTAGTCATTATGCTCGAGGGATGGTGGCCACAGACCATGAACGTTGTGTTCGATTTGAAGATGGTCTGAGGGACGATCTGCGTATATTGATAGCACCACAGCGGGAGAGGGAATTTGCTGTGCTTGTGGAAAAAGCTAAGATAGCTGAGGAGGTTAAGCGGACAGAAAAACTGAATCGGGATAGAGATAGGGGTGGAGGAAAAAGGAATTTTGGATTATCGGGGGCAACTGGGTGTACTCAGAAAAGGCCTAGGTCAGATGGATCGAGTCGGAATGAGAGACCTACTACTGCTAGTTAGACACAGAAGTGTGCCCGATGTGGTAAATTTCATGTAGGTGAGTGTTGGGCGGGAAGTGGAAAGTGCTTTAGGTGTGGATCTACGGATCGCCAAGTTAGAAACTGTCCGCAGCAACGGGGCAGTGAAGGGCCCACAGGTCAAGGGAATGCACAGCCGGGAAGAGGAGGTCAGCAGCCACAGAGAGGTCGTGGTCCAGCCAGAGGTAATAACGGTTTCGGTCGAGGTCGTGGAGCACCAGGCCAAGGGGCAGGAAACGCTGATGCGAGACAGTCGGGGTTAGTTTATGCTGTCAGACGTCGAGAGGAGGCTGATGCCCCGGATGTCATAACCGGTACGTTTTTAATTTTTGGCTTGCCTTACACTGCATTGATTGACATTGGGTCGACACATTCATATGTTGCTAGTAAGGTGTCTGGACCTTTAAGCATAGATTCTGAGATTTCCTCTAGGGAGATGACTGTAGTTAGCCCATTAGGACACTCTGTGGTGGTAAATAAGCTTTATCGAGAGGTACCTCTAGAAGTTCAGGGAATAATTTTCCTGACTGATCTGATGGAATTACCGTTCGGGGAGTTTGATTTAATCTTAGGTATGGATTGGCTGGTGAGGTATCAAGCTAGTGTAGATTGTGCAGCCAAGCGCATGGTGTTAAAAACCCCTGAGGGTTGCGAAGTGTTGGTGATAGGTGAAAGGGGGAACTGTTTGTCAAATGCGGTGTCTTCCTTGAGAGCAGAAAGGATGGTGAGAAAAGGATGTGAGGCAATTCTAATGTTCGTTCAGGCTTTGGAAGCCAAGGAACTAACTGTCGGGGATGTCAGGACGGTAAAGGAATTTCCTGATGTTTTTTGAGAAGAGCTCCCGGGTTTACCCCCGGATCGTGAAGTAGAGTTTGGTATTGATCTTCTTCCGGGGACAGCGCCAGTCTCTATTGCTCCATATAGAATGGCACCGAAGGAGTTGGTGGAGTTGAAAGCATAGATTCAGGAGTTGCTGGATAGAGGGTTTATTCGACCAAGTGTGTCGCCGTGGGGAGCGTCGGTGTTATTCGTTAAGAAGAAGGATGGATCAATACACATGTGCATTGACTATCGTCAATTGAATAAGTTGACCATCAAGAATAAATACCCGTTGCCGAGGATCGACGACTTGTTCGATCAGTTGAAGGGGGTCCCAGTCTTTTCAAAGATAGATTTGAGATCAGGATATCATCAGTTTAAGGTCAAGGAGGCGGATATTCGTAAGACGGCATTTAGGACTCGCTATGGTCACTACGAATTTATGGTGATGCCATTTGGATTGACCAACGCGCCAGCAGCGTTCATGGACATGATCAATCGAGTGTTTCAACCTTATTTGGATTGGTTTGTCGTAGTATTTATAGATGATATCCTGGTTTACTTGAAATCAGAGAATGAGCATGACTCACATCTTCGGGTGGTTCTGCAAATTCTGAGGGGGAAGCAGCTATATGCCAAATTCAGTAAGTGCGAACTTTGGCTAAGGGAAGTTACTTTTCTAGGTCACATTGTGTCGGCAGAGGGGATTAGGGTTGACCCTCGGAAAATTGAAGCGGTGTTGGATTGGAAGTCGCCTAAATCGGTAGCAAAAATTCAGAGTTTTCTTGGTTTAGCCGGGTATTACAGAAGGTTTGTGGAAGGATTTTCATTGATCGCGGTACCGTTGACTAAGTTGTTGCGGAGAGGGGTTCCGTTTATTTAGTCTGATAAGCAGCAAGAGAGTTTCGAGAGATTAAAAAGGATCTTGACGGAGGCTCCAGTGTTGATTCAGCCAGAGGCTGGAAAGGAGTTCGTGATTTACTGTTATGCTTCACGCACGGGACTAGGATGCGTGTTGATGCAAGATGGAAAGGCTGTTGCATACGCATCTCGACAGTTAAGACCGTACGAAGCAAATTATCCCACCCATGATTTGGAATTGGCGGCAGTGGTTTTTGCTTTGAAGATCTAGAGACATTATCTGTACGGGGAGAAATCAGTCATTTATACCGACCATAAGAGCTTAAAATACCTTTTGGCTCAGAAGGAGTTGAACCTGAGGCAAAGGAGGTGGATCGAGTTGTTAAAGGATTATGACAGCTCGATCGAGTACCATCGGGGTAAAGCAAACGTGGTGGTGAATGCTCTGAGTCGTAAAGTAATCTCTGACTTGAGAACAATGTTTGCTCACCTTAGTTTATATGATGATGGGAGTTTATTAGCCGAACTTCAAGTGAAACCCTTTTGGGTCAGTCAGGTTAAGGAAAAGCAGCAAACTGATGAGTTGCTAAAGGGGAAGTCTCCGGTAGGATCAAGTGAGGGATCAACGAATTTAGTGTGAATGAGGAAGGGCTATTATGTTTTCAAGGGAGAGCGTGCATGCCGAAAGATTCTGAATTGAGGCGTAAGATTTTGTCAGAAGTGCATAGTAGCCCATACGCTATGCACCCTGGAGGGAGTAAGATATATCGGGATTTGCGAGAACAGTTTTGGTGGTCGGGCTTGAAGCGAGAGGTAACTGAACTGGTGAGTAAGTGTTTGACCTATCAGCAGGTAAAGACGGAGCATCAATTACCATCGTGGTTGTTACAGCCGGTGAAGATTCCACAATGGAAGTGGGAAAGGATCATAATGGACTTTGTTAGTGGGCTACCTCTCATGCCTACTAAGAAATACTCGGTTTGGGTGATTGTTGATCGCTTGACGAAGTCTGCTCACTTCATACCAGTACGGGTCGATTACTCTCTACAGAAATTGGCTAAGTTATATATAGTGGAGGTAGTGAGGTTGTATGGAGTACTAGTATCAATCATATCGGACAGAGACCCAATGTTCACATCATGATTTTGGAAGGCGTTGCATCAAGCGTTGGGTACGAAGTTTGATTTCAGTACAACGTTCCATCCTCAGACCGATGGTCAGTCTGAGCGGGTAGTTCAGATCCTAGAGGACATGTTAAGGGGTTGTGTCATTGATTTCAGGGGCAGTTGGGAGGAGTTTTTATCGTTGGTGGAGTTTGCGTACAACAACAATTATCAGTCTAGTATTCAGATGGTGCCCTACGAAGCATTGTACGGGTGGAGGTATCGTACTCCTACATGTTGGACAGAATTAGGGGAACGTCAGATTTTGGGACCAGAGTTGGTTACCGAGACAGAGGGGAAGGTTGAGTTAATTCAAGCTCGATTAAAGGAAGCGTCAGACAGACAAAAGTCCTATGTTGACCTGAAGCGTAAGGACATAGAATTTGCAGTAGGTGACAAAGTTTTCATGAAGGTGTCACCGTGGAAGAAAGTATTAAGGTTTGGACGGAAGGGAAAGTTAAGTCCCAGATTCATCGGACCATACCGGGTGTTGAAATGAATAGGACCGGTAGCCTATCAGCTTGAACTACCTTCAGAGTTAAGCCAGATTCACAATGTGTTCCATGTCTCTATACTGAGACGATATCGTTCGGATCCATCTCATATGGTCCCAGTGGAAGAAATCGAAGTAAGACCCGACCTATCCTTTGAGGATGAGCCAGTGGAAATCTTAGATCGTGATGTCAAAGTGTTACGAAGGAAGACAGTTCCTTTGGTTAAGGTTCTATGGCAAAATCACAGTTCTGAGGAGGCTACCTGGGAACCAGAGGAGACGATGCGGCAGCAGTACCCGCATCTACTCGGATCAGGTAATTTCGAGGTCAAAATTTCTTTAAGGGGGTAGAACTGTAACATCCTGAATTTGTGGGGCTTTGCATTTGATGTGTTGTGATGTGGTGTTATGCTTAAGGTGTTAATTAGGGTGTTTAAGGGGTTCAGATTGGGCTCAGGGATTGGGCCGAGGCCTTAGTCAAATTTTCTCCTTGGGCACTCTAGTGGAAAGCCAGTTAGGATAGAGCGTAAAAGATATTATCTGTAAATTAAGACACACAAATGGGCTTGTGGCCCAGTGGTCAGTGGTGTTACTTAGGGGCTTTGAGGTGGCGTGATAAGCAATAAGGAGGGCCAAGGTTCGAGTCGCATTACCCACTTATTTTAAATGTTTTTAGCGTCAAAAGAGAGGAGAGTTGGGGGCAGCTAGGATGCTTAGAATTAGGAGATTTATGTGAGTGGATAAGGTGGATAATGTAGCAGATCGAAGGGAGGAAGAGGTGGTGTTATCTAGGCCACTTGTGAAGGTATGATCGGATGAGGATAAGGGAGAAAGTTTAGAAATTATCTACTAATCACAGTAGTGGTCGAATTTCCAACTCTGGGGGAAAGAGGAAATCGGTTTTGATGAGGCTAAAGGGGGTGCCGAAATTTCCCTTGTTAATTAATTAGTCTTAGTTTTCGAAAGAGGGCAATTCCGGCTTTTGGTTAGTGTGTGTGCCGAAAATTTGATTAGAAAATAAGGTACTTCTTAATTTCGGTATTTATTCTCATTCTCTTCTCTTAGTTGTTTCTTTTCTAAAAAAAAAAACCCGAAAACTCCTAAAGTTCCATCTTCTTCTTCATTCTCTGCTAAAGCTAAAACCTCATAGCCTTTATCTATACCTTTCCCCGATTTCTTCTATAAGCCGAAACCCTTAAGTATTCTTTCTCTTTACTCTCTTCTGCCATAGCCGAATGCCCTAGTGTCCATTCTTTTTCTTCCTGCCGATTTCTTCATTAAAAACCGGATCTCCATAGATTTCTTTGAATCATATTCTCTTTTTGATTTTCGGAAAAAAGCCGAAATCTTCTAGGAGTAGTCGAATTTCCTGTGATAGGGTAAGTGCCGATCTTCTTCTCTTCACTTTCTCTTTCGATTTTTGGAAGCTAAAGCCGAAAGGCTATTGGGATTTGTAAGGTTAACGTTTGATTAATGGTTTGATGTTTTCTTGTTGGGCGATGTCGGGAATCGAAGTAGATCGTTTAGATCTAAAAGCCGGAAACTACTAGTCTCTGAGTCTCAATCTCCTTTCGAGATTTCAAGGTAAGGGGTTCTATTTAGATTTTCATTAGGTTCGTTCATCGTGTTTATAATCTTAACTTTATGATATGGATTAACAACCAAATGTTGTGATGGTAGCAACTGATAAGGTCTTTTGATGGAATCACATGTCGGTCAGGAAAAGAGAGAGATTGGATCTGTAAAACCAATCCCTAAGTTTAAGAAACGAGCGGTATCAGCAGTACGGGATTGGCCACCGGGTTGTGGACCAGCTTCAGAACAAAACCTTAGACAGATAGCAGTTGTATCGGCTTCTGATAGTGTCGACATAGAAAGTCTCGCCTTGTCTGTGATCAGGTGTGTAGATCTCTAACACACTAATTAATCTGTATTATAATTGTTATGGGCTAAAAGCCGGAAAAAGGCTGTATGGATAGTCGTATTACCCGAAAAGGGTAGGGAAGGGATGCCAGGTACGTAATCATTGAAACTTCTCTATGTGTATCGCTGTATGTGATAGTCTGTGATCTTTGAGGAGTATATTGTTTTGATTCTGCATGGATGTATGCATGGGATGGGGATAATATGGTGAAGGGGAAGAGCATGTTTATTGGTCACTTCGTGATCGGTGGTTAAACCACGAATTATAAAGTTAGGTCACAATAGCGATCGGTGGCTAAGCCACGTTAAATTTATTCCTGATTGCTAGGAATAGGCAGCATGACTGTCGATATGGTGTGTAGCGGTTGGTGGGTTGATTGTAGAAATCCCTGAGGTGTGATGGCTGGTACGGGCTGGTGTGTAGAGGATGGACTTTTAGGTTGGGTTGGGCCATATTGCATGTAAATATTTTGTTGCCATTGTGTATGGGCCAAGGCCATAATGTGTTTGTGGGCCTCGAGCCTTTTATGTGTTTTCGGGATTTGCACACTGAGTCATGGTGACTCACCCATTTATTTCCCTGACTTTTCAGATGAGCAATAGATTGTGGACATGGGAGCCGAGGCGGACTCGAGGGGCCATCAAGTCTTTTATTTTCATAAACTATTTTCGGTTTTTCTTTAAGTTTTAATTTTGGGACTATTTATGTAATAAGGCTCCATAGCTTAGGTTATCAATTTATATTTGTTAATGTCTACATTTTATAAATTTGCGTTCAAAGACTTATTTATCAGAAGAAATAAAAAAAATGGGATTTTAAAACAAGTTTTACAAGAGGATAAAAAAAAACTACAAAGTTTTCCTACAAATAACACTTCTTTAATGAATACTTGCATAAACAAACCGAGATTTCAAATCCCTTCGAAGCAAAGTTTTAACAATTTATCCCGTAGCATACCAGATCTGGTCGTGACATTTGGGCTGGGTTTGGGGTGTTACATTTTGGTATCAGAGCCCGGTTGCAAAACTCGGGCTATGAAATGGGTCTAGTAGTGTTTAGTAAAGTTGATGTGAATTTGAGAAAAATGCTTTGGGTTGGTATACGGCCTTCGAGTCTACCGGCACCCGATCCACGCAGGTAAGTATTCTAACTCTTGATGTGATATGCATGTTGGGTTTGATGGGCTTGATGGACGTAAACTAGTATGTTAGGCATTGATGGACTTTAAGGCTTAGTTTAAACAACTCTTTAAATTCATAAGACTTAATCTAATTTAGCATGTCCGTAAACAAGTCACTGGGTTAGGGTGTGGCAACAGGCATACGCATGTCTAGGATTGGATTCAGGGAGAGCTTGGTATTTAAGTGGTCCTAGTGACTCACCTCCTCTTCGTTGGAATCCTCTCTGGTGCGTAGTGACTATTCACCTTAGCCATAAGGACTTGTTGACGGGCCAAAATTTATAACTAAAACCCGAAAGGGACCAGTCACCCTAGATTTACAAAATTACCAAAATACCCCGATTTATGAAATTATCGAAACTTGTGGAATTACCAAAATATCCTCATTTTAAAAAAAATTCAAAATGCCCCTGCGTTACGATAATACCAAAATACCTCTATTTCAAAAAATCACCAAGATACCCTATTTTGAGGAATTACGAAATTACCTTGTAGGACAAAATTACGGAAATACCCCTGGGTAGTGAAATGACGAAAATACCCTTATGTGATGAATGTGAGTTCATGGATGCTACTTGTATGTTGATGTATGATGGTTGAATGTATATGGTTCTTAAAGCTAGGAGATGCAAACTTGAGACTGAAACCCGTAGATATAATTTCAAATTCGACAGAACTACTCTTGAAACCACTGTTCATAAGATTGTTCGTGGTTAATTAGTGAAAGAAATTAATGATTCATAAAATTCCTAATCAGATAAACGCGCATCGGAAGAATGAGTACAAAGGGTCGTGGAAATCCGCCACGTGGCCGTGGTAGGGGTAGGATGGCAGTGTCAGAACCAGTAGGATCTGGCCATGGGTCAGGAAATGAGATGCCAGTTCCACCAGCTGCGGAGGCAGGATTTCAGAATCAGATGGCCGAAGATGATGCGGTATCTCAGGCGTTGTTAAGGGTTTTAGAGAGGGTTGCTGGGGCAGGCATGGGCACAGGAGCCCGAAAATCTGTGTCGGAGCAACTTAGAGCTAATGGAGCAGAAGTTTTTAGGGGAATTTTTGGTATAGCTGTAATATCCCAGGTTAGGGGCTATTTTGTTGTTGCATGTTATGGCATGTATTTAGTGTGCTGTGTTGCTATTCTTATGTTTTAGGGGCTTAGTGGTAGGTTAGAAGTGTGCCAGAGCGAATGAGGAAATTTTGGTTTTTGGGTGTTAAGTCAGGGGAGCTGTTGGAGCTAGGGTATAAGGGTTTTCTTTGGTATTTTATTGCACAAGTGAAGAGCTGGCAGAGTGGCAAGGGAGGAGCTTGGTGTGGCGTCATCTACATGTGATGGAGGTCCAGAGTTCAAGTCGTAGAGCTCCCATTTTGGCTCTTTTTGGACGGCAAAGGAGGGAGGAGTTGGATGGAGTTCAAATTCCTCCTTGGACTTGGTCAAGTGGTGACTTGGATGGTGGAGAGCAAATGGTGGAGTGTGACTTGGTAAACACATTTGAAATGTGTGGATGGGAGTGCATGGGGGGAGGTGGCCGAATTTTTGGAGAGGTTTGGGGAAGGTGGACGGCTTAGTAGTGTGTTGTGGAAGGAGTGCCGAATTTCCACTTTAGCATTTTGGTTGTTTTCGGTCAAGTGTGGTAAGCTAGAATTCCTTTTCTTTTTGTCAATTTCCTAAACCGAATTTCAAGTAAAACTCTCCCACTTTTGCTTCTTGAAACCGAAACCCCAAGCAACTCCATTGCCGAATTTTGTAATTGGTTTTTTCTACATTTTGTGTTGCTAGCCGAATGCTCTTCTAGTTTCCTTCTTCCTTTCATTTGTGTAAACCGAAAGTCATCTCCCAAAATATTCCCATCATTTCATTTCTTCCAAAAATCTTAGGCCGAACCTCTCTTCTATTGTTGCCGTTTTTCTCTTTTCTTAAACCATCTCGCCGAAATTCCATTCTCACTCTATTCTCTTCTCACAATTGTTTTCTCTCTTCTCTCATTCAGAACTGATCATAGGTGAGTTAAACATCTAAAAACAAAGTCTCTTTCTTTTATTCAAGGTGTTAGCCGAATCTATTTTCCTCTCCTAGTAGTCTCTCTTGACCGAATCTGTTGTGGCTCTCTCCTATTGTAGTCTTGGCCGAATATCAGTAAAGTGTTGGGGTTTTGCTTCAATCGTTTGGAAATTGGTAAGTGGTTGGCCGAATGGTCATTTCCCTTCTTCTTTATGCATTGTCGATGTTGGTTAATTAAGAGCCGAATGTGGCCTTGTTGTGGGTGCTAATCTTTTGGTGATGGAACCGATTGTGTTATAGGGCATCGGGGACTTCAAGGCAGTCAAGCGGAGTCTCCATTTTTTGGGTAGTCATTTGGTAAGAAGGTGTCTCATTAGTCTTTTGTTTAGTTTTCTGTTAGTTAAGCTATTAGGAATTAATGGTTCTTTCTTTTAGGTGGTGGCCGATTGGTAAGAGTACCATTGTTGATTCAGATTTGGTAGGAAACCAAATCATCTTCAAGGTAAGGGATTGAAATTAACCCCTTTGGGTTTGTATGTCCTTGGCCGAAGGATCTTAGTGACTAACCTATGTTTGATTGATTGTAGGAGCTAGTAATCGAGGGACTTAGGCTGTTTTCGTTGGGATTCTAGACTCGTATTTACCAGGTGTGTAAACTAACACACTTCTGCTTAGTAATATGATTGATAACTTGTGTGATAATTACTGAAACAGTGATGGGTGATATGATACCCTAATGGGTATGATCTCGGACTCGGGTAAGTCAGTATTATTATTGTTATGAGTTACTGATGATCTATATGATACCATGGCTATGGATATATGTGACATGGGATATGAGATTAGACATATTAGCATCATATGCATGATTTGTATGATATGCATGATTACATGAGTATGGTATGTTGATGGGTGATATGAGAGGAGGGAGCAGTGATATTTTGTGCTGACGAGCACCAGTGTTTTGGTAACACACTTTGTGACTTTGGGTCACCAGAGGTTTGGCACCTCCAGAGGTTTGGTACCTCATTGCGACTCGTCCCTGTGGTTTGATACCACCGTGGGTTGGCCCCACCTGAGATATGGGATCGTCTGCTAGTGATTTGGTATCACACGATGGGTTGGCCCCATCACCCGATTATTGTGACTTCGGTCACCAGTGCTTTGGTTGCACATTTGTGTCTTTGGGACACCAGAGGTTGGGCACCTCATTGCGACTCGTCCCTGTGGTTTGATACCACCGTGGGTTGGCCCCACATGAGATATGGGATCGTCTGCTAGTGATTGGGTATCACACGATGGGTTGGCCCCATCATTGGATTTGTGACTTCGGTCACCAGTGCTTTGGTAGCACAAAGTGTCTTTGGGACACCAGTGGTTTGGCACCACATTGACGAATATTGTGTCTTTGGGACACTAGTGTTTTGGTAACACATTGTGACTATATGTCACCAGTGGTTTGGCACCACCAGTGGTTTGGTACCACACGGGGTAGAAAAGGCGATACGGATGGTTAGGATCGGGTTGCATTATTTATGTTGCTATGTATGATGGGTGTTAGCATGTTGTTTTATTGGGGGCGGGATTTATGCACTGAGTCACTCGACTCACCCTCTCCTTTGACATTTCAGGTGACTCGTAGGCGCGGACGTGGAGCCGGGAGGGACTCGGGGTGCTCATGCCATGCTAAATAAAGTTTTTACTCAGACTCTATAATTTGGGTACTTTAATTTATTTATTTACTTGGGTTTTAATTTGGATTTGTAAAAGGCCTTTAAATTATGTTTTATAATGTTTATGTTTTACTTAGATTTTAATATGCCCTAACAAAATAACTTGGTATAAACTTTACTAAAATTTGGAAAGATAACGTCTTCAAAACTATATCGCAATGTGCTTTCAACTATACCATCGGGTATCACACTGTGTTTTTTTTATATTAAGCAAATTCAAATGATTTTCCAATCAAACTCAATTTTCTACTAAGTCAAAAATGTTTTAAGTAACACTAAGAAACTATTGAAGTTTAAATGGAATTAACTCGTTCTAACCACACATTTTGGTTAAGTTTTTAAAAAATGCCCGGGTTTCAAATACACCATTTGACTTCAAACAAGTCTATTCCAATTCTCTTCAAGTTCACTATGTTTTTGCCCCATTTTTTTTTAAAAACGAAAAATCTGATTACTCAAAAACGTTTTTCCCCGTAACATACCAGATTCGGACGTGGTGTCTTGTCCGGGTTTGGGGTGTTACAATTGTGGTATCAGAGCCAAGTTCAAAGGCTCGGCTGTGGGCCCAAGGCCCAAAATGTTTTCAAAAGTCTGTTTTAAGTGTTTGTTTTGAAAGTATGGTTGGAAAGGCATGGCACCGAGTCTCCGGCACCAGTTCGCCCAGGTAAGTACCCCGTATTATTGTTTGTGATTTGGTTGGATGTGACATGATTTGATTGATAAGCAATAGTATACTACTCTAGAGATTGAGACTGATAGGATTCTGTGAACTTGCGAGAACAAATCCTCTTTAATATTCATAAGACTTGCTTTAAAACAGTGGAATAAGTACTGATGCATAAAATTCTTAATCAGATACGTAGAAAGATTAGTCATGAGCACTCGAGGCGGACGTGGTCGTAATACTCGTGGTAGAGGTAGGGGTAGAATGACAGTTTCTGAGCCCGTAGGGTCTGGTCAGGGTTCAGAAAATGAGATACCGGTTCCGCCACCAGCTGGAGGTGGTGAGTTCCAAGATCAGACCGGGGATGATGCAGTGTCACAGGCGATGCTGCGAGTGTTGGAAAGGGTAGCTGGTGTAGGTGGTGGTGTAGGAGTTAGGAAATCTGTTCCTGAGCGACTCCGAGCAAACGGGGCCGAATTCTTTCGAGGTGTATCTGGTGTTGCTCCTAGCACTGCTGAATACTGGCTGGAGGCAACTGAGCGGATCATGGATGATCTGGACTTGATAGCTGAAGAGAAGCTGAAGGGCATCGTATCGCTTCTCCGGGATGAGTCATATCAGTGGTGGCTCACGGTTCGGGACAGTGTGGCAGCAGAGGATCTGACATGGGATTATTTCAGGGCTGCGTATCAAAAGAAGTACATCGGAGCTAGTTATATTGACTCCCAGCGAAAGGCATTTCTGAGGCTTGTTCAGGGGAGTAAATCTGTTGCTGAGTATGAGGCCGAGTTCTTGAAGCTGAGTAGGTATGCCAGGGGCATTGTGGCCACCGAGCATGAGAGGTGTGTTCGTTTCGAGGATGGTCTGCGAGACGAGTTGAGACTGCTGATTGCTCCACAGCAGGAGCGCGAGTTTGCTGTCTTAGTTGAGAAGGCTAAGGTAGCCGAGGGTATTAAGGAGTCAGTGAGGCAGGGTATGGACAGAAATAGGCATAAGAGGAGCTTTGGGGCTTCTGGATCGTCGGGTAATCCGCAAAAGAGGGCTAGACCGAGTGGGCCGAATCAGTCTGCTAGGTTTGTTGCTGCTAGGCAGGGACCGCCGCAGTGTAATCAGTGTGGGAAATCTCATTTGGGGTGGCTGCTGGACTGGAGGAAAAGGTTGCTTCGAGTGTGGTTCTCTGGAGCACCGTGTGAGGGACTGCCCACGTAGGTTGGCCAGGATTCAGTCCGAGAGTCAGGGCCGTAATCAGTTCAGAGGTAATGGACCGCCACCGCAGAGGGGCCGTGGTAATGGCAGAGGTGGTAATGGTTCTGGTCGGGGCCGTGGAGCACCGGGCAGAGGTGCTGGTAGCTCTGATGCCAGACAGCCTGGGTTAGTGTATGCTGCGAGGCGCCGAGAGGAGGGCGACGCACCGGACGTCATAACCGGTACGTTTTTGATCTTTGGTTCTCCTTATACTGCTTTGATTGATGTGGGTTCAACGCACTCTTATGTTGCCACTAGTATAGTAGAGACCATGGACTTAGACTCTGAGATATCTTCTAGGCAGATGACTGTGATTAGCCCTCTAGGTCACTCCGTAGTAGTGGATAAACTGTTTAGAGAGGTACCCCTAGAACTCCAAGGGGTAGTGTTTGCTGCTGATCTGATGGAACTGCCGTTTGGAGAGTTCGATCTGATTCTTGGGATGGATTGGTTGGTCAAGTACCAAGCGAGGTTGGATTGCGCGGCCAAACGCATGGTTCTTAAGACGGTTGATGGTGACGAAGTGGCTATGATAGGTAATAGGAGAGATTACTTATCAAATGTGGTATCTGCTTTGAAAGCAGAGAAGATGGTCAGGAAGGGCTGTGAAGCGTATGTAGTTCATGTGTATGCCTTGGAGGCTAAAGAGTCTGCTGTAGAGAAGGTTCGTACTGTTAAGGAATTTGCTGATGTGTTTCCTGAGGAGCTTCCGGGTTTGCCGCCAGATCGAGAGGTAGAGTTCGGGATAGATTTGTTACCCGGAACTGCGCCAGTGTCTATAGCTCCGTATAGGATGGCACCAAAGGAATTGGTGGAGCTTAAGGCTCAGATCCAGGAGTTGTTGGATCGAGGTTTTATCAGGCCAAGTGTTTCGCCGTGGGGTGCGCCGGTACTATTCGTTAAGAAGAAAGACAGCACGATGCAGATGTGTATAGACTACCGCCAGTTGAACAAGCTGACGATTAAAAACAAGTATCCGTTGCCACGGATAGATGACTTGTTTGATCAGCTGAAGGGTGCTGCGGTATTCTCGAAGATCGACTTGAGGTCTGGGTATCATCAGTTGAAGGTTAAGGAGGCTGATATCCATAAAACAGCGTTTCGGACTCGGTATGGGCACTATGAATTTCTGGTAATGCCGTTCGGGTTGACTAACGCACCGGCAGCGTTTATGGATATGATGAATAGGGTGTTTCAGCAGTATCTGGATCAGTTCGTGGTGGTTTTCATAGACGACATCTTAGTGTATTCAAGAACAGAGGAAGAGCATGATAAGCATTTGAGAATTGTGCTGCAGATTCTGAGGGAAAAGCAACTCTATGCTAAGTTCAGTAAGTGCGAGTTCTGGCTTAGAGAAGTGACTTTCTTGGGTCATGTAGTGTCGGCGGAGGGGATACGAGTAGATCCTCGTAAGATTGAGGCTGTTTTGGATTGGAAGCCACCGAAGACAGTGGCTGAGATTCGGAGTTTTCTGGGTTTGGCCGGATACTACCGAAGGTTTGTTGAGGGTTTCTCGTTGATAGCAGCGCCGATGACTAAGTTGTTAAGGAAAGAAGTTCCATTTGTATGGACTGAGAAATAGCAGGAAAGCTTCGATAAGTTAAAGAAGATTTTGACTGAGGCTCCGGTTCTAATTCAACCTGAGGCTGGTAAGGAATTCACAGTGTATTGCGACGCATCACATACGGGTTTGGGTTGTGTGTTGATGCAAGAAGGTAAGGTTGTGGCTTACGCTTCTCGACAGCTGAGGCCACATGAGGTCAACTATCCGACGCACGATTTGGAGCTAGCGGCTGTGGTCTTCGCCTTAAAGATTTGGAGGCACTACTTATACGGGGAGAGATCGATAGTCTATACAGATCATAAGAGCCTAAAGTATCTACTAACTCAGAAGGATTTGAATTTGAGGCAGCGCAGATGGGTTGAGTTACTGAAAGATTACGACTGTTCGATTGAATATCATCCGGGCAAGGCTAACGTGGTGGCAGACGCGTTGAGCCGTAAGGTTGTTTCGGACTTAAGAGCATTGTTTGCCCATTTGAGCTTGTACGACGACGGGAGTATTCTGGCAGAGTTGCAGGTTAAGCCTACTTGGGTTGAGCAGGTCAAAGAGAAACAACTAGAGGATGAGGTTCTGAGTGCGCGAAGGTTACAAGTGCAGAATGATGGTTTGGAGGGTTATAGCTTGTCTAGTGATGAGGTGTTGTGTTTTCAGGGTAAGGCTTGTATGCCTAAAGATGTTGAGCTAAGGCAGAAGATTCTTCAGGACGCACATAGCAGTCCTTATGCTATGCATCCTGGGGGTAGCAAGATGTATAGGGATCTGAGAGAGCAGTTTTGGTGGCCTGGCTTGAAGAAAGAGGTGACAGAGTTTGTTGGGAAGTGTCTGACTTGTCAGCAGGTCAAGGCTGAACATCAGTTGCCGTCGGGTTTGCTTCAGCCTGTGAAGATTCCTCAGTGGAAGTGGGAAAGGATAACCATGGATTTCGTCAGTGGGTTACCGCTTACGCCAAGCAAGAAGGATTCAGTTTGGGTAGTGGTGGATCGTCTGACTAAATCAGCTCACTTTATTCCGGTGAAGGTCGACTACTCACTTCAGAAGCTAGCGAAGCTGTATGTGTCAGAGATAGTAAGGTTGCACGGTGTGCCAGTTTCGATAATCTCGGACAGGGATCCCAAGTTCACGTCAAGGTTCTGGAAAGCATTGCATCAGGCTCTAGGTACTCGTTTGGATTTCAGCACGGCTTTTCACCCGCAATCTGACGGTCAATCAGAAAGGGCTATTCAGATCTTGGAAGATATGCTGAGAGGTTGTGTTCTGGACTTCAGAGGTAGTTGGGAGGAATTTCTACCATTAGCTGAGTTTGCTTACAACAACAGTTACCAAGCGAGCATCAAGATGGCACCGTATGAGGCGTTGTATGGTAGGAAGTGTCGCTCACCTACGTGTTGGACGGAGTTAGGTGAACGTCAGTTGTTGGGACCCGAGTTGGTTACTGAGACAGAAGACAAGGTTAAGTTGATTCAGTCTCGTTTGAAGGAAGCTTCGGACCGGCAGAAGTCTTATGCCGATCTTAAGCGGAGAGATATAGAGTTTGCTGTGGGGGATCGAGTTTTTCTGAAGGTCTCGCCTTGGAAGAAGGTGTTGAGATTCGGAAAGAAAGGAAAGCTAAGTCCGAGGTTTATTGGGCCGTATAAGGTACTGAGACGAGTTGGGCCAGTAGCGTATCAGCTTGAGTTGCCAGCAGAGCTTAGCCAAATTCACGATGTTTTTCACGTTTCGATGCTTCGGCGTTATCGTTCAGATCCGTCACATGTGGTAGCAGTGGAAGAGATCGAGGTGAATCCAGATTTGACCATGGAGGAGGAACCTGTGCAGATTCTTGATCGAGATGTGAAGGTTCTGCGTAGAAAGTCTGTGCCTTTGGTTAAGGTACTTTGGCGGAATCATGGCGTAGAAGAAGCTACGTGGGAACCTGAGGATACGATGAGACAGCAATACCCGCAACTCTTCTGATCAGGTAATTTCGAGGTCGAAATTATTTTTTAAGGGGGGTAGAACTGTAATATCCCGGGTTAGGGGCTATTTTGTTGTTGCATGTTATGGCATGTATTTAGTGTGCTGTGTTGCTATTCTTATGTTTTAGGGGCTTAGTGGTAGGTTAGAAGTGTGCCAGAGGGAATGGGGAAATTTTGGTTTTTGGGTGTTAAGTCAGGGGAGCTGTTGGAGCTAGGGTATAAGGGTTTTCTTTGGTATTTTATTGCACAAGTGAAGAGCTGGCAGAGTGGCAAGGGAGGAGCTTGGTGTGGCGTCATCTACATGTGATGGAGGTCCAGAGTTCAAGTCTTAGAGCTCCCATTTTGGCTCTTTTTGGACGGCAAAGGAGGGAGGAGTTGGATGGAGTTCAAATTCCTCCTTGGACTTGGTCAAGTGGTGACTTGGATGGTGGAGAGCAAATGGTGGAGTGTGACTTGGTAAACACATTTGAAATGTGTGGATGGGAGTGCATGGGGGGAGGTGGCCGAATTTTTGGAGAGGTTTGGGGAAGGTGGACGGCTTGGTAGTGTGTTGTGGAGGGAGTGCCGAATTTCCACTTTAGCATTTTGGTTGTTTTCGGTCAAGTGTGGTAAGCTAGAATTCCTTTTCTTTTTGTCAATTTCCTAAACCGAATTTCAAGTAAAACTCTCCCACTTTTGCTTCTTGAAACCGAAACCCCAAGCAACTCCATTGCCGAATTTTGTAATTGGTTTTTTCTACATTTTGTGTTGCTAGCCGAATGCTTTTCTAGTTTCCTTCTTCCTTTCATTTGTGTAAACCGAAAGTCATCTCCCAAAATATTCCCATCATTTCATTTCTTCCAAAAATCTTAGGCCGAACCTCTCTTCTATTGTTGCCGTTTTTCTCTTTTCTTAAACCATCTCACCGAAATTCCATTCTCACTCTATTCTCTTCTCACAATTGTTTTCTCTCTTCTCTCATTCAGAACCGATCATAGGTGAGTTAAACATCTAAAAACTAAGTCTCTTTCTTTTATTCAAGGTGTTAGCCGAATCTATTTTCCTCTCCTAGTAGTCTCTCTTGACCGAATCTGTTGTGGCTCTCTCCTATTGTAGTCTTAGCCGAATATCAGTAAAGTGTTGGGGTTTTGCTTCAATCGTTTGGAAATTGGTAAGTGGTTGGCCGAATGGTCATTTCCCTTCTTCTTTATGCATTGCCGATGTTGGTTAATTAAGAGCCGAATGTGGCCTTGTTGTGGGTGCTAATCTTTTGGTGATGGAACCGATTGTGTTATAGGGCATCGGGGACTTCAAGGCAGTCAAGCGGAGTCTCCATTTTTTGGGTAGTCATTTGGTAAGAAGGTGTCTCATTAGTCTTTTGTTTAGTTTTCTGTTAGTTAAGCTATTAGGAATTAATGGTTCTTTCTTTTAGGTGGTGGCCGATTGGTAAGAGTACCATTGTTGATTCAGATTTGGTAGGAAACCAAATCATCTTCAAGGTAAGGGATTGAAATTAACCCCTTTGGGTTTGTATGTCCTTGGCCGAAGGATCTTAGTGACTAACCTATGTTTGATTGATTGTAGGAGCTAGTAATCGAGGGACTTAGGCCGTTTCCGTTGGGATTCTAGACTCGTATTTACCAGGTGTGTAAACTAACACACTTCTGCTTAGTAATATGATTGATAACTTGTGTGATAATTACTGAAACAGTGATGGGTGATATGATACCCTAATGGGTATGATCTCGGACTCGGGTAAGTCAGTATTATTATTGTTATGAGTTACTGATGATCTATATGATACCATGGCTATGGATATATGTGACATGGGATATGAGATTAGACATATTAGCATCATATGCATGATTTGTATGATATGCATGATTACATGAGTATGGTATGTTGATGGGTGATATGAGAGGAGGGAGCAGTGATATTTTGTGCTGACGAGCACCAGTGTTTTGGTAACACACTTTGTGACTTTGGGTCACCAGAGGTTTGGCACCTCCAGAGGTTTGGTACCTCATTGCGACTCGTCCCTGTGGTTTGATACCACCGTGGGTTGGCCCCACCTGAGATATGGGATCGTCTGCTAGTGATTTGGTATCACACGATGGGTTGGCCCCATCACCCGATTATTGTGACTTCGGTCACCAGTGCTTTGGTAGCACATTTGTGTCTTTGGGACACCAGAGGTTGGGCACCTCATTGCGACTCGTCCCTGTGGTTTGATACCACCGTGGGTTGGCCCCACATGAGATATGGGATCGTCTGCTAGTGATTGGGTATCACACATGGGTTGGCCCCATCATTGGATTTGTGACTTCGGTCACCAGTGCTTTGGTAGCACAAAGTGTCTTTGGGACACCAGTGGTTTGCCACCACATTGACGGATATTGTGTCTTTGGGACACCAGTGTTTTGATAACACATTGTGACTATATGTCACCAGTGGTTTGGCACCACCAGTGGTTTGGTACCACACGGGGTAGAAAAGGCGATACGGATGGTTAGGATTGTTGCTATGTATGATGGGTGTTAGCATGTTGTTTTATTGGGGGCGGGATTTATGCACTGAGTCACTCGACTCACCCTCTCCTTTGACATTTCAGGTGACTCGTAGGCGCGGACGTGGAGCCGGGAGGGACTCGGGGTGCTCATGCCATGCTAAATAAAGTTTTTACTCAGACTCTATAATTTGGGTACTTTAATTTATTTATTTACTTGGGTTTTAATTTGGATTTGTAAAAGGCCTTTAAATTATGTTTTATAATGTTTATGTTTTACTTAGATTTTAATATGCCCTAACAAAATAACTTGGTATAAACTTTACTAAAATTTGGAAAGATAACGTCTTCAAAACTATATCGCAATGTGCTTTCAACTATACCATCGGGTATCACACTGTGTTTTTTTTATATTAAGCAAATTCAAATGATTTTCCAATCAAACTCAATTTTCTACTAAGTCAAAAATGTTTTAAGTAACACTAAGAAACTATTGAAGTTTAAATGGAATTAACTCGTTCTAACCACACATTTTGGTTAAGTTTTTTAAAAATGCCCAGGTTTCAAATACACCATTTGACTTCAAACAAGTCTATTCCAATTCTCTTCAAGTTCACTATGTTTTTGCCCCGTTTTTTTTTAAAAACGAAAAATCTGATTACTCAAAAACGTTTTTCCCCGTGACATACCAGATTCGGACGTGGTGTCTTGTCCGGGTTTGGGGTGTTACAATAGCCCCGAGTACAGCTGAGTATTGGTTGGAGGCGGTTGAGTGTATAATGGATGATCTGGATTTCACGGGAGAAGAAAAACTGAAAGGGGTTGTATCTCTCCTGCGAGACGAAGCTTATCAATGGTGGCTTACGATTAAGGATGGTACGATGGCCGACTGTATCACCTGGGATTTCTTCAAAATGGCGTTCCAGAGTAAATACATTGGGCGTACTCAGAAAAGGCCTAGGTCAGATGGACCGAGTCAGAATGAGAGACCTGCTGCAGCTAGTCAGACACAGAAGTGTGCCCGATGTGGTAAATTCCATGTAGGTGAGTGTTGGGCAGGGAGTGGGAAGTCCTTTAGGTGTGGATCTACGGACCACCAAGTTAGAAACTATCCGCAGCAACGGGGCAGTAAAGGGCCCACAGGTCAAGGGAATGTACGGCCGGGAAGAAGAGGTCAACAGCCACAAAGAGGTCGTGGTCCAGCCAGAGGTAGTAACGGTTCCGGTCGAGGTCGTGGAGCACCAGGCCAAGGGGCAGGAAACGCTGATGCGAGATAGCCGGGGTTAGTTTATGCTGTCAGACGTCAAGAGGAGGCTGAGCCTCGGATGTCATAACCGGTACGTTTTTAATTTTTGGCTTGCCTTACACTGCATTGATTGACATGGGGTCGACGCATTCATATGTTGCTAGTAAGGTGTCTGGAAGTTTAAGCATAGATTCTGAGATTTCCTCTAGGGAGATGACTGTAGTTAGCCCATTAGGACACTCTGTGGTGGTAAATAAGCTTTATCGGGAGGTACCTCTAGAAGTTCAGGGAATAATTTTCCTGACTGATCTGATGGAATTACCGTTCGGGGAGTTTGATTTAATCTTAGGTATGGATTGGCTGGTGAGGTATCAAGCTAGTGTAGATTGTGCAGCCAAGCGCATGGTGTTAAAAACCCCCGAGGGTGGCGAAGTGTTGGTGATAGGTGAAAGGGGGAACTGTTTGTCAAATGTGATGTCTGCCTTGAAAGCAGAAAGGATGGTGAGAAAAGGATGTGAGGCAATTCTAATGTTCGTTCGGGCTTTGGAAGCCAAGGAACTAACTATCGGGGATGGCAGGACGGTAAAGGAATTTCCTGATGTTTTCCTAGAAGAACTCCCGAGTTTACCCTCGGATCGTGAAGTGGAGTTTGGTATTGATCTTCTTCCAGGGACAGTGCCAGCTCTATTGCTCCATATAGAATGGCGCCGACGGAGTTGGTGGAGTTGAAAGCACAGATCAGGAGTTGCTGGATAGAGGGTTTATTCGACCAAGTGTGTCACCGTGGGAAGCGCCGGTGTTATTCGTTAAGAAGAAGGATGGATTAATGCGCATGTGCATTGACTATCGTCAATTGAATAAGTTGACCATCAAGAATAAATACCCGTTGCCGAGGATCGACGACTTGTTCGATCAGTTGAAGGGGGCCTCAGTCTTTTCAAAGATAGATCTGAGATCAGGATATCATCAGCTTAAGGTCAAGGAGGCGGATATTCATAAGACGGCATTTAGGACTCGCTATGGTCACTACGAATTTATGGTGATGCCATTTGGATTGACCAACGCGCCAGCAGCGTTCATGGACATGATGAACCGAGTGATCCAACCCTATTTGGATCAATTTGTCGTAGTATTTATAGATGATATCCTGGTTTACTCAAAATCGGAGAATGAGCATGACTCACATCTTCGGGTGGTTCTGCAGATTCTGAGGGAGAAGTAGCTATATGCCAAATTTAGTAAGTGCGAATTTTGGCTAAGGGAAGTTACTTTTCTAGGACACATTGTGTCGGCAGAGGGGATTAGGGTTGACCCTCGGAAAATTGAAGCGGTGTTGGATTGGAAGTCGCCTAAATCGGTAGCAGAAATTCGAAGTTTTCTTGGTTTAGCCAGGTATTTCAGAAGGTTTGTGGAAGGATTTTCATCGATCGTGGTGCCGTTGACTAAGTTGTTGTGGAAAGGGGTTTCGTTTGTTTGGTCTAATAAGCAGCAAGAGAGTTTCGAGAGATTAAAAAGGATCTTGACGGAGGCTCCGGTGTTGATTCAGTCAGAGGCTGGAAAGGAGTTCGTGATTCACTGTGATGCTTCACACACGGGACTAGGATGCGTATTGATGCAAGATGGAAAGGCTGTTGCGTACGCATCTCGGCAGTTAAGACCGCACAAAGCAAATTATACCACCCATGATTTGGAATTGGCGGCGGTGGTTTTTGCTTTGAAGATCTAGAGACATTATCTGTACGGGGAGAAATCTATCATTTATACCAACCATAAGAGCTTAAAATACCTTTTGACTCAGAAGGAGTTGAATCTAAAGGCAAAGGAGGTGGATCGAGTTGTTAAAGGATTATGACTGCTCGATCGAGTACCATCCGGGTAAAGCTAACATTGTGGCAGATGCCCTGAGTCGTAAAGTAATCTCTGACTTGAGAAGAATGTTTGCTCACCTTATTTTATATGATAATGGGAGTTTATTAGCCAAACTTCAAGTGAAACCCTCCTAGGTCAGTCAGGTTAAAGAGAAGCAGCAGACTGATGAGTTGCTAAAGGGGAAGTTTCCGGTAGGATCAAGTGAGGGATCAACGGAATTTAGTGTGAATGAGGAAGGGCTATTATGTTTTCAAGGGAGAGTGTGCATGCCGAAAGATTCTGAGTTGAGGCGTAAGATTTTGTTAGAAGAGCATAGTAGCCCATACGCTATGCATCCTGGAGGGAGTAAGATGTATCGGGATTTGCGAGAACAGTTTTGGTGGTCGGGCTTGAAGCGAGAGGTAACTGAACTGGTGAGTAAGTGTTTGACCTATCAGCAGGTAAAGGCGGAGCATCAGTTACCATTGGGGTTGTTGCAGTCGGTGAAGATTCCACAATGGAAGTGGGAAAGGATCACAATGGACTTTTTTAGTGGGCTACCTCTCACGCCTACTAAGAAAGACTCGGTTTGGGTGATTGTTGATCGCTTGACGAAGTCTGCTCACTTCATACCAGTACGGGTCGATTACTCTCTGCAGAAATTGGCTAAGTTATATATAGCGGAGGTAGTGAGGTTGCATGGAGTACCAGTATCAATCATATCGGACAGGTACCCTAGGTTCACATCATGATTTTGGAAGGCATTGCATCAAGCGTTGGGTACGAAGTTGGATTTCAGTATAGCGTTCCATCCTCAGACCGATGGTCAGTCTGAGCGGGTAGTTCAGATCCTAGAGGACATGTTAAGGGGTTGTGTCATTGATTTCAGGGGTAGTTGGTAGGAGTTTTTATCGTTGGTGGAGTTTTCGTACAACAACAGTTATCAGTCTAGTATTCAGATGGCGCCCTACAAAACATTGTACGGGCGGAGGTGTCATACTCCTACGTGTTGGACGGAATTAGGGGAACGTCGGATTTTGGGACCAGAGTTGGTTACCAAGACAGAGGAGAAGGTTGAGTTAATTCAGGCTTGATTAAATGAAGCGTCGGACAGACAAAAGTCCTATGCTTACCTAAAGTGTAAGGACATAGAGTTTGTAGTAGGTGACAAGGTTTTCTTGAAGGTGTCGCCGTGGAAGAAAGTATTAAGGTTTGGACGGAAAGGTAAGTTAAGTCCTAGATTCATCGGACCATACCGGGTGTTGAAATGAGTAGGACCGGTAGCCTATCAGCTTGAACTACCTTCAGAGTTAAGCCAGATTCACAATGTGTTCCATGTCTCTATGCTGAGACGATATCATTCGGATCCATCTCATGTGGTGCCACTGGAAGAAATCGAAGTAAGACCCGACCTATCCTTTGAGGAGGAGCCAGTGGAAATCTTAGATTGTGATGTTAAAGTGTTGCGAAGGAAGACGATTCCGTTGGTTAAGGTTCTATGGCGGAATCACAGTTCTGAGGAGGCTACCTGAGAACCAGAGGAGACGATGCGGCAACAGTACCCACATCTATTCGGATCAGGTAATTTCGTGGTTGAAATTTCTTTAAGGGGGTAGAACTATAACATCCTGAATTTGTGGGGCTTTGCATTTGATGTGTTGTGATGTGGTGTTATGCTTAAGGTGTTAATTAGGGTGTTTAAGGGGTTCAGATTAGGCTCAGGGATTGGGCCGAGGCCTTAGTCAAATTTTCTGCTTGGGCACTCTAGTGAAAAGCAAGTTAGGATAGGGTTTAAAAGATATTATCTGTAAATTAAGACACACAAATGGGCTTGTGGCTCAGTGGTCAGTGGCGTTACTTAGGGGCTTTGAGGTGGCGTGATAAGCAATAAGGAGGGCCAAGGTTCGAGTCGCATTACCCACTTATTTTAAATGTTTTTGGCGTCAAAAGAGAGGAGAGTTGGGGGCAACTAGGATGCTTGGTATTAGGAGATTTATGTGAGTGGATAATGTGGATAATGTAGCAGATGGAAGGGAAGAATAGGTGGTGTTATCTAGGCCACTTGTAAAGGTATGATCGGATGAGGATAAGAGAGAAAGTTTAGAAATTATCTACTGATCACAGTAGTGGCCGAATTTCCAACACTGGGGGAAAGAGGAAATCGGTTTTGATGAGGCTAAAGGGGGTGCTGAAATTTCCCTTGTTAATTAATTAGTCTTAGTTTTCGAAAGAGGGAAATTCTGGCTTTTGGTTAGTGTGTGTGGCGAAATTTGATTAGAAAATAGGGTAGTTCTTAATTTCGGCATTTATTCTCATTCTCTTCTCTTAGTTGTTTCTTTCTCAAAAAAAAAAAAAGCTGAAAACTTTTAAAGTTCCATCTTCTTCTTCATTCTCTGCTAAAGCCGAAACCTCATAGCCTTTCTCTACACCTTTTCCCGATTTCTTCTATAAGTCAAAACCCTTAAGTATTCTTTCTCTTTACTCTCTTCAGCCATAGCTGAATGCCCTAGTGTCCATTCTTTTTCTTCCTGTCGATTTCATTAAAAGCCAGATCTCCATAGTTTTCTTTGAATCATCTTCTCTTTTTGATTTTCGCAAAAAAGCCGAAATCTTCTAGGAGTAGCCGAATTTATGTGATAGGGTAAGTGCCGATCTTCTTCTCTTTCTCTTTCAGGTTTTTGAAGCTAAAGCCGAAAGGCTATTGGGATTGGTAAGGTTAACGTTTGATTAATGGTTTGATGTTTTCTTGTTGGGCGACGTCGGGAATCGAAGTAGATCGTTTGATCTAAAAGCTGAAAACTACTAGTCTCTAAGTCTCAATCTCCTTTCGAGATTTCAAAGTAAGGGGTTCTCTTTAGATTTTCGTTAGGTTCGTTCATCGTGTTTATAATCTTAACTTTATGATATGGATTAACAACCAAATGTTGTGATGGTAGCAACTGATAAGGTCTTTTGATGGAATCACATGTTGGTCAGGCAAAGGGAGGGATTGGATCTGTAAAACCAATCCCTAAGTTTAAGAAACGAGCGGTGTCAGCAGTACGGGATTGGCCACCGGGTTATGGACCGGCTTCAGAACAAAACCTTAGACAGATAGCAGTCGTATCGACTTCTGATAGTGTCAACATAGAAAGTCTCGTCTTGTCTGTGATCAGGTGTGTAGATCTCTAACACACTAATTAATCTGTATTATAATTATTATGGGCTAAAAGCCGGAAAAAGGCTGTATGGACAGTCGTATTACCCGAAAAGGGTAGGCAAGGGATGCCAGGTACGTAATCATAGAAACTTCTCTATGTGTATCGATGTATGTGATAGTCTGTGATCTTTTAGGTAGTATATTGTTTTGATTCTGCATGGATGTATGCATGGGATGGGGATAATATGATGGAGGGGAAGAGCATGTTTATAGGCCACTTGGTGATCGGTGGTTAAACCACGAATTATAAAGTTAGGTCACAATAGTGATCGGTGGCTAAGCCAGGTTAAATTCATTCCTGATTGCTAGGAATAGGCAGCATGACTGTCGATATGGTGTGTAGCGGTTCGTGGGTTGATTGTAGAAATCCCCGAGGTGTGATGGCTAGTGCGGGCTGGTGTGTAGAGGATGGACTTTTAGGTTGGGTTGGGCCATGTTGCATGTAAATATTTTGTTGCCATTGTGTATGGGCCAAGGCCGTAATGTATTTGTGGGCCTCTAGCCTTTTATGTGTTTTCGGGATTTGCACACTGAGTCTTGGTGACTCACCCTTTTATTTCCCTGACTTTTCAGATGAGCAGTAGATCGTGGACATGGGAGCCGAGGCGGACTCGAGGGGCAATCAAGTCTTTTATTTTCATAAACTATTTCTGGTTTTTCTTTAAGTTTTAATTTTGGGACTATTTATGTAATAAGGCTCCATAGCTTAGGTTATCAATTTATATTTGTTAATGTCTACATTTTATAAATTTACGTTCAAAGACTTATTTATAAGAAGAAGTAAAAAAAAATGGGATTTTAAAACAAGTTTTACAAGAGGATAAAAAAAAACCACAAAGGTTTCCTACAAATAACACTTGTTTAACGAATACTTGCATAAACAAACCGAGATTTCAAATCCCTTCAAAGCGAAGTTTTAACATTTCATCCCGTAGCATACCAGATCCGGTCGTGGCGTTTGGGCCGGGTTTGGGGTGTTACAACTGATACCAGTGTATTCCACCAGTGATATGCAGTGTCCCGAAGTAGAGATATAGCACACTTCAGTCATTCATCTGGAGTACAGGATAGCGCATCAAGTACCCGAATTGTGTTATCAAGCCAAATCTCAGCTCGCTCCGCGTCATCATCATCATTAGCTTTGAATTCTCTGGCCCCATATTTCCTGATTTTATCAACAGGAGGCCTACTAGATCTCATCGGATCTATCATCGGAGGTGCTGAAGGTACCGGAGTTGGATTATTCGGGGGTGGAGGTTGTTGTACAGCCAGGTTATTCTGAACAAACTGGGTAAACCATTCATTCATCATCTGGTAGAAGGCTTGTTTAGCCTCCCCCTCATGGCTACCCGAAACTGGTCGAGAGTCTACCGGTACTGATCCACGTGCACGATCAGGCACTACACTCTCTACATCATCTGCTAAGGCTCTGTCAGGATCGGAATCCATTTACTATATAGAACACAGTTGGAAATGTTAGAAGTCACCACACTATCATATATACAATAAAGGCATGTATAGCTAGACTCTCACACACTACGGTAGTCCTAGAATCGACTAAACCGTAAGCTCTGATACCAATCAAATGTAACACCCCTAACCCTTGTCCGTCGCCGGATTAGCGTTATGAGGTATTACTGAATTAAACTCAATTCCAAATAAACATTCAATTGAGTTCAAGCATACACAATGCGATCATTACTATAATTATAACATTACATCGTTTTAGACTTAATTTCTAGCATAGCTAAATACATGAGCATATCCACTCAATCACTTCACATCACATTACTAAAGATCCTTTATCAAATTATTTCATCAAACAGTCAAGCATAGATTAAACACATCCTAACCGTATACAAAATAACTTAATCGAATTTAATATCTTACATACCATCGTTTAATCACATGCTTGATATGTACCCCATGAATTCGACCGAATAATATAACAAACTCATCATTCATATTTACGAGATATTAATAATCTGTCTAATCATGTCTAACATATAAGTATATTTACCATCACATACAGAATCAAAGTAACCAAGCCTCAAACGATCACATCATAAATATATAAAATGCACTTGGTCTATATCTATTCAAAGAACAAATGCACCTTTGGTTCCTTAAACAAAATATTTGTGCACAAATCAATTCTCTTATGAACAAACCAAAACAATCATAGAATATGCATTCTGTCATTAATGAAAACATCTAATATATAATACATTTATATTATTATGAGTCCAAGCCTTAGCCGAATATACAAATACACCTTATAATAAATTTTCATCCAAACATAATCTATCACCCAATCAAGCCTAAAGCATATGCATACTAAACCAATACAAATTAAATCAACATATCCATTATACCATCAATTATAAATTCATCTCATATATATAAATATACTAATGCATGTACGAACAAACAAGTTACTATACTTATAATTCATTAAAGACCACACATATTATAATTAACACATGAAACAATGAAAACTCAAGATATTGAAAGTAAGCCATATTTGCATGGCTTTAATATAGATACATAAACAAAAGTTTCCAACTCAAACGTAGACATTATCCATCCTATACATGCCTTTATCCAAAATAAACCAAACCAAAAGAGTACCAAAAAGGTTGATAGTGCGATTGACTTGCTGATGATTTCCCGAGCCCGTAGCTTGATCAAAATCTATAAACAAAACATTAACCATAAACAAAGTAAGCTTACTAGCTTAGTAAGTCTTAAGCATCGATTTAAGTCACTCCACCATTTAAAAATGATTTAAATCAATTCATGACATAAAACCTATATGTCTTACTTATAACTCACCATAACAAAATATCATTGCCTTACCAATACATAAATTGCCGAATATACATAGATAATTACATAACTAGGTGCATAAATATACTTACAAGAACCTTTTTAACCACACTCATACTTTTGCATTTCCAATAACCATATGGCATTTCATATTGTGTATATATATATCTAAACTTCACAACCAAGTGTATAACATATTTTTTCTTTCATCATTTCATTTGCTCACTATCATAGCACAAATATATATATATGACATTAAAGTATGAAGTACATACCTTGTTGCTAACTTAACAATTTCATTTTCAACGCTCAAGCTTACTAGATTTGCTTCATGACCTTATTACTATATAAACAAAGTTCGAAATTGAAACTCACCGGTATAGCACCTGCTAGGCTTTAACCCGAATTGCACACATCGGCACTAGGCCTGCTAGACTTAAGGTCTAAGATTTAAACACCGGTATTTAGCCTGCTAGGCAATAAGCCCGAAATATTTCACCGGCACAAGGCCTGCTAGGCTCGAAGCTCGAAATAAATCACCGGCACAAGGCCTGCTAGGCTTGAAGCCCGAATAACAACATAATTAATCCTTCAATACACATTTCTTAATTGTAACATCACAAACAAATCATATACATCATATTACATCCACATATCATATCGGATATACTTATTCATATCACATTAACAAATATATATTCAATCCAATTTAATACCTTTACATTCGGCTAACACATAAATTTATACTCAAAATTATCAAATATCATCATTTAACATGTTCATGATTAACTCTTTAATATATATTTGCTTAAGGACTTACCTCGACTGTCGACGGACAGCGTAGGTCGGCCATTCGGTAACCTTCGCCTTTCCCCGATCCAGATCCGTTTTTCTTTGTTCTTGATCTAGACACATTAAAATTTAGCTCATTCAAACACATTTCATCTCAATTTAGTCCCAAAACACATAAATGGGCAAATTACCATTTTACCCCTAATGTTTCACATTTTTATAATTTAGTCCTATTTGCACAAAACACAAAATACACAAAATTTCACTATAACACCTTAGGTCCGAATGTTCATAGGGACTATACAAGTCCATTTCTTTCATTTATTTTGCATTTTGGTCCCCTCACAAATTCATTTTTGCAATTTAGCCCAAAATACTCAAATTCACCAAAATTTCCAATTCAAAATTTGTTAATCTTTAACATATCTTTAATATAAAATCATCAAACATCAAAAACCACAAGAACATAACAATGGCCAAACATCAAACATGCTCAAATTAAAAAATTCTAACATGGGTCAACTAGTATTCGAAGCAACGATCTCAAAAACGTAAAAATTATCAAGAACCAAAATCAAACTAACCTTGAATTTGTGATTATAGGTACCGAAAATCAAATGAAACCAAACCCCTTTCTTTTCTCAACATTCGGCCAAGCAAACATAAAAGATGATAATGGCCATTTTTTTTATGTTTTATTACATATATTATGTTATTAATAATTTACCAAACTAACCTTATAATATAAAATAAACATAACATATAAATAAGGGTATTGTTGGCACATATAGTCCACTACCTACTAAAATGGGCTAATTGCCCTTTTAGTACCTCCTACTGAAATTCCATTATCATTTTAACACTTTTCACTATAGTATGCAACTTTTACACTTTACGCGATTAAGTCCTTTTTGTCAAATTGAACACACAAACGATTAAATTTTTCTGCGAAACTTTCACACACATTAAATCACATATAATAAGCACAGAATATATCATTTAAATATATTTCAGACTCAGATTCGTGGTCCCAAAACCACCGTTCTGATTAGGGTCAAATTCAGACTGTTACAAAACCTGACTCAGCAATATTGGTGAAATTTATGTTTTTGTAACAGTTTGGAATATACCTATCTAGTTGAGTTACTTTTGGTGTATCTTTATGTCTATATGAAATCGAATATCAAATTGGTAATTGTGAATCTAGATGATAGTATTATTATAGGCTCAGAAGTACATTATGTGTTCATGATGTGCACGATGTTGAAATTTAAATTTATTTTGGATTAATTTGGCATGGTTATCAGAGGCATAAATATAGTATATTAGGTAACATATTTTAAATTGTTAAGGTTTAATACATTGTTGTATCAAGGCAAGGTGAATCGTGTTTTGAGTGTTGAAACTAGCATAATTTAATTAGATGTTGAAATGTATGTGTACATTTGGTGAATGGAAGAAATAGCAGGTTAAGGGTCTTAGATTTTGAAGAAATAGTATGTGATGTCGCAACATTGAACATACATCGTCACAATGAGAAGAAGACTTAAGGCCATAGCACAACGATGAACCTTGTCACCTTAATGAGATGAAGTCAGTATGTCCCGTCATGGTGACATCCCAAACTTTTGAAAGCCCTTATAAGACTCAGAAATAATTATTTATCGTATATTATGCTATATTGCTTGTATTTGTATGTTTAATGACATGAATTGTAATTAAGTTGATTGTAGTTTCTTCGACAACAAATGTGGCACCTTGTGACTCGGACCTGGAGATCAGATCAGGTATGGGGTGTTACAATTTAGCACAATTCATTCAATCACATATTTACATGTTAAATTCCCAAAAGCCATTTGCAAATCTACCCCTATTTCATTACATACCAAGTTTGCATCCATTTGATTAAATCAAATGCCAACCATTTACATTCAAACCATCAAACATAGTAAAATTCCAAAAAGGACTTTACTAGGTACATGCCATATAACTAACAAAAGAGGTTCACCAATGTTGTTGAGTTTAGGATTTTGACTAGATGTTGAATTTGATATTCTAGATCTCATATTTAACCTAACTTACGCAAGGAAAACAAAATTGTACGGTAAGTATATAGTCAGTGGTATTTCTACAAATCAAATATCAAAATGCAAGTTAAGCTAAAGTATGACGCTCAATAATCATGCCATTTATAAAAAAAATGCAAATCATCATGCTAAATACACCATTTATGCCATATAATTCCATTTAAACATGTTTCATTAACTAGTTTAGGAATATACTATATTAGTATACGATATTCCCAATCGAATCGAAAGATTCGTCCAAATTCCATATCAATTCCTGTTTATAATATGGTTCACGTAAGCTTCCACAATTTCATTTCATATCAAATAGCATTATCAAATCTTTACATTTTAAATCCCTATTAACCTTATTCAGACTCGAACGAATACACAGATCCAACCAGCACACCAATTTGGCACCTAATGCCTCATTGGACAATTCCAAAATAAATAAATTGTCCCCAGCGCTCATCGGTATAACCGTAGTGAAAGTTGTGCCCGGAACTCATCAACACGCAGTCGAAGAAACCCATACTCAATCTATCCTATGGCATGCCAACTATATCAGACTCTACCTGAACAATTAATAGGGTAACATTTATTCAATTCTGGATACGGCTTAATTTCACAATTCATCATTTTTAATTAATAAAATTATTCATCATTTCATAAATATCAAAGCATTAATCAATCTAATTCAAATTCAATGCCACATTTTCATCAATTTACACTATTTTAAATTTTGCTCATTTAGTCCTTCATCACTAAAATCAACATTTTCTTACCAATTCAATCCAACTCATCAATCTCAACTTACTCAATAGCTTACCATGCTACACAATGAAAATATGTAACAATTTAAGTGATTCAATTTATAGAAATACAAACCAGAAACTTCGAGCTATTTGTCAATGGTTTTGGCTTTTTCTTTCCTTCTCGAGGATTCCAAGTTGACGTTAGCTATGGGTTAACATAAGCATACACCATTTTTAATATTCAATCAAATTCACAATCAATTTTCATTTTATACAAAATTTTTATTTTATTCAACTCAGTCTCTAAAATCAGTAATAACATAACTTTCAATTTACAACTTCAAATTGAAATTTAATTTCTCTATTTTCCATTAGGAACCTCCTATTTCTTATTTCTACAACCAATTTTACAATTTATTCAGTTTACTTCCTAATGTACTAAACTATAAATTAATTTTACAATTTAGTCATTGTTTCATATATAGGCTTAAAATCTATCAATTTGACACCTAAACTTTCAATCCTCAACAATTGTAACTTTCAAAGCTTTAAGAGTTTTACGAATTGATAATGGGTTAGCTAGATTAAACTCTCATGATCTCAAAAACATAAAAAAATTACAAGAAAATGACTAAATTGCACATGCCACTTTGTTGTTGAAATTAAAAACCTTCAAGGTTGTATGTTCTTTTCTTCTCCTTTTAGGTTCAGCATGCATGAAGAAAAAAAGAAATGAGTTTCTTTTTCTTTTCACTAAGTTGATTTTATTTTATACATTTATAATATAATTAATCAAATTATAATTTTTATAATATATAAATGCATATAGGTTATTCACCCACCGTTGACATATATATAAAATAGCATGGTCTAACTGCTATTACAGGCCTTTGGTTAATTGCAATTTATATCCTTAATTCATTTCCTAATTAAAAATGCATAGCGATAGGACTTTTACAATTTAGTCCCTGAGCCCTAATTAGTCACTAATTCGATAAAATTACCTAACCAAAATCCAATTCAATTATAAAATAACTCCATAAATATTTAATAATAATATTTTCGGGCTCAGTTTATGAAAATGTGGTCTCAAAATCACATTTTTTTATACCAGTAACTGTCGGGTCGTTATAGGCATGGACAAGACGTTTGTAGTTTCTCAATCTCTCTCTAATCCTTCTATAAAAACAAACCAATCTGCTTTCACCCTATCAATACCAACACCTATTACAACCAAAATTCTACAAGTAATTTCTACCATTCAAACCACATCCTCTCTTCCTCTCTAACCAACCCAAATTCAACCATCAACTATATGTACTACAATTATCAACTCTTCTTCTTTTACACAACAACTCCTTATAATAAATGCCTCTACTCAAGCGCCAATCAAGCTTACCCCCTTCAACTATCAAGCATGGTATACACAATGGTGATCCTAGCTCATTGGATATGATTTCACACCATATGTCACAGTACTACCTCCCTCTATGCCAACTACTTTTTGGCTTCACCAAGATCAACTGATTTGAGGTGCTTTGGTTTCTTCTCTTTCCCCTGAGGTTGTCTCTCATGTTCTATCTGTAAAAACTTCATTTTTTTGTTTGGACAACACTATAAAAAATTTATGCACGTCCTTCTTGTAACATCCCTCACTCGTATTCAACGTCGGAATAGGGTTATGGAGCATTACCGGACTTATAACACATTTTAAATATACATTTCACATACAATTAATTAAACCATATACATTTCATTCACAACCAATCATTTTGTCCCTAATACGAGCCTACGAGGCCCTAAACATGCATTAAGAATGGTTTGGGACTAAACCGATAACTTTAGAAATTCATAGAACACTTAGAAAATTTTTCTCAAAAACAAGGGACACACGACCGTGTCTCTCACACGGCCAACAGACACGTCCGTGTCACAGGCCGTGTGGACATTCGAAATGGGAGCACATGGCAGTGTCCCAGCTGGTGTCCGACCCCGTGTAACTCTCTGACTTGGGTCACACGGCCAACAGACACGCCCGTATGGCTAGTCCGTCTGCCCTAGAAATGGTCATACATGCCCCTGTGCCAGGCCGTGCCAAACCTATAAGGTATACTGACTTCTGCCACACGACAAAGTTACACGCCCGTGTGTGAGGCCATGTGGAGCATACTGACTTGATTTTAAATTCAACACCAGGGGACACATAGTCGTGTACATGGCCGTGTATCACACACGACAGAGACACACGCCCGTGTATCTACCTGTATGGATAGAAATAGGCTATTTACCAAGCCATTTTACCACCCAAACTTGCATGTACCTACACCACATCAATTGGTACCAACACATAGCATATATAAGCATTTAAACCAACCAATTCTATACTTCCATTTTACATATACACAAATCACCAAAACGTGCCTTACTATTTATACCAAACTTTACTTCCTCAAATCATCAATATGACCATTATCAATTATGCATCGTTTGGTCTATTTTCTCAAGCATGTTAATCAATCAAAACTTGGCTACTAGATATCTATTATGCTAACTATCCACAAGCATCACATGTCCAACTTTCAAAACATCACACAAGCCACATACACCTATATATATACATGATTCAAACATACCAAAATAACCCAAAGTAAGCCATCACTCATGGCTATATATAAAAACCAAGATATAAACATTTACAAGCCAATTCAAATGACCAAAATTATTATCAATTCATAACCAAAATGACCATAATCCTAAACATGCCATATTACCAAAACATAAGCTTAAAAAATGACCATAATCCTAAACATGCCATATTACAAAAACATAAGCTTAAAAGTGCCAAATTGATAGTTGGATAGTGTGACGAAATCTCCGACGATCCCCAAATCTGAGCTAGCTTTGAAATCACTATAAAACACGAAAAATAAACAAAGTAACTTTATAGCTTAGTAAGCTCGTATGAAATAAACTCAATCTTAACAAGAATATAGAAACCATCAATTTAAACATATCAATATGTAGTTCATTTAACTAACAAACCTTTCACATTTTCAATCATAATCTTATATATGAACTTCACAACTTCTTCGATCTAAGCTTATACGGTTTACGTACATACCTGTACCATCTCGTGTCAATCTCATACACAATCACGTCTTTCATTTACCCGTTGAACCATTCGGAATACTATTGCATACTCAGGAAACTGGCACCAAAGTGTCAACATCATGGCCCGAAGCCAACTAAACCTCATATCACAGATACTGCTCGCACTAGAGCTATCAACGGGTCTGCTCACACAAGCTGTCAGTCAAGACGTAGCTTCACAATGCTGCTCACACAAGCTATCAAGTATCCGCAACACACGCTGGTTACTCAGCCACTGGTAGGACGTACAGGACCAGCACCCAGATCACATAATCATAATAATCCCTTAATGACATGTCACTAGTATCCAAATCTATTCCTAAGGTTCAACTGAGATTTCTAATGTTGAATCATCGTCACATCATTGTTGAACATATCCATAGTCTCATATTCACAGTTTATGCAATATTAAAGCATTTAAAATACAGTTAGAATAAAGCTTATTACATACAAACTTACCTCGAATGTAAAAACGGCTAAATTGATCGATTAGTCGAGAACTTTGTTTTTCCCTCGATCTAGATCTGAGTTGTAACACCCCAAACTCGGCCTAAAAGTTAGGCCCGAATCTGGCGTGTCACATTGAAGTGTTTCTCAAAAATCATGTTTTCATTTGCGTTCATTTATTTTCAAAATGTAGTTTATAAAAAAACTATTCTTTTTCAAAATGTTATTAATCACTTAGTAAAATCTTTTTCAATTGCAGAAGCTTAATTAAAATAAATTATTTATGGAAACATGAAATTTAAAAATTGGGTTGTTGAAACGTAGTGTTTGAAAGCAGTTATTGTTTTGGAAAAATAGTGTCCTACTTCTAGCAGATATTAAACATACTTAAGTAAATATCCCAAATAAAAGTTAAAAATAGAGAGGCCTTATTACAACCCAACTCAAAAACTAAAGTGCTTAAATAAGTGAAGGAAATAGAAAAACATGTGTGGCTATGTGGTTGTCTCCGAGTCCATCGCAACACCGATCCTCGTAATTCTGGGGATTACCTGCACAGTTAAAAACGGGGTGAGTTTATGAAAACTCAGTGTGTAATCCCCTTACTAGAGTAACAGTCAGTATACAAAAATAGAAACCAAAACAGTGTGGCCGAAGCCCTTTAACAGTAACAGTACAGTCCTGTTTAGAGCATACGTGGGCCAAAGCCCACTACAATATCATTTAGGTCACAGCCCATAACAGAATCAATTGGGCCTAGCCTAAACCAATAACAGAACAAGTGGCCTAAGCCCAATACAGTGACAGATGTCATAAACAGATATGCAACAGTATGAGGATGTTTCCCACCCCGATTCAGCCAACACACCACCCGTACCAACCCTACACTCTTGTGGGGATAAAATTGACCCACCCAGCCAACAGACCAAGCTTAGCATCGGTTGCGGCACTAAGTCAATAGAACGGCTCGGCGCCGTGAACAGAACGACTAAAAGCCATAATCAGGATGGTTAAAAACCATAATTAGGATGGCACAAAGTTATCAGTAACTGTAATAAGTTTGGCACATAGCCATCAGTGACGGTAATATAATCTGCACACAGCCACGGGTAATTATGATCGACACAGAGTCATCAATATATATATGTTAGGCACATAGCCACGGGTAAATACGATTGGTACAAAGCCATAATCAAGATGGCACAGAGCCATATTTAGGTTGGCACAGAGCCATAATCAGTTTACGCGGCTTTAAGCCGTCCATTGGTCAACAGTCGTCTCACGTGACCCGTGCGACCTTAACAGATCAATACTGGATCCACAGTCGTCTCATGCGACCCGTGTGACCCTATTAGAACTTCCTTTGTATCAATGTCCCAACCCCATGCAATATGTCGTGTATGTCATGCTCAATCATTACACGTGTATGCAAAATGGCCATGCTCAGTAACAGTCATTTAAACATATATTAAAAGCATATTAGTCACACGACCACAGTAAAGTTAGTTAAAACACAATCATACGATCACAGTCAAATCAGTCAAATTCATAGTCTAAGTCAGTCATTTACCCACAAGGGTAAAACAATCATTTATCCTATAAGGGTATTTCGGTAATCCTACCCTTCAAGGGTATTTCGGTAATTTTGTAACCCAGGGGTATTTCGGTAATTTCACAAATTGAGGGTATTTCTGTAATTTTACAAATCAAGGGTATTTCAGTAATTTTACAAATCGAGGGTATTTTAGTAATTTTACAAATTGGGGGTATTTTAGTAATTTTATAAATTGAGGGTATTTCAATAATTTTAAAAATTGACGGTATTTCAGTAATTTTACAAATCAGGCGTATTTTGGTAATTTTACAAACCGGGGTCTCAACAACCCAACAAAAGGTCGACCGTGTAATTTTACAAACAGTCACAACAGTGTAAATGGGCCTAAGGCCCATTATTTGGCCTAAATGGACCCACATGCTCGTGTGGCCTAATTAGCCCAGAAATAACCATAATTATACAAACGTCATAGTCCAAATAACACTTACCACAACACATACATTTTATCCGTGTGGGCCCACAAGCCCACTGGGCCCACACAGCCCACTTCAACCCAACGAGGCCTAGAACTACCTAAGCCATGTGCACGACATGACAAGTCTATCTACGTCTCACTTAACAGTGAAGTTTACCCACGCGGGCCCACGGGCCCATTGAGCCCATATGGCCCATTCCGACCCAAGCCCATGAGATCGCTCATGGCAGCTTTCCTCGTCGTACACCCACGTTCCATGAGCTCGATTGATCACATGAGCGTTCGTACGCTCATATGGCCCAAAAGCCCAATCCTTAGGCTTTTCGGCAATTCGGCATTTCGGCATTTTCGGCTACCGCTAACACTGTGTGAAAAACATTCACACTCTATCGACTTTTGACCTATTAGCAGTTACGGTACTAATACACACTTTTTACTTTTCAACCGATCGTCAACAGAGCACAAAGTTACACACCTGTTTATGAAATCAAGTGAGCCGCCCACGAGCCCAAAACCTACATTTCAATAAGGCACACAATTAGCCTTCCAATCGATAAGATTCACAACATCAAATCCCCAAACCGTCAAACACTACCAACCTTGGTTGATAGTGACCTAGCTTATTATTCTATAATCGTTGACTAGAATTAACGGATGCTCCTTGCCAGGTAGGATGGATTTTAGATGTGGTTAAAACCCACAAACATTAACTTACAAAATCAGTGGAATATTCGGCTTACCCAAGAGTACCTTAATTGAATATTGGGAGGAAAGGGGTTTGACGACTTGAATACCTCCCGCACTTCTTCACCCCTCGGAAATCGAATACACCACTGGTAGCATAAGAGAGTCGTCGACCAAAACCAAACAACCTGATAAGTGCAAATAGTTAACAAATGGGGGTGGAGAATAGGTTGGAGAGTATTCGGTTAGGATACTAGATAGATAGATGAAGTGACCCAAATGAGAAAAAGGGAAGCAACCAGTAACTATTGGAGATATAGGAAGGAAATGAGGAGAAAGATTAGAAAGTGTTCGGTTAACAAAGCGGGAAGGGATGCTTGAAGAAAATCGAAGGAATAGAGATGAGAAGAGATTTGGCTAACGGCAGAGAAATGGTTAGAAAAGGAAACAAAACCCAAAAGAATGCAGAAGGAGAAAAATACCTGAATGGTCAAGGTAGAATTCGGCTACCCAAAAAAAAAGAGAGAAAATATTCAGAAAGGGGAAAAACCCCCAAGAAGAGAGCGAAACCGGAACAAAAATGACCAAAACTGTCAAAAAAATGAGAGGAAATTACACCTTAGTCGAATTTCCTAGGCTTCCAATCACCAATTCGACACAACCCTCCCACACCTTTCAAATTTCTAGTTTTTCTCTCTAATCTCCTCCTAAAATCTCTCCACATATCACTCCCATGATCATTCCACAATCTTCTCCACAACAACCTCATCCATCAGAATTTGAATGCAACACAAACTCCAGCCATCCCACCAGCAAAATAAATACCCCATTATGTTGTGCCAACACTCGAATCTTAGACCTCAAGGTTACTCCACATGCCACCTTGCCACTAGACTACAAGCTCTTCTGTGACTTAAAACATGCGCAAATATTTATAAAGCCTATGTGTCAATGTCCAGATTCTTTTAAGAGCAAAATTTAAAAATTCTGCAAGAGCCAAGACTTGAACCCAGGCTCCCATACAACCTTAATGACGCCACAACCACTAGGCCACATGCTTATTTGTGTCATTTTTTTATCACAATAATTTAAAAGGCCTACATTCAAGCATCCAGGGTTTTATTCACTTAAAACCAAAATTTTTGCTAAAGCCCAGGTTTGAACCCAGGACTTTTCCAACACTTCTCAGGACCCTTAACCACTAAAGCAAACATTTAATTGTGTCATTTCCTTGCACAATTAAATACCTATTTGCAGCCTCTTTACGGACCTATACTCAAGGCCCAATACTTCTAAGGCCAAATTTGGGGCGTTACACGAGTTTCCCTTACTTGATCTATATATAATCAAAATTGATTTATTTAATCATATTTCTATTTAATTTAGTCCAAAATTCATTTTAAGGTATTTTTACACAATTACCCCTAATGTTTCATATCTTTTACAATTTAGTCCTTATTTCATAAAATCACAAATTAATGCAATTCAACCACAACCCATGCTAGCCGAATTTCAATTAGAGCCCTAGCAGCCCATATTTTCATTTATTTCACATTTTAACCTCAAAGTTTCCACATTTTACAATTTAATCCCTAATTTGCAGTTTTACTAAAAACCACTTTATAAAACTTGTATAATTCACAACAAACATTCATAATCTATCATCAAACATCAAAATACTCATGTATTCGTCAATGGAAACATTCAAGATATTTAACAATTTTGCAAAGTAGCCCCTAGGCTAGCTAGACCTAGTTGCAACGATCTCAAAAACATAGAAATCATTAAAAATCGAACAAAAATGGACTTACATGCTCAAGAAGACAAGGTCGAATACTTAAGCTCCTTCAGTGGAGTTTCCTAGCTCACAATTTAGTGGACGATGGTAGAAATTAAAGATGATTTTATGTTTCTTTTATTTTTATTAAGTTATTTCTTAATTTACTATTTTACCCTTAATAACCATCAAAACACTTAATAAAATGTCCATATATGTCCAACTCATGTTTCAAATGGTCTAATTACAACATAAGTAACTCTAAATTAAGATTCCATAGCTATTAGATACCTTTAGCTATTGAAACTCCACTTTTACACTTTATGCGATTTAGTTCTTTTAATCAAATTAAGCATTTAAACAATAAAATTTCTTAACGAAATTTTCACACAAACAAAGTATCATGCTGTAGAAATTAAAATAATTGTAACACACCAAATTTAGGCCTAGTAGTATTGGGCCTATTGGGCCTTGGGCATGGGAGCGTTTAAAATTTTTGAGAACAAGAGAACGGCATTAACCAAGTTGTAATGCCCCAAAAAATCCTGAAACTTTAAATTTCTGTGCATTGAGGTTGGTATGTATGAGTAACACTTAGAATATTAATTTTAAGGTATTATCGAGATTATTTGAAGCCTTAGAGATGGGGAAGACCATAGGGAAACTCCACTTTTACACTTTACGCGATTTACTCCTTTTTATCAAATTAAGCATTTAAACAATAAAATTTCTTAACGAAATTTTCACACAAACAAAGTATCATGCTGTAGAAATTAAAATAATTGTAACACCCCAAATTTGGGCCTAGTAGTATTGGGCCTAGTGGGCCTTGGGCATGGGAGCGTTTAAAATTTTTGAGAACAAGAGAACGGCATTAACCAAGTTGTAACGCCCCAAAAAATCCTGAAACTTTAAATTTCTGTGCATTGAGGTTGGTATGTATGAGTAACACTTAGAATATTAATTTTAAGGTATTATCGGGATTATTTGAAGCCTTAGAGATAGGGAAGACCATAGGGAAAAAATTATTTTTCTTACTTTAGTGGACCTTAGTCTCAGGCATTAGGCCTCTTAAGCAGATTAAGGGGAAAATAGGACACAAATGGGCTTGTGGTCGAGTGGCAAGTGGTGTCACTTGGGGAGCTATAAGGTGGCGTGTTTTCAGCTGAGGAGGTCCAAGGTTTGAGCATTAGGAGTGGTATTTTTGGAGTGTTTTATTTTGCATAGGTGGACGGCTAGAGTTTTATTGAATATGAACTCTTGTGTTGGAGTGTTTGAGTTGTAAGGGGAACTAATAATGGAGAAAAATTCGGATAAGGCTAAGGTGTTATCAGGAGAAAAGTTAGGAGATGGGGAGTGTGGATGAGGTGGTGCCGAATGGGACTCTAGGGGAAGGCATTTTCGGCTAGTGGCTGTAAAAGGAGAGTGCCGAACCCTTTGAAGGGTTCTTTGAGTTGCCATTAGGGGTGAGCAAAACTCGATTCGATTCGAAAAATTCGAAAAAAAATTCGAATTTCGAATTATTCGAATCGAGTTAATCGAGTTAATCGAATCAACTCGAATTTTGAGTTTCGAATTTCGAGTTCGAATCGAGTTGAATTTTTAAATTCGAATAATTCGAATAAACTATATATTTTTTTATTTTTTTAAAAAACTTTAGGCTTTTAGCCTTTTACCCATTTCCCCCCAAGCCCGTCAGCACTCAGCCCAATTTTTTTTTCTCAAATCCCAACTCCCAAGTTCCCAACCCAATTCTTTTTCCTTCCCCAAATCAAACCCCCCAGCAGCCTCAAGAGTCAAGAATCCACCCCCTATTCTTATTTTCTGGGTTAGTAGCAGCAGCAGGTAAAAAATCATTATTTTTCTCTAGATATATTTATTTTCTGCCATTGTTTTATGTTTCTATTTGTTCACTAAGAAAAAAATTAGAGGAAAATAATTTTTTCTTAGGGATTTAATTTCTCATGTTTTCTTCTTCTTCTCTGTTCTTCCATATTTTTTACATTGTTAGAACTAGATTCTTTGTTTATTTTTTTAGTTTCTTGATTTGATGCAAAATGCATGTGTTATTAATTTCAATGAACCTAAACAGTGAATATTGGGCTACTACTCTACTTATATAATATTTCTACTTCTAGTATTCCACAATCTAACCTTATTGCTTATATTTGGTTGAAGAAATTTGGGTGTAAAGATAAGATTTAGAAGAATAAGTCTCAAAGGTTTGATAAAAGACAGCAGCCTAGGGCAACTACCAACTACATTAATTCTTGATGGAGTGTGTGTGTGTCATTGTTATATTTTCCTCATTTTATTGATACAAATTTAAAACAAGACAGAAATAAAAATAAGGTATTAGTGAAATTTTTAGAAATAAACAACACTAAAGTTATTTTTTTAATATTTAATTTGAACAAATATATTCGATTCGATTCGATTCGATTCGAATTTCGTCTCACTCGATTCGATTCGAAAAATTTTCAAATTAAGTTAGAATGATAAAATACGATTCAAAAATTTGATTAACTCGAAATTTTTTGATTCTATTCGATTCGATTCGATCGAATGCTCACCCCTAGTTGCCATTATTCTTTTTCTTTCTTTTTTCTCCTCAATCGGTTCCTTCCATAGCCAAATTCTCCCATTGCCAAAATCTCCTAAAGCCGAATCCCTTTGTGCCGAATTCTTTGAAAGGCTTTTTCGGTTTTCAACACTTTTCTCTTCTTTCCCATTCTATTTTCCCATAAGCCGAATTCTCTCATTGCCGAAGTATCACCATCTTTTCCTTGCCGAAATTCCTATTGGTGCCGAATCTTGGTGGTTGTTTCTCCATCACAAATTGATTGTTACCTACTCTTAGTCAAGTGTTAAAAGCCAGATCTAGTTAATAGCTATCTAGGCTGTAGGATCACAAGGGGATTTGGTAAGTATTCGGTTAACCTTTCTTGTACGTTTTGCTAAAAGGCGAAAGGCTATCTAACTGTCATGTCATTAACTCTATGATAACAAGGATAAGGTTCAAAGATCGCAAACGTGGTAGGATCGTTAGCAAGGGTAAGTGTACTCAACTCGATGGTGGATTAAGTGAATGGCCGAATGTGTGTGTGATATATAGGGGTGACTTGTGTGGATTATGAGTTACTCGAATTTTTAATGATGTATGTGTGAGTGCAGATCTAGGGGATACTCGTGATTAGTAGCTAAGGAAAGGCTATTAGAACCCAATGGCACACGGTAAGGTTACGGTAAGGCTTCGGCTTTGGAGTAAATATTTTGATTAAGTATGAGTGGTTGATTGAATGTTGGTTTGTTGTAGGTTCAAGGCTAAGGATAGAATACTACGTTGCGGTAACCAGGTGTGTACAAACAGTATGCACACATGAAATCAACAATGCTGAAAAGCCGAAAAGCCGAAAGTGGCTAAATGGGCCCTGAGGCTAAGTTTGATGAAATGGATTAATTTGATTATATGAATTGGGTTAGGCATGCATGTTACATGATCTGAATTTTTTTGGGGCCTAATGGGTCATATGACTGAGATTTGGGCCTAGTGGGCCATAAAAATGTGATGTGGCCATTATGGGTTATATGAACATGAAATGGGTTGATGGGCTTTATGGGGATGTAGACTAGTATGCTAGGGTTTTATGGACTTTAGGCTTAGTACTGAACAACTCTTAAACCGCATAAGACTTTCTAATAATTAAACATGTCCGTGGACAAGTCGCTAGGTGAGAGTGTGGTAACGGAAATGTGCATGTCTAGGATTAGATCTAGAGAGAGCTTGGTACTTAAGCGGCCCTAGCGGCCCACCTCCTCTTCTCTGGAATCCTACCTGGTGCATAGTGTCTGTTCACTTTAGCCGCAAGGACTTGCTAATGGGCCAAAGTTCATAACTAAAACCCGAGAGGGACTAAAATGCCCCTGATTTGAAAACAGCCAAAATACCCTTAGTTTGAAAATTACCAAAACATCCTTAGATTTATAAAATCACTAAAATAACCCCGAATTGTGAAATTACCAAAATACCCTTGGTTTGCAGAATTACCAAAACATCCCTGATTTACAAAATTTTCGAAGTACCTCTATTTTGCAAAATTACCTAAATACCCTTATAGAGTAGATTTACGGAAATACCCTTGGGTTGTGAAATGATGAAAATACCCCTATGTGATAAGTATAATTTTTGTGGATGTTACTCATGTGCATGTTGCATTCATATGATATTCTGATTAGGATGCATATGGGTGGGAATTATGGTACGGAGGAAGATTTGAGGACCACATAGTCGCTTGACGACCATGGATCCACCGGTGGCTTTAAGCCCATTATATGATTAGCAGCTTTGCTGCAACGTTGAGTAGTGCCGCTGTGAGTGCTACCTTTGGTGTGTAGAGGATGGGTGGGTTGATTTAGAAATCCCCACAAGTGTGTAGGGTTGGAAGGGAAATGGTGTAGCGGATGGAATTTTGGGGAGGGTTTTGCATTACCTTGTATTGCATATGATATGTTATGATATGATATGATATGAGGTCATTGTGGGCCAAGGCCGAAGACCACCGATTTTGATAGGGCTCAGGCCAATGTGATAATTGTATTTTGAATTGAATGCCAAGGGTTGTACACACTGAGTTTCGAAACTCACACCCTATTTATAAAATGTTTCAAGTGATCCTCATTAAACTGCTCGACATGGGAGAGGACTCGGAGATGGCCACACTACAAGATGATTAAAATTTTATTTATTTGTTTCGAAAGACATAATTTTAATTGCTTATTTTCGTTGGATGTAATAAGGCCTTGTACTCCGATTTGACTTTAGATTTTGGGTTTTGTTGTTTCAACTGCTTACTTACTTCTTACACCTAAGTAAATTTCCTACATTTAAACTTGGTTTCCAAAATACTTAAAATTATAAAATGGGTTTTTCTTTATTACTTAACAAGACTCAAGGATTTTGGGCCTAAAATTTTTAATTAGCAAAATTGTTTGAATTATGCCTTTGATGTGACACGCCAGATTCGGGCCTAACTTCTAGGCTGGATTTGGGGTGTTACAATAATAATAAACTAATTATTTTGACCTCAGATTTGTGGTTCCGAAAGTACTATTTCGATTTAACCAAAAACAAGCTGTTACAACTCTCACCCCTTAGGGATTTTTGTCCCGGAAAATCTTACCAGTGAATAGGTTTGGTGATCGCTGAAATCAGAGCTTTAAAAATTTATAAAAGAATGATCAAACCTGGAGGCTAACTCTGACAACAATTAAAGGCAAGTGTACCTATCAAACAGTAGTATAGCTTAGGCAAGACCGGATTATCGAACCCAAAGGAACCAAAAGTACTAATACTAACTTTCTTTTTACTATTTAGCCTTAAAAATGGAGTGAAGTTGCTTTTAAACTAAATTGACGACGACTAAGCTAAGGACACAAAGACAAAAAGAACGATTTGGAAAATAACTTGAAGAAAAACTCAATTGATCATGATGATACCCTCAGGAAGAATCCACCTAGACTTCACTTGTTATCTAACCCTGAATTATACGATTTCTTTACTTAGCTTGATCCGTAGGACTCCCTAACCTATATTAAACCCTCTCTCGAGGCGAATAACGTCTAACCCTAGGTTAATTAGTGGAACTCTCGATCGCTTATAATAACCCCCTAGGATAGCAGTAAATCAATCAATGGACTCCCATATTAGGTTTCACCCTAATCTAGAAAAATCTCGTAACCCTATCTCTAGGCGTTCAATCAACTCCGCTTAATTATGTTAGATCTACTCTTAGGCAAGGTCTATTTCTCCTCCACCTAAGCACATTAGATTTGGATTAAGCAACATAATTAAGAACAAACTAAGTAATTCATCATATAACTTAAAAACTAAATAACAAGATTCGTCTAGGTTTCATCCCCTTCAGGTATCTGAGGGGTTTAGTTCATAATGAATAAAGAAAACATCGCAAGAGAAAAGATAAAACAAAACATATGAAATCCCTAAAACCCCTTGAAGGAATTGAAGGAGAATTCCGCCGTCTTGAGTATAACTCCGGCTTCTTGGGATGGATCAACTGGCTATCCTCGCGTTATTCCCTAACTCTGACCTTCTCGGCTTGGCTCCTTGGCCTAGCTTTGATGCCTTTTCAAAGGAGGCACTTAGGGATATATATAGGCTCTTGGAATGCAATTCTTTCTCCCTAAGTATCCTTTTCCGACTGAAATTGCTCTTTCCAGCGACAGAGGCATGGCCATGGCACACACCCGTGTGGATCGAGTTCAGACCATGTTCGAATTTCTAACTTGAGGCACGACCGTGTGAGGCGAAGTTGAGGCTGTGCTCTTGGTGATCGTCGAGGCATGGCCGTGTGGACTTCGTGTCAGGCCATATCAATTTTGTACTAAGGCCCATTTACTCTGTTTTGGGCCTGATTTGTGTTCTTTTCATCCTCGGGTGCTTTCCTGGGTATAAGACATGAAAAGAAAGGATTACAAGCACCTTTTTTTATAAAAATCAAGGAATAAATCATCGAAAAGCATATTAAATGTGGGTTAAAATATGTTACAATTACGGTTTATCAAATACCCCCACACTTAAGCTTTTGCTTGTCCTCAAGCAAAATTCTCAACTCACAATTAAAACGAACTTTCCATGATCTACAATTCTTATCAACAATGCCTCATCATAATTCATAGATAATTCATACATGGATAATTCAATTCAAAGAGTCCTAAAGATTTAAACTAGATAAGTCATGAGTTTGTAGTTCGAAAACGTAGGTGTCTCCCTTTATTTAAGTAACTACCTTTTCAATTCAAAACTGACAAGGATTGATGCCTTCACTAAGGATTCACTCAAATCACTCTTAAAGTGTTTAAGGTTCAGGAAAAGATCGCTCATAAGTCGTACCTGAAAAGTTAATCCCATAGGCTTGCCTGAAAATCAAATCTCCACCATTGTAATATGAGATGATAAACAGATCAAAAGGTCTTTGTTAGGGTTGTAACGGGGCTAAGGTTAAAGGTGTGGATAAAGGCTGAAATTAGAAGGTTAGAATCGAGATCGAATTGACAAGTACCTACCTAAGAATACTGAAATAATATTTAATTCAGCTGAACCTGCTAATATGAACTTTTCTTTTGAAAATAAAATTTGATTTGTATAAGCTCACTTTTCATATTACTAATATTGAGTACTTTGATTTTTTTTAAGAACAAACTAAGAAATTCAAGATATCTTTAACTAACAAAATAATATACTTCAGTAACTGATCAAATCAAATCTCGACTAAGGGGTAGCCAAAAGAACGGGTGATAACAATTTCAAAGAGGCTTTGGGTTAATATTAGTAGGTGAGTCAATAAAAGGGTTTGTTAGGATCAATGGGGTTCACTAGGGGTTAATTGTAAAGGTAGGCTATTTAGTGTTGTAAGTGGGTTAAAACCTAGGTGCCTTTATCATCTCTGTATATCAAATCATAAAGTGTGATCTCAACATGCATAAATGAGGCAAGTTCTAGAATAACAGTTCATGGTAGACACACTCATAATTAAAGACTGAGCACGAAAAAGAATATATGCTCTGTAAGGTTTCAAATTCTCACAAAAATTATGGGTGTTTTGACATCATCCTTGTAAATTTCAAATTTCAAAGTAGTATTCAAATTTAGGTCAACAATCTAGCAAAATTTTAATTCTTGAAAAATAGACTTATCATGCTTAATTCTCTAGTATTCTTTAAATTCAATCATCAATGCATAATTAACTATGACTTATTCTAAAACATGTCAATAAAAATCACAAATCATCAGAAATTTCATCCTAATTAGTAATATGACAACTTTGTATAAAAATAAGACTAAATCAAGGATTTGAGAATAATGAAAAAAGTTTGACACTTTTACCCCCCACACTTAAGATGTACATTGCCCTCAATGTACAAAGATAAATAATGATAATTAGTGATCAATCAAAAGATAAGAGGGAAAGTGTTACTTCCTGGATTTACGGATGAGATCCTTGGAGGATGTGGAAAGTGTGTGGCATCAGGTGACTTTTTGTATTTCTCCTAGATGTGCGTTTGTGTATGTGGAGTGTGTATTTTATTCTGCAAAGTCACTAGTTATCGATGATGTAATAGATATGTGGTTAGGAATGCTTGAATAGTTAGATAGCCAATGGTAAAAGTTTGCAATAATAAAAGTTCGAATTAAAAACATCACAAAAGAAAATATAATGTAGGATAACAAATTAAAAGGACTCAGAAGTCCTCATCATTGGTTGGATCCGGTGGTGGTGCTGCTGATGATGAAATGTGGAGGTGCTGGCATATTTGTTGAAGTGTCGCCTCTAACCCGTCGAAGCACCGAGCGTTTTCAGCGAAATGCAGCTCGAACCGATCGAGTCGTGCAGAGATGTCTGCTAATGATGTTGCTGCTCGGTATGGATGCTGGCTCGAATTCGGTGCCCCCTCTGATGGTGGTGGGACATCGTCAGGAATATCCTCATCCTCCCCCTCATTTGTGGGTGTCTTTAGTTTGTACTGGGGGGGTTGGTCCTTCGACGTTGTTTAATCATTCTCATGTGTAGCATCGTCTGGATGCCTTGAGGTACCATGTTGCCCATCAGTGTGAGGGAGGTGATCTGATCGTCGGTGTTGAGGAGGTTGAAGTGTCAAGCCAACCTTGTAATGTATGGCCCCATTGACAAAATCCCCTTCTTGTGTGGCTCTGTCTGATGTTGAATCGCGCATGCGATAAAATATGCCAAGTCAAAAACATGTCCTTCAGACATGCATGATAGAAAGTAAACATCTTGCTTGTTTACGACGTCGGTGCTCTCTCTGTGACCTGTGATGGTGTGTGCGAGAATGGGGTGCATATACCTTAGGGCTGGGGGAAGTGCCCTCGCCTTAGAGCGACTGGGGTCGTAGTTGCTTGTAGTGGGGTGTAGGTTTCACCAGCATTCGAGGGGAGTGCAGTGGAGCTCTGGTTTTAATCCGGTAAGTGGGTTTTCTTCTATGAATTTTGGCGTGTAAAGTTCGAGAGCCGTGCCGAATTGTGGTACACTTAATCGACGCACTGAGCCCCCTAGACGGAATTGGATAGCACCCGGGTCGTCGAACTGAGTCGTTACCTTTTGCAATGTGAAGGTGGTGCAAAATTCTAATGTGAACTCCAAATATGTGGGTTCGTCGATTGAGAAGAAGTTCTCCCATGGGTCGGTTAAGAGTAGTGCTTGAATATCTGTTGTGAGCCCAACTTGTCGCACTGCGTTCCAGTCGATGCGCCTACCGCTGCCTAGGGGTCTTCCCCGAATTGCTTTATATCGTTCGTCCTGAGTTGCTTGAGGGAATCTGAGGAATGGGTGTCGAAGCTCGATAGAGGCACTCGCGGAGGATGATCCAGGCCCCTTTCTTTTCTTGCTTGGGGCTGATCATTTGACTCAGGATGTTGACAGGGTACCTGAAATTTGTAATCAAATATAAAGCAGTTTCAAGCTTCTTCAATAGCCCAGCCATCAAATGCCACACTAAGGCAAGAAAAATTTGAGAATTTATGATTGTGAGCATGTTAATTCGCAGGAGAAAAATTTTCTCGAACAATAGTGGGCAGAGCAATGTATCAATTTCATAAGTTTAAAATTCAAGAAGAAAATGAGTATTGTAACACCCCAAACCCGGCCCATGAGCCATGACCGGATCTGGTATGTCACGGAGTAAAAGCGTTTTGAAAGATTTTGATTAATAGGTGAAAATCTGAAAATATTGTTTATAAAACGGTGTCTAAGAAAAACATTTGGTGGGATTTTTTTTTAAAAAGGTTGAGTTGAAACCCCTTTTTGTTTTCCTTTGAAAATATTTGATCATTTAAATTTTTAGAAAACATCAGAGTTATCGTTAACTTGGTAAATTTTGCTACCCGATGGTAACATCTTTGAAAATTCGTAAAAGTACTTATTTTGAAAACATTACTTTTAACCGATTTATTTATCAGTTTATAAATACTTTAATAATATAATGGAGATAAGGTAAAAACAACTACTTAAACATCCAAAATAACAACTAGCGGCCGTATTACAAACCAAACCAGAATTTAGTAAATAATAAACTTTAACGGTGCGAGATAAAATTTCAAATCCAAGGAACAAGCATGGCCGCCTCGAGTCCTCTCCGGCTCCATCTCCGCGATCTACTCACCTGCAAAATGATATGGGAAGGGGTGAGTCATCAAGACTCAGTGTATAAATTCCCAACCCGAAAATGCAACTCATACACAAGATATTAGTAAGGCATGCAAACATGCAACCCAAGGTAGCCATCCATACTCCTTTTTACTACCCCGTGTGGCCAAAACCACTAGTGACCGGAGTCACAAATCAAATGATGGGGCCAACCCATCGTGTGGTCAAAACCACTGATGACCATAAGTCACAATTATTAATATGTGGTCAAAACCACTGGTGGTACCAAACCACTGGGACTTAGTCACAATTTATATCAACGGTGTGGTCAAAACCACTGGTGACCGAAGTCACAATTAACTGATGGGGCCAACCCATCTTGTGGTCAAAACCACTGGTGGTACCAAACCACTGGGACTTAGTCACAATTTATATCAACGGTGTGGTCAAAACCACTGGTGGCCGAAGTCACAATTAACTGATGGGGCCAACCCATCTTATGGTCAAAACCACTGGTGACAGTCCATAGAGATCATCCCCCCTCCCCTCTTCAATCCCATTACCAAACATGCTCATAACATGCTCAACGTATCATAAATCATACATATAAATCATGGCATAGCGTATTACCCATCATGTCATTCTTAATACGTATTAAGAGTCACAAGAGACTTACCCGAAATTCATGCTCATGCCCACAGAGCAAACCACTATCACAACAGTTATTTGTAATAAAATAAACAATGCCAACTAATAAGGTGTGTAAGAGTTTTACACACCTGTCTAACCGTAGATCTAAGGAGAAATCCCGAAACGTATGCCTTTACTCCTCCTACAATCAGTCACTATGGTTAGTATTCAAGAAGTCTTATTCGGCTAAACTAACGATCCCGAGGGATATGTCGTACTCGAAATACTTTGGACCGAAACTTACTATGGCTTACCAAAACAAATCGAAATCCCGGAAGCCTTCGTTTTCCTTTGCCGACTAGCCCCTAAAATCAAAGTGCACACTCGGTTATACTTAGATACCAAAAATGGCCCTTGGCCGAATATGTCTAACCACCTACCACTCTTACCGGAAATCCTGAAGTTGTCACTTGTCTTTTGAGATCCCTTGACGAAAACAATTCCCGAACTACTCCTTAGTGTCGGCTACACACAAAAGTTACATGTTAATATGGCCTATACACATTCGGCCAATCCTTACCACAGCACCTTCCTTTGGGGGTTCAACTTATGCCCTATACGGTAAGGAATATTCGGCCTCAAGGAAAAGGGTATAGATTCGGTCTTGAAAGAAAGAAAGAAGATGAAAGGAAAGACTTAGGGGATTTCGGCAAAGATGAAGGAGGGGTTTTCGGTTCAAACAACAAGAGAAAAAGATGAAAGAGAGGTGTGTTAGCCGAAACTCCTCCCTAGAACTCCTTCAAAACCGAGAGTTCAAGCCCTTGGAGTCCCTCTTTCGGCCATTGCTCCCCTAAGGTGATAAATCCCATTTTTTTTTAATTATCACCCATAAAACAAAACAATATTTATCAATTTCCCCATCTCTTAATCCCTTCTTCCAATAGATAAATAAAATAAAAAATTTAACCCATACTTCCAGCAGAAATAAAAAAAAAAATAACCCATCAAGCTTATCTTCATCCACTCAAGTGCCCATGTGCAGACCACAAGCTCACTCCTTTCACGCCAAACAGAAAAAAATAAAACCCTCCATGCTACTGCCCATGCTACTCGAACATGGGACCTGATGGAGTAGACTACACCAACGCCTCTAACCATTCTGCCATGGCGTGTCTTTGTGACATAACCTCGTCACAAATTCTTTTAAGAGCTCCCTCGTTAGTTCCCTTGTCGCAACGCCAAAAACCAAAATAAAACACACCTTGCGCTCCCATGGTGACTCGAACTTGAGTCCATTCGCCAAGACCCTTAAGTGGCGCCCCAAGCCACTCCACCAAACCAACTTTCATGCACTTAAACCTTACCATTTAATTTTTAAGGCCTTCCCAGCCCAACTCCCATAACGCAAAAATAAAACTCCCAATACGCAAACTCGGCAGCTCGAACCCCTGCTTTGCCGCACCATTCTAGCCCCCCAGGTAGCGTCTCAACCACTCTACCAGCTGCTTCCTTGTGTCAAGCTCCTTCAAAAATTTCTCTTAACCCCTATCTCACCTTGCTTCCTCCTCTAAAGCACTAAAAGAAATTTTCAGCCCTAAGTCCGACCTAACCCGGGGTTATGACTAGACCCTACAATATATCAAACAACCATAACATACGCATTTCTTCAGGCAATCACATGAAAATAATTAAATTGCAAACAACCCCTAATTCAAGATGTTACAGTTCTACCCCCTTAAAATAATTTCGGCCTCGAAATTACCTGGATCAGAAGAGTTGGGGGTATTGCTGCAGCATCACATCCTCGGGTTCCCACGTGGCCTCTTCCGTACCATGGTTTCACCGTAATACCTTTACCAACGGTACCGACTTCCTCCTCAGAACCTTGACATCTCGATCCAAAACCTGTACTGGCTCCTCCTCAAAACAAGTTCGCGTTCACCTCAATCTCCGCAATCGGCATGACGTGTGATGGATCTGATCGATAGTGCCTGAGCATTGACACATGAAAGATGTCATGAATCTGACTTAATTCTGCCGGCAATTCGAGCTGGTAAGCTACTGGTCCCAGACGTTTCAACACTGTGTATGGCCCGATGAACCTAGGGCTTAGCTTGCCCTTCCGGCCAAACCTCAACACCTTCTTCCAAGGTGATACCTTCAAGAAGACCTTATCACCCACTGCATACTCCACATCCCTGTGCTTAAGATCAGTGTATGATTTCTGCCTGTCCGATGCCTCCTTCAGACGAGCCCGAATTACCCTAACCTTATCTTCCATTTCTGCCACCAACTCTGGACCCAACATCTGTCGTTCTCCTAGTTCTATCCAACATGTAGGAGTACGGCATTTCCGACCATACAGCGCCTCATACGGTGCCATCTAGATACTCGCTTGATAACTGTTGTTATAAGCGAATTCTGCTAAAGGTAGGTACTCCTCCCAACTACCACGGAAATCCAAAACACAGCCCCTTAACATATCTTCCAAAACTTGGATTACTCTCTCAGATTGTCCATCAGACTGTGGATGAAAAGCCGTGCTGTAATTCAACTTCGTACTTAATGCCTGATGTAAAGCCTTCCAAAATCTCGACGTGAACCGAGGATCTCTATCTGAGATAATGGATACAGGTACTCCATGCAACCGTACTATCTCTGCCATATACAGCTTGGCTAACCTTTGAAGCGAGTAGTCAACCCTTATCAGTATGAAATGGGCCGACTTAGTTACCCGATCTACTATCACCCATAGTGAGTCTTTCTTACTGGGCGTAAGGGGAAGCCCACTTACAAAATCCATCGTAATCCCCTCCCACTTCCACTGTGGGAACTTTACCGGCTGTAACAGCCCTGATGGCAACTGATGCTCAGCCTTTACTTGCTGGCATGCCAGACACTTGCCCACTAACTCGGTTACTTCCCGCTTAAGACCCGGCCACCAAAACTGCTCCCTTAAATCCCGATACATCTTGCTGCCTCCAGGATGCATAGCGTACGGGCTGCTATGAGCTTCTTTAAGGATCCGCTGCCTCAAATCATCATCTTTAGGTATACATACTCTCCCCTGAAAATACAACACTCCATCACTACCCAAGCTGAAACCTTCGGCCTCACCACTCTGTACTTGCAACCTCCGAGTACTCAAAACTTTGTCGGTCAACTGCCTCTCTTTAACCTCATCGATCCAAGACGGTTTTACTTGCAATTCTGCCAGAAGACTCCCATCCTCATAGAGACTTAGGTGAGCAAACATTGCTCGCAATTCTGCCACCACTTTACGACTCAAAGCATCAGCAACTACGTTAGCCTTGCCCGGATGGTATTCGATAGAGCAGTCGTAGTCCTTCAGCAACTCAATTCACCTCCGCTGCCTCAGATTTAGATCTTTTTGAGTCAAGAGGTACTTCAGACTCTTGTGATCCGTGTACACAACCGACTTCTCCCCATACAGATAATGCCTCCAAATCTTCAAGGCAAAAACCACAGAAGCCAATTCTAAATCATGTGTCGGATAGTTACCTTCGTGAGGCCTCAACTGTCGTGACGCATAAGCGACCACCTTCCCTTCTTGCATCAACACACACCCTAAACCCGTATGTGATGCATCACAATACACAGTAAATTCCTTCCCTGCCTCAGGCTGAATCAAGACTGGGGCTTCTGTCAAAATCTTTTTCAGCCTGTCGAAACTCTCTTGCTGCTTCTCAGACCATACAAACGGAACTCCTTTTCTCAGCAACTTGGTCAACGGTGCTGCGATTAAGGAGAAATTTTCCATGAATCTTCTGTAATATCCTGCCAACCCCAAAAAACTCCGGATTTCCGTAACCGACTTTGATGGTTTCCACTCCAATACTGCCTCAATCTTACTAAGATCCACCCTGATTCCCTCAGCTGAAACAACATGCCCTAGGAAAGTTACCTCCTTAAGCCAGAACTCACACTTGCTGAATTTGGCGTACAACTGTTTTTCCCTTAGAACTTGCAGAACCACATGACGGTGTGTGTCATGCTCCTCTTCAGACTTCGAGTACACCAAAATGTCGCCTATAAACACTACGATGAATCGATCCAGATAGGGTTGGAAAACCCGGTTCATCAGGTCCATAAACGCGGCTGGTGCATTCGTCAAACCAAAAGGCATTACCAAAAACTCGTAGTGCCCATACCGAGTACGGAATGCCGTCTTATGGATATCAGCTTCCTTCACCTTAAGCTGATGATACCCCGGCCTAAGGTCGATCTTAGAGAAAACTGATGCACCCTTGAGTTGATCAAACAAATCATCAATCCTGGGCAAGGGATACCTGTTCTTTATTGTCAGCTTGTTCAGCTGTCGATAGTCTATGCACATCCTCATTGTTCCATCCTTCTTCTTGACAAAAAGCACTGGAGCCCCCCAAGGCGATACACTCAGTCGGATGAACCCTCTATCCAACAATTCCTGGATCTGAGCCTTCAACTCTACTAATTCTTTCGGCGCCATCCGATACGGAGCTATAGATACCGGCGCGGTTCCGGGTAACAAATCTATACCAAACTTAACCTCACGATCAGGAGGTAGACCCGGGAGTTCTTCTGGAAACACATCAACATATTCCCTTACAGTCCGGACATCCCTAACAGCTGCATCCTTAGCTTCCAAAGCACGAACATGCACTACATATGCCTCACAGCCCTTCCTAACCATCTTTTCCGCCTTCAATGCAGAAACCAAATTAGATAGGTAATCTCTCCTCTTACCTATCATCACTACCTCATCTCCTTTCACGGTCTTTAACACCATGCGCTTAGCTGCGCAATCCAGGCTAGCTTGATACTTTACTAGCCAATCCATTCCGAGAATCAGATCGAACTCCCTAAATGGTAGTTCCATCAAGTCAGCCAAGAACACGACCCCTTGGAGTTCTAGGGGTACATTCCTATAGAGTTTATTTACTTCTACTGAGTGACCTAGAGGGCTTAACACAGTCATCTTCTTAGAAGTAAGCTCAAAGTCTAAGTTTAGAGTTTTCACTACGCTACTAGCAATGTATGAGTGAGTTGAGCCAACATCAATCAAGGTGCTATAGGGTACTCCAAAGATCAAAAACATACCGGTTATGACGTCCGGTGCGTCACCCTCCTCTTGACGCCTCACGGCATAGACCGAACCAGGTTGCCTAGCCTCAGTACCCCCGGTACCTCCACTCGGTGCCCCACGACCTCTGCCAGCACCATTACCTCCCCTTCCTGCACCATGACCTCTCGGTGGCTGTTGGTTATCCCTCCTATTTAGTGGACATTCCTGACCCTCAGACCTTAGCCTAGCTGCCTTTTTCGGACAGTCCCTAACTCGATGTGTCATGGATCCACATTCGAAGCATCCCCGATTACCATTCCAACACTCCCCCGTGTGAGACTTCCCACACCGAGCACACCGTGGCGGCCATTGAGTATTAGCAGCAGCAGGCCTAGCAGCTTGATCTGACCCTCCATACCTCGTCCTCTTCTGCTGATTACCAATAAACCTCGACGATCCGGAGCTCCTCTTATTCCAGCTCCTATCCTGATTCCGTTTAAAAGACTGTCTTACCCCTTCAGCAACCTTAGCCTTCTCTACTAGAACAGCGAACTCCCGTTCCTGTTGCGGAGCTATCATCATCCTCAGCTCATCCCTCAGCCCATCCTCGAATCTGACATAGCGTTCATACTCAGTACCCACAATACCACGAGCATACCTACTCAATCGGAGAAATTCAGCCTCGTACTCTGCCACCGTCTTATTACCCTGAACCAGGTTCAAGAAAGCCTTCCGTTGTGTATCCACGTAGCTAGCTCCTATATATTTCCTTTGGTAGGCTGCCTTAAAGAATTCCCATGTGAGATCCTCCGCTATCGCTCCATCCCTTACGGTGAGCCACCACTGGTATGACTCATCCCGAAGTAGAGAGATTATACCCTTCAGCTTTTCCTCAGCTGAAAATCCAGGTCATCCATGATCCTTTCAGTTGATTCCAACCAATACTCCGCCGTACTGGGGGCCACACCTGATACACCCTGGAATATCTCCGCCCCATTCACTCAGAGTCGCTCAGCGAGCTCCCATACCTCCACCTGCTCCAGCCATCATCTCAAGAACTTACAGCACAGCCTGCGATACTGTCTCACCCCCCGTCTGATCCTGTTGCTCAACACCAAAAGTTGGGGGTGGTGGTGGCGGTAGTATCTCATTATCAGACCCCTGGCCCGACCTAACGGGTTCTGACACAGCCATCCTGCCTCTACCGCGTCCACGACGGCCACGTCCTCTAGAACTCATCTCTTATCGCGCGATCTGAGTAAAAAGTTTTATGAGTTAGTCATTGTTGCACTGATTACCAACGAAGAAATTTAATGAAGAGAGCTTAATAGGGATTCTTCCGATCATCCAAAGTTTCAAGTCTTCTATCCTTATTCAAAGATACACATTCATTCAGCAGTGCCTACCACACACATTCACTTGTTCCATCACCTTTGTCCTATTCCTATCCCGGGGGTATTTTCGTCATTTGCCCTACAGGGGTATTTTGGTAATAAACCAGGGTAAATTTGTAAGGTTTTAATAATTCCGAGGTATTTCAAAAGTTGCAAAACTTTGAGGGTTCTTTTTGGGAATTTGTTCTCCAAATTGGTAGTGTTGCAAAGATTTTGAAAATCAGGGTCATTTGGGTAACTTTGTAAGTTAGGGGCAATTTTGTAAATTTCCAAAATCATGGCATTTTTGATATTTTGCAAATTAGAGGTTTTGGGTACGTTTGTAAAATAAGAAAAATTTTGTTGAATTTGGGGGTAGCTTCGTAATTTTAGAAACTAGGGGCATTTTTGAAATTTCTAATTTTTTTTTTTGAAAGAAAAACGGCTAGTTCCCTCTGGGTTTTAGTTATTGGGTTTAGCCTATGAACAAGTCCTCACGGTTAGGGTGAACCGAAGCTACGCACCAGGTAGGATTCCTGCGAAGAGGAGGTGAGTCACTAGGACTGCTTAAATACCAGGCTCTTCCGGATCTAATCCTAGACATGCGCACAAGGGTTACCACACCCTAACTCGACGACTTAGTCATAGGTTTGTTTAATTAGGCATTTAAAATCTTATGCGATTGTTGGGGTAAACTAGTCCTAGGGTTCACATACCTTTCATACTATCTACGTTCCATTTCTACCCCTCTACAGATAATAATTCACACAGTGGTTAGAAGTACTTACCTGGGCGGATTGGTGCCGGAGACTCGATGCCATGCTGTTCAACACAAAACCATTTCCATAATATTTCACAGGGGCCTACAAAAATCTTTTGGGCCCTGGGCCCCCACAGCCGTGTTTTGAACCTGGCTCTGATACCAAATTTGTAACACCCCAAACCCAGCCCATGAGCCATGACCGGATCTGGTATGTCACGGAGTAAAAGCGTTTTGAAAGATTTTGATTAATAGGTGAAAATCTGAAAATATTGTGTATAAAACGGTGTCTAAGAAAAACATTTGGTGGGATTTTTTTTAAAAGGTTGAGTTGAAACCCCTTTTTGTTTTCCTTTGAAAATATTTGATCATTTAAATTTTTAGAAAACATCAGAGTTATCGTTAACTTGGTAAATTTTGCTACCCGATGGTAACATCTTTGAAAATTCGTAAAAGTACTTATTTTGAAAACATTACTTTTAACCGATTTATTTAACAGTTTATAAATACTTTAATAATATAATGGAGATAAGGTAAAAACAACTACTCAAACATCCAAAATAACAACTAGCGGCCTTATTACAAACCAAACCAGAATTTAGTAAATAATAAACTTTAACGGTGCGAAATAAAATTTCAAATCCAAGGAACAAGCATGGCCGCCTCGAGTCCTCTCCGGCTCCATCTCCGCGATCTACTCACCTGCAAAATGATATGGGAAGGGGTGAGTCATCAAGACTCAGTGTATAAATTCCCAACCCGAAAATGCAACTCATACACAAGATATTAGTAAGGCATGCAAACATGCAACCCAAGCTAGCCATCCATACTCCTTTTTACTACCCCGTGTGGTCAAAACCACTGGTGACCGGAGTCACAAATCAAATGATGGGGCCAACCCATCGTGTGGTCAAAACCACTGATGACCATAAGTCACAATTATTAATATGTGGTCAAAACCACTGGTGGTACCAAACTACTGGGACTTAGTCACAATTTATATCAACGGTGTGGTCAAAACCACTGGTGACCGAAGTCACAATTAACTGATGGGGCCAACCCATCTTGTGGTCAAAACCACTGGTGGTACCAAACCACTGGGACTTAGTCACAATTTATATCAACGGTGTGGTCAAAACCACTGGTGACCGAAGTCACAATTAACTGATGGGGCCAACCCATCCTGTGGTCAAAACCGCTGGTGACAGTCCATAGAGATCATCCCCCTCCTCTCTTCAATCCCATTAACAAACATGCTCATAACATGCTCAACGTATCATAAATCATACATATAAATCATGGCATAGCGTATTACCCATCATGTCATTCTTAATACATATTAAGAGTCACAAGAGACTTACCCGAAATTCATGCTCATGCCCACAGAGCAAACCACTATCACAACAGTTATTTGTAATAAAATAAACAATGCCAACTAATAAGGTGTGTAAGAGTTTTACACACCAGTCTAACCGTAGATCTAAGGAGAAATCCCGAAACATATGCCTTTACTCCTCCTACAATCGGTCACTATGGTTAGTATTCAAGAAGTCTTATTCGGCTAAACTAACGATCCCGAGGGATATGCCGTACTCGAAATACTTTGGACCGAAACTTACTATGGCTTACCAAAACAAATCGAAATCCCGGAAGCCTCCGTTTTCCTTTGCCGACTAGCCCCTAAAATCAAAGTGCACACTCGGTTATACTTAGATACCAAAAATGGCCCTTGGCCGAATATGTCTAACCACCTACCACTCTTACCGGAAATCCCGAAGTTGTCACTTGTCTTTTGAGATCCCTTGACGAAAACAATTCCCGAACTGCTCCTTAGTGTCGGCTACACACAAAAGCTACATGTTAATATGGCCTATACACATCCGGCCAATCCTTACCAAGGCCTTTGCACATGTTTTTGGCACACCAAAGGAAGGGAAAAGAAACCGAATGCTACAGAAGGCACTTACCAACCTTTGTAATCAATAGCACCTTCCTTTGGGGGTTCAACTTATGCCCTATACGGTAAGGAATATTCGGCCTCAAGGAAAAGGGTATAGATTCGGTCTTGAAAGAAAGAAAGAAGATGAAAGGAAAGACTTAGAGGATTTCGGCAAAGATGAAGGAGGGGTTTTCGATTCAAACAACAAGAGAAAAAGATGAAAGAGAGGTGTGTTAGCTGAAACTCCTCCCTAGAGTTCCCTTGTCTCAACGCCAAAAACCAAAATAAAACACACCTTGCGCTCCCATGGTGACTCGAACTTGAGTCCATTCGCCAAGACCCTTAAGTGGCGCCCCAAGCCACTCCACCAAACCAACTTTCATGCACTTAAACCTTACCATTTAATTTTTAAGGCCTTCCCAGCCCAACTCCCATAACGCAAAAATAAAACTCCCAATGCGCAAACTCGACAGCTCGAACCCCTGCTTTGCCGCACCATTCTAGCCCCCCAGGTAGCGTCCCAACCACTCTACGAGCTGCTTCCTTGTGTCAAGCTCCTTCAAAAATTTATCTTAACCCATATCTCACCTTGCTTCCTCCTCTAAAGCACTAAAAGAAATTTTCAGCCCTAAGTCCGACCTAACCCGGGGTTATGACTAGACCCTACAATATATCAAACAACCGTAACATACGCATTTCTTCAGGCAATCACATGAAAATAATTAAATTGCAAACAACCCCTAATTCAAGATGTTACAAGTATAAAATCTAACAACCAATAAATATTATGGGGACTAAAACAAATTCCTTAAATAAAAATCATGGTTTTAAAAATAAATCTAAACAAAATCTGAAAATAAACAAGAATGCCATAATGTTTATCAAAGATTTAGTCAAGAAAAGGGAACTAGGGATGGTGTGATACGATCAACACGGGTGGAGCACGACGGTGGGTGGGCTCTGCTGCATGAACACGGCGGTGGCGTGGGCGTGGCGCTTGATAGCACAGCTGTGGTGCGGGCGTGTGGATGGTTTTTGAGTGGTTTTTGGAGAAAAATGGCGAGGGGAGGCTGTTTTGGGTGGAGAGGGATGGTTGTGTAGCCGGATTTGGGGAGAAGGGGGGCTAAAATGATTTTAGGGTTAGGTTTTAGGGGAAATGATGGTTAAGTTTTATATATAGGGGAGGGGGCATGGTCCATCGCCACGCTCGTGTCAATTTGAAATCGCCCGTGTTTTTCTCGATTTTCAGATTGGGCGTGTTCAGGTTTCTTAGCACGGTCGTGTGTCCGTTTAGCACGCCTGTGCTCGATAAATCAGTGTGTTGGCACGGTAAGGCCGCACGAGCATGTATAGCCCGTGTGTGGCAAGTCAGTATCTTCGCACGGCCGTTTGGCACGACCGTGTTTCGCCCGTGGTGTGCAAGTCAGAAGCTTCGCACGGTTGTGACGCACGGGCGTGGGATTCCCGTGCTCGATAAGTCAGTGACCTTGCATGCTTAGAAGGCACGGGCGTGGTCTGGTATTGCAGCCCGTGTTAATCGATAGAAATTTTTCCCTGTTTGGGCACGACTCTTGGCACACCCGTGGTTGGTCCCCTGTCTTGCACACGGCCATTGAGACGCCCGTGTTCAAGGCCGTGTTAAAAAACTGCACTTCTTTTGAACTATTTTAGTGTGGTGTTAGAAAAATGAAAATAAAATGTTATTGGGTTAGTGCTCGGGTTGCCTCCCGAAAAGCGCTTGTTTATAGTCTTAAGCTCCTCTCTCATATCTCCAAAATCTGCACCATTGTAAATTTTAAGTTGGTGACCATTTACCTTGAATATGCCTTTAGTGGGATGAGTTACCTCGATGGTACCATATGGGAAAATTGTTTTGATCATAAATGGGCCTGACCATCTAGATTTCAGCTTTCCTGGGAATAGTTTAAGCCTCAAGTTGTATAGTAGGACCAAGTCTCCTACTTCAAATTGTTTTGATCTCTTGAGACGAGCATCGTGGCGTCGCTTTGTTGCTTCCTTGTATAGTTTTGAGTTCTCATAGGCTTCCGTTCTCCATTCGTCCAGCTCGTTCATCTGCATCATTCTTCTCTTTCCTGCAATTTTAAGGTCAGAATTCAAAAATTTTATTGCCCAAAAAGCTTTGTGTTCTAATTCGAATGGTAGATGACAGCTTTTCCCGTATACAAGTTTGTATGGGAATGTCCCTAGAGGTGTTTTAAATGCTGTTCTATAGGCCCATAAAGCATCATCCACTTTAACTGCCCAATCTTTTCTATTTGATTCAACCGTTTTTTCTAGAATGCGCTTAAGTTCTCGGTTTGCTACCTCAACTTGCCCACTGGTTTGAAGATGATATGGGGTGGCTGTCCTGTGGTATACTCCATATTTTTTTTAGGACTTTTTCAAATTGAGTATTACAGAAATGAGTACCCCTATCACTAATGATGGCTCTTGGTGTGCCAAATCGTGAAAACAGTTTCTTGAGAAACTTGACTACTACCCTAGCATCATTGGTAGGTAAAGCTTCCGCTTCTACCTATTTTGACATGTAATCAACTGTTACTAGGATGTACTTGTTTCCAAACGAACTAGGGAATGGTCCCGTGAAATCAATACCCCATACATCAAATATTTCACATGATAACATATATGTTTGAGGCATTTCATAACGTTTACATGAGGTAACATACCTGTTGGCATCTTTAAATAGGGTGGGCTAATAAAAACCTGATTCGAGTATTTTGTGTGTTGTCTTAGTCCCACTGTAGTGTCCTCCTGACGGTCCTGAATGGCAAAGTTCCAAGATTTTGCTTGCTTCTGTCTTTGTAACACATCTTCGAATTACCTGATCTGCACATATGCGGAAAAGAAAGGGATCTTCCCAAAAATAATTTTTCACATCAGTGAAGAATCGGTTCTTTTGGTGATGTGTTAATTTTCTTGGCAAGACGTTAGCTGCTAAATAATTCGCAATATTTGCGAACCATGGTACCTCAGAATATGTTATAGAAAAGAGTTGTTCTTCAGGAAACGAATCATTTATTTCACTTTCGTCGAGCTCTTTGGTGTGTGGATTTTCAAATCTAGAAAGGTGATCTGCTGCAAGATTCTCGGCTTCCTTCTTATCTTGTATTTCCAAGTAGAATTCCTGTAAAAGTAAAATACATCGTATGAGTCTGGGTTTTGCATCAGGTTTGTTTAAAAAATAACGAAGAGCTGAATGGTCAGTGTAAATGACAACTTTAGACAATATTAAATATTGTCTAAACTTCTCAAAAGCAAAAACTACAACTAGCAATTCTTTTTTTTGTGGTGGTGTAGTTTTCTTGTGCGGGTGTTAATGTTCTGCTAGCGTAGTAAAATGGCTGAAAGTGCTTGTCTCTTTGTTGTCCCAAAATTGCACCTACTGCAAAATCACTTGCATCACACATTAGTTCAAAGGGTAAGTTCCAATCAGGTGCAATTATAATCGGCGCATTTATTAATTTATCCTTAAGGATATTAAATGCATCTAAACATTCCTGATTGAAATTAAAAGGAACATCCTTTTCTAGTAATTTTGTCAAAGGCTTAGCTATTTTAGAAAAATCCTTAATAAATCTTCTATAGAACCCTGCATGTCCTAAAATACTTCTAATAATTTTTTTTCATTTACTTCTAATGGTTCTTCAAATTTTTTAGTTGATTCGGGTGCTTCACATCAATCACTACAGACATTTAGAACTTATCACTTCATTCTGATTATCAAGGTTGTGAAGATATTATAATTGGATATGGTAATAACTTGCAAGTAACTCATAATGGTTCCATATCTCTGCCTCTGTAATATCCTGGATTATGGCTTATGCATTATTGATAAATTGTGTGAAATAACATGCCATTGTGTGCTTGAATGTGTTTTTATGAATGTTTGTGAACTTTAGAATAATAGGAAAATGCCTTAGAAAATACTAAGTTTTAAGTTTTAAGAGGAAGTTAAGCCTGATAGGCCTTAAGGAAATAAATAGGGGAAATATGACACACAATTGGGCTTGGTAAAGTGGTTACAAGGCGCCACTTAAAGCCCAGTAGGTGACGCCACAAGGAGTGTCAGAGGGGCCTAGGTTCGAGCTACAAGGGAAGCAAAATAAAGGTTTTATTTTGCAGCAGAGATGAGCAGCAAGGGACGGCACTAAGGCTAAATTTTAGGAGCTTTAATCCTTTTATTTTTTTTAAAGATAAATGGTGATAATTAATGGAGTTAGGGGATAAATGTTGGATTAATTTTTATTAATTTGAATAAGGTGATAATTGAGAGATTAAGCTATCAAAATAAGTAGAGTTGGCCGATTAGGGGTCTCTAGGTAGACTAATTTCGGCAGAAAGGGGAAAAGGGTGGCTATTCTTCATTCTTTCTTTTCCTCTGCCGAATTCTCCAAGTGAACATCCTCTTCTCTTTTATTTTGCCAAAACCAAAAACTCAAGCAAAGCCTAGCCGATTTCTTCACCCTTCTCCTCTTCTTCTTTTCTTTCCTCTCAATCTTCCAAAAGCCGAAAGCAGGTTCTTTTTTACCATAGCCGATTGGTTTATTAAAACCCCAAAAGCCGGAATTTGAAGTCCTCATCAAGTAGTCCTAGCCGAATATCTCTGTGGGTTTTGGTAAAGGTACTGTCGACTACATCATTAAGGGTAAGGATTCGATTGTTGTCGTATTATTTCTTTTCCTTAAAGCCGAAATCAAAACTCTAATACCATTAATGATCTTTGGCCGAATTTTTGAAGGAGAATTTCAGGATTTCTAGCATAGTCGATTGTAAGGAGAATCATTCGGGATTTAAGGTAAGTCATGGGGTATTCGGCCAAAGGCCATGTATTGTGATTTAAAGTTAGAATTAAATCTAACCTATGCCTATAGGTATTTCGACACTTTCATAACCAAGTAGCGCTTTTCGGGATTTAAGATTCACAAGGTAAGTGAATCTGATATTCGGCCAAGGCTATAAACAGTGATTTAGATCTATACTTTATTGATTCAAAAGCCGAAATTAACCAAATCAATTGATCTAGTGTTAGCCGATTACAAGGAGGAGGGTCTGCAAGTTTCGGGATTTGGTTAGGAGGCAAATCGGCAACAAGGTAAGTTTTCGGGTTATGAAAATCCTTCGAGATTTGATTCTTTAGCCGAATGGCTCTTTGCTAACATATTCAGGGTTGGCCGAATATAGGAACTAAGGATCTAGGACGTTAGATCGAGGTTTCGGGATTTCAGTAACTTTATTAAGTATACCAGGTGTGAAACACCCCAAACCCGGCCCACGAGCCCTGACCGGATCTGGTATGTTCCCCGGTGTAAACCGTTTCAAATTCTTTTGCGACTTAGGAAAAATTGTGTGTTTTGAAAGAAAATTTGTTTTGGGTTGGGCTTGAGTTGAAAACGAGTTTATTTGATTAAAAATCCTTTAGCTTTAGGTGACCAAACGTTTAGGGTTGGTTTTGATAATAAATTTACTTAAACTTTCAATTAATAAATATTTGTAACATAATAAATCAAAGTGAAGTAAATAAATTCAACTATGGCCTTATTACATCAAATAATCCCAAAATTAAAATTTAAAATACTTAAAATAAAATAAAAGTCCAAATCGTAAATTTCTTGCTGTGCATGGCCATCCCTAAGCTTCTGCCGAGCCCGGTCCATTACTGTTCGTCACCTGAAAATAGTCCCACAACGGGGTGAGTCAACAGACTCAATGTGTACACAACACTAAGTCCAAATAGATTTAGGCATACCATACATATCAAACCATATAATAACCCATATAGCAAATAGTAATGCAACTTATTCACATGTGCTCACTTATTGGGCTTGGCCCATAACCATATCATATTCTTATAATAGGGTAGTTAACCACATAATTTCCACATACTGGGCTTAGCCCATTTCCACACTGATCCACATTCATATACTGGGCTTGGCCCTTTTCTTAATAATCCACATATCAACTGGGCTTGGCCCATTTCCACATTAAATATTCATATCAGATATAATATGCAAAGTGCACCCAACCCAACCTAGGGTCCATCCTCTACACACCCCCGTATCTAGCCTACCACACACCAGGGTATTAACAAATCACCCTCTCCTTTTCACTCCAAAGGCAATCAATGCCGTCCACGTGCAATTAAGCACAATAATCCACAACGCGACCTCAGTCAGCGCCAATCCACGATGTAGCCGTAGCTAACACCAAAACCACGATGGGACACATAGTCACTCATCAACCACGATATGGCACATAGCCTATATCAACCACGATGAGGCACAGAGTTACTCATCAAACCACGCGAACTTAATCGCAAATAAATCCACGACGTGACCTCAGTCAATGTCAATCCACGATGTAGCTCAAGGCTAACATCAAACCACATACTCGAAGTACACCCGTACCTTCTTTCATATCCCAACCCATGCATATGCAACAAGTAATAGTGGCATAATAATAAATGCATGCACATGTTATTAAGGCAATCAATCACATTTCCACAGGCATAGTCACATTCACATCGGCACCTTCACATTCTTATCATTATTCTCATGTTACACATAACATATTTCATAATCCTAGTAGGAGTAAGAAACGTACCTGAGTACTTTTGTACCATAGCATGGTACTTAGCCATATTCACATTCTTATAACATACATGCATATTTAAATATTGCCATAAACTTATTAAGAATTAGTGTGGGGTACACACCTGATTCGCTTAAGGTTTCCAATCCAAATCCCGAAAAGCTTGATCTAATGCCTTAGGTCTTAGATCTCTACATTTAATCAATCATTTAATACTTAGTAAAGAGCCATTCGGCCATAAATCCAAATCCTAGTAGGATTAGTACACTAAAACTTACCTTGTTGCCAATTGACTTAAGAATCAAGTCCCGAAACTTTGTTGTATTCCTTCTTGTATTCGGCCAAACATTAAATCACATCCTAGGTTAGTTTCGGCTTTTTAAACAATTATGAAATAGATCTAGATATCAAAATAAGCCTTGGCCGAATGCTATAGACACTTACCTTGTGGATTTTAAATCCCGAAACTCACCGAATAACTAGGGAACACGCGGCCTATGGTGTACCTTCGGGAAAAGAACTTCTCCTTCCTTGTAGTCAACACTTAATAAAACCCGAAAGATCTCTCCAAAGTTTCGGCAACAAGATATTAAGGGTATTAGAATCTTAATTTCGACAGCCTTAAAAGAAATAGAATGAGAATCTAACCTAATCTTACCCTTACTGAAGAATTCGATGGAACTCTTGCTTGAACCCTTAGCAGTATTCTGCTATGGCTTTGATGTGGATAACAATTTTGGCTCTTGAGGCTTAGTGAGAAATTGGCTAGGGCTATTGGCATCTTCGGCTTTTGATTGTGTTTGTAATAGAAGAAGAATAGAAAAGAGAAAAAGAGAATAATGGCAGAGATAATTCGGCAGAGAGAAGAGGAGAAACTTTAGAGAATTTCGGCAGAGGTTTTCTTGAAGAGAAAAGAATGAATGAAGAATAGCCTTACTCTTCCTTTTATAGCCAAAATTACGAAGCTAGAGTCCCTTACTTGGCCACCACTCTTTTATTTTGATAACTTTATCCTTTGAATTATCACTTTATTAAAAGAATTTAATCCAACAATTATCTCTTGAAAACTATGATAAATAAATCCCTTATTTATCCATCATTTAGCCGAATTTTAAAGAGAATAAAACTCCTAAAATATAGCCTTGTGCCGTCCACCTCTCTACTCCTTGTAGCAAAATAAAATTTCTTTTATTTGCTTTCCATGTGACTCGAACTCAGGCCCACTTGCATAGCTTGTGGCGTCACCTACCTAGGCCTTAAGTGATATCTTCAGGCCACTTTTCCAAGCCCGTTTGTGTGTCAAATTCCTCCTATTACTTTTCTTAAGGCCACCTTGCCTTAGGTTCCTCTTTTTAAACTTTAAAACGTGACATTTCTTTACATTTCCAAGTTTCCAAAAATTTTCGTTTGCCTCCTTTAAACTCAACATTTCTAAATCATTTCCTTACATTTCCAGGACATTTCCTCACATTTCCAAGACAAGACATTTCCTTACATTTCCAACACATTTCCCTACATTTCCCTACATTTCCATACATTTCCATACATTTCCTTACATTTCCATACATTTCCATGCATTTCCTTACATTTCCATACATTTCCATACATCTTAGGGTTCCTAAAACTCCTCAGAACACATCCAACACACCCACTGATCCCACTATCTCATGAATTACGCACGAACGCATAACCCCTAATCTAGGATGTTACAGTTCTACCCTCCTTAAAATAATTTCGTCCTCGAAATTACTTACTAACGATTAATCGTACATCTTAACTCGCCGCACTACGCTTATGCTGCGCACTCTAATCTTATAAAACTATCATACTTTCTAGGCACATTCTCTTAGTTCACGTCCCCTAGAACTTATTTCTAACACCGCGATTTAATCTGATTACAAAGTTTTATGCATTAGTCCTTGTTTCACTTATTACCCGCGAAGAAGTTTTATGAGAAGAATTTTAGGAGTGGTTCTTTCGTATTCATACATGCACACAGTCTTTTCATTCATACATCCATCAATCAATTATGAACTTTCGTTCATTCAGAGAAACGTTGTAGTTTTCATTGTTGTTGTTCACCCACTACCCAGGGGTATTTTCGTAATTTGTCCTACAGGGGTATTTTCATAATTTTTCAAAAGAAAAAAATTCCTTGGTGATTTTGTCAAAAAGTATTTTGGAATTTTTAAATTCCCGGGGTATTTTGGAAAATTTTCGAAATCCGGGGGTATTTCGGTAATTTTGGATCTCGGGGGTATTTTGGTAATAAACCAGGGTAAATTTGTAAAGTTTAATGTTTCCGAGGTATTTCCAAATTTTGCAAAACTTTGAGAGTTCTTTTTGAGAATTGTACTTTCCAAAACGGTGATGTTACAAAAATTCGGAAATCAGGGTCATTTTGGTAATTTTGTAAGTTAGGGGCAGTTTTGTAATTTTCCAAAATCAAGGTATTTTGATATTTTGCAAATTAGGGTTTTTGATCATTTATAAAGTAATGAAATTTTGGTAAAACTGTTGGGTAGTTGGACATTTTATAAACCAAGGGCGTTTTTGTAATTTTACCACTAGGGGTATTTTTTGTAAATCAGAAATTTTTCGATTTTTTTTTAGAGATAGTTGTCACAAATTAAGAGGGTAATTTAAGAGGTTTTAAAACTAGGGTTTTTATGAAAATACAGCTAGTTCTCCTTCAGGTTTTAATTAGGGGTTTAGCCCATGAATAAGTCCTCTTGGTTAGGGTGAACCGAAGCTACGCACCAAGTAGGATTCGAGTGGAGAGGAGGTGAGTCACGCGGACTGCTTAAATACCAAGCTCCCATCGAATACCAATCCTAGACATGCGCACAATGGTTGCCACACCCTAACTCGGCGACTTAGTCACAGGTTTGTTTTATTAAGCATTTAAGACTTATGTAACTGTTGGGGTAAGCTAGCCTTATAGTTCAAGTACCTATCATACTAATCTACGTTCCATTCTATTTCTACCCTTCTACAGATCACAATATAAATCACCCAAAGGTTAGGGGTACTTACCTGGTGGACTTCGGGTCGGAGACTTAGGTGCCATGCCAGAAAACCTGCTTATTTCCAAAAATATTTTCATAAGAACTCATTTGGGCTCGATTTGAAAACGTTTTGGGCCTTAAACCACAGGCCGAGAGTTTAAAACTGGGCTCTGATACCAAATTGAAACACCCCAAACCCGGCCCACGAGCCCTGACCAGATCTGGTATGTTCCCGGGTGTAAACCGTTTCAAATTCTTTTGTGACTTAGGAAAAACTTGTGTGTTTTGAAAGAAAATTTGTTTTGGGTTGGGCTTGAGTTGAAAACGAGTTTATTTGATTAAAAATCCTTTAGCTTTAGGTGACCAAACGTTTAGGGTTGGTTTTGATAATAAATTTACTTAAACTTTCAATTAATAAATATTTGTAACATAATAAATCAAAGTGAAGTAAAGAAATTCAACTATGGCCTTATTACATCAAATAATCCCAAAATTAAAATTTAAAATACTTAAAATAAAATAAAAGTCCAAATCGTAAATTTCTTGCTGTGCATGGCCATCCCTAAGCTTCTGCCGAGCCCGGTCCATTACTATTCGTCACCTGAAAATAGTCCCACAACTGGGTGAGTCAACAGACTCAATGTGTACACAACACTAAGTCCAACTAGATTTAGGCATACCATACATATCAAACCATATAATAACCCATATAGCAAATAGTAATGCAACTTATTCACATGTGCTCACTTATTGGGCTTGGCCCATAACCATATCACATTCTTATAATAGGGTAGTTAACCACATAATTTCCACATACTGGGCTTAGCCCATTTCCACACTGATCCACATTCATATACTGGGCTTGGCCCTTTTCTTAATAATCCACATATCAACTGGGCTTGGCCCATTTCCACATTAAATATTCATATCAGATATAATATGCAAAGTGCACCCAACCCAACCTAGGGTCCATCCTCTACACACCCCCGTATCCAGCCTACCACACACCAGGGGATTAACAAATCACCCTCTCCTTTTCACTCCAAAGGCAATCAATGCCGTCCACGTGCAATTAAGCACAATAATCCACAACGCGACCTCAGTCAGCGCCAATCCACGATGTAGCCGTAGCTAACACCAAAACCACGATGGGACACATAGTCACTCATCAACCACGATATGGCACATAGCCTATATCAACCACGATGAGGCACAGAGCTACTTATCAAACCACGCAAACTTAATCGCAAATATATCCACGACGTGACCTCAGTCAACGTCAATCCACGATGTAGCTCAAGGCTAACATCAAACCACGTACTCGAAGTACACCCGTACCTTCTTTCATATCCCAACCTATGCATATGCAACAAGTAATAGTAGCGTAATAATAAATGCATGCACATGTTATTAAGGCAATCAATCACAATTCCACAGGCATAGTCACATTCACATCGACACCTTCACATTCTTATCATTATTCTCATGTTACACATAACATATTTCATAATCCTAGTAGGAGTAGGAAACGTACCTGAGTACTTTTGTGCCATAGCATGGTACTTAGCCATATTCACATTCTTATAACATACATGCATATTTAAATATTGCCATAAACTTATTAAGAATTAGTGTGGGGTACACACTTGATTCGCTTAAGGTTTCCAATCCAAATCCCGAAAAGCTTGATCTAATGCCTTAGATCTTAGATCTCTACATTTAATCAATCATTTAATACTTAGTAAAGAGCCATTCGGCCATAAATCCAAATCCTAGTAGGATTAGTACACTAAAACTTACCTTGTTGCCAATTGACTTAAGAATCAAGTCCCAAAACTTTGTTGTATTCCTTCTTGTATTCGGCCAAACATTAAATCACATCCTAGGTTAGTTTCGGCTTTTTAAACAATTATGAAATAGATCTAGATATCAAAATAAGCCTTGGCCGAATGCTATAGACACTTACCTTGTGGATTTTAAATCCCGAAACTCACCGAATAACTAGGGAACACGCGACCTATGGTGTACCTTCGGGAAAAGAACTTCTCATTCCTTGTAGTCAACACTTAGTAAATCCCGAAAGATCTCTTCAAAGTTTCGGCAACAAGATATTAAGGGCATTAGAATCTTAATTTCGACAGCCTTAAAAGAAATAGAATGAGAATCTAACCTAATCTTACCCTTACTGAAGAATTCGATGGAACTCTTGCTTGAACCCTTAGCAGTATTCTGCTATAGCTTTGATGTGGATAACAATTTCGGCTCTTGAGACTTAGTGAGAAATCGGCCAGGGCTATTGGCATCTTCGGCTTTTGATTGTGTTTGTAAGAGAAGAAGAAAAGAAAAGAGAAAAAGAGAATAATGGCAGAGAGAATTCGGTAGAGAGAAGAGGAGAAACTGTAACACCCCAAACCCAGTCAATACACCACGACCGAATCTGGTATGTTATGGGGAAAACGTATTTGAGAGGTTTAGGTTTCCGGTTAAAGTTTGATGAAAACTCTTAGCTATACTTTGTGCTTGTAGAAATCTTGGGCATAATTGTTTAAAACCGATAGTGCATTTGAAAATCCAGGAAATTTGAAAACTTAATTACATATGTATGTAAAACAAATTTATCTCATTTAGAAATCCGAGTAATTCCTTTATGTTGCTTAAAAACATTTGGAGCTTAGTGTGGAAAAGTCTCAGGTTTGGAAAACATTTGAGTTGCATTCATTTATAAGTTACAGTGTGATACCTGATCGCTTTGTAGTTTAAAAACCTTGTTTTTCCAAATTTTAGCCAATTTTTAACCCAGTAATTTGTTAAAGCATATTCAAATTCAAACCAAGCATACAAATAACAAAACATAGCTTTTACAAGGCCTTTTACAATCCAAATAAAACCAACAAAAAATAAATAAAATAAAGTACCAAGTTTTAAATCAGTGCAACTCCGAATTTATTCATGGCATGATCACCTCGAGTCCATCCGGCTCCATGTCCGCGATCTAAACGTCACCTGAAATGATAAGGGAGAAGGTGAGTCGCAAGACTCAGTGCATAAATCCCCCTCCCGATGTATGCAACATACTAACACACCATAACAAAGCAATACAATTAATGCACCCGATCCTAGCCATCCATAACACCTTTTCTACCCCGTGTGGTACCAAACCACTGGTGGTGCCAAACCACTGGTGACCCAAAGTCACGATATCCATCAATGTGGTGCCAAACCACTGGTGACCCAAAGTCACGAATAAACCATCTGTGGGGCCAACCCACGTGTGATACCAAATCACTGGCGACGATCTCGTATCTCAAAAGTGGGGCCAACCCACGGTGGTGTTAAACCACAGGGACAAGTCGCTATGAGGTGCCAAACCTCTGGAGTCCCAAAGACACAAGTGTGATACCAAATCACTGGTGACCGCAGTCACGAACCAAATGATGGGGCCAACCCATCGTGTGATACCAAATCACTGGCGTCAATCCCATAATATCAACCGTGAGGCCAACCCACTGTGGTGCTAAGCCACTGGGACGAGACGCTATGAGGTGCCAAACCTCTGGTGTCCCAAAGACACGGATATCATATTCCCCCTCCTCTCATATCACCCATAGACATATCATACTGATGCAAATCGTGCAAATCATGCAAATCATGTTAACATGTATAGTACTGCATCCCATATCACATACGTCATAGATCATGATATCATCTCAATAACAGAACTCATAATGAAACGGACTTACCCGATTCCGTGCACATACCCCATAGGGTATCAAATCAATCAACCATACTGTTTTGGCTTTAATGGACAATCAGGTTATTAAACATATTACTAAGCAAAGAGTGTGTTAGTTTACACACCTGTTAACACGCAAGCCTTAATCCCAAAGAACCGATCTAAGACCCTCGATTACCTTGCTCCTATAATCGACCAAACAGGAACATTAGAACCAAGACCATTCGGCCAAACCAAAACCAAAGGGTAACATTCAAACCCTTACCTTACAAATGATTTGGTTTCCTACCAAATCCCGAACCAAACAATGGTTCCTCTGACAATCGGCCTCCCCTTAAGACACAAACAATTAGTCTCACAAGCCTTTGGCTTAACCAAAAACTAAACGAACAGACTAATAAGACCACCCCTTACCACCACTTACCAAACGATCAACCAAAGGTAAAGGCTTCGCTTGACTGCTTCACTTGCTCGCCACCAAAATCCGGAGACCCTATAATGAAATCGGCCCAACACAAGAGATTAACCCCTATCAACAAATGCCAAAAATCGGCTCTTAACCAAACCAAAAACGACCAAGAACAAGGGAGGAGAGAAATGGCCATTCGACCAAGCACTTACCTAACTCCAACCGATTGAAAACACCGAACCCAACACGATCAACACCCTTCTAATATTCGGCCAAGATGAAAAACTACTAGGAGAGGGGAGATTCGGCAACCACTTTAAACAAAAAGGAAAATAGGATTCGGCTTCAGGTGTTTAACCCACTTATGTTCGGCTTTGTGTGAAAGAAAGGAAGAGTAGAGATGAGCAGAAATGGAGGTTACGGCAATAAGGTTTGAGAGAAGAAAAAGAAAGTTTAAGGGAACAAGTTGAGAGGGTTTCTGCTCAAGAGAAATGGGGAAACAAATGGAGAATTCGGTTTAGAAGGCAAGGTAAGTTTCGGCACAAGTGTTCTAAGAGAAAAGAATGAAAATATGAGAAGAGAAAGGTAGCTAGTTTCGGTAACAAAAGAGATTAAAGGGAACACATGCACAAAATCGGCTAGATGCCGAAAAGAAAAATCGGCAAGGTATGGTTGCTTTGGACTTTCGGTTTCAAGGAAAACAAAAGAGAGACTTACTTCAAAATTCGGCTTTGGTATGACAAAAGAAGAAGTTTGCTTAGACACCAAAAATGACCGAAAATGCACCAAAAGCAAAGTGAAATTCGGCACTCCCTATTCCCACACTTACCAAACCGGCCACTCCCCCCAAAATCTCTCCAACATTCGGCCACCACCTCCAAGCACTCCCATCCACTAGTTTAAAGTTGTTTGAACTAGTCAACCTCCTAATTTCACTCTCCACCCACCATTCAAGATGGTTGACTTGGTCTATGGCAGAGTTTGAACTGCCCACAGCTTCTCCTCCTCCATGCCGTCAAAATGGAAGCAAAATGCGAGACTTCTGCAGCTTGAACACAGGACCTCTTCCCCCTGCAAATGACGCCAAACTCAAGCTCTAAGTGGCGCCTATTTTGCCACTCTACTAGCTCAACTCTTGTGCTAACATTCACCAAAGAATACTTATAAACCCCAGCTTCTTCAGCTCCTCGCACCTACGCCTAAAAACTAAAATTTTTCCTACCACTCAGGCTTACACTAAGCTTACACCTAAGCCCCCAAAACATCAAAACAACAACATTGCAGACCAAACACATGCAAACACTGCCATAACAAAATAGCCCCCAAACCAGGATATTACAGTTCTACCCCCTTAAAATAATTTCAACCTCGAAATTACCTGATCAGAAGAGTTGAGGGTATTGCTGTCTCATCATATCCTCTGGTTCCCACGTAGCTTCCTCCACACCGTGATTCCGCCATAGCACCTTTACCAAAGGCACAGACTTCCTACGCAGAACCTTCACATCTCGATCTAGAATCTGCACTGGTTCTTCCTCCAAGGTCAAATCTGGATTTACCTCGATCTCTTCCACTGCTACCACGTGCGATGGATTTAAACGATAACGCCTAAGCATCGAAACGTGAAATACGTCGTGAATCTGACTTAGCTCTGCTGGCAACTCAAGTTGGTAAGCTACTGGTCCCACTCGTCTCAGTACCTTATACGGCCCGATAAACCTCGAACTTAATTTGCCTTTCCTTCCGAACCTCAACACTTTCTTCCATGGCGAGACCTTCAGAAAAACTTGATCCCCCACAGCAAACTCTATATCTCTCCGCTTAAGATCGGCATAAAACTTCTGCCTGTCCGAAGCTTCTTTCAATCGAGCCTGAATCAACTTAACCTTGTCTTTGGTCTCTACAACCAACTCGGGTCCCAACAATTGACGTTCACCCAACTCCGTCCAACATGTAGGTGAGCGACACTTCCTACCATACAACGGCTCATATGGTGCCATCTTGATGCTTGCTTGGTAACTATTGTTGTAGGCGAACTCAGCTAATGGCAGAAACTCCTCCCAACTACCCCTGAAGTCCAGAACACAACTTCTCAGCATATCCTCTAAGACCTGTATAACCCTTTCCGACTTCCTGTCAGACTGCGGGTGAAAAGCCGTGCTGAAATCCAAACGCGTACCCAGAGCCTGATGCAACGCTTTCCAGAACCTTGACGTAAACCTGGAATCCCTATCCGAGATGATCGATATTGGCACACCGTGCAGCCTCACTGTCTCTGACACATACAGCTTCGTCAACCTCTGAAGTGAGTAGTCAACCCTCACCGGAATGAAGTGAGCTGATTTAGTCAGACGATCCACAACTACCCAAACTGAATCTTTCTTGCTTGGCGTAAGAGGTAATCCACTGACGAAATCCATAGTTATCCTTTCCCATTTCCACTGAGGAATCTTCACTGGCTGAAGCAACCCTGACGGCAACTGATGTTTAGCCTTGACCTGCTGACATGTCAGACACTTCCCTACAAACTCTGTCACTTCTCTCTTCAGACCTGGCCACCAAAACTGCTCTCTGAGATCCCTAGACATCTTGCTACCTCCAGGGTGCATAGCATATAGGCTGCTATGTGCGTCCTGAAGAATCATCTGCCTCAGCTCAACATTCTTCGGCATACAAGCTCTTCCTTGAAAACACAGCACCCCCATCACTAGACAAACTGTAACCTTCCAAACCACCATCCTGCACCTGCAACCTCTGCGCACTCAAAACCTCATCCTCTAACTGCTTCTCCCTGATCTGCTCAACCCAAGTAGGCTTAACTTGCAGCTTTGCCAGAATACTTCCGTCGTCATACAAACTCAAATGGGCAAACATCGCTCTCAAGTCCGAAACAACCTTACGGCTCAACGCGTCTGCCACCACGTTAGCCTTGCCCAGATGATACTCAATCTAACAGTCGTAGTCCTTTAGCAACTCAATCCATCTGCGCTGTCTCAAATTCAAATCCTTCTGAGTCAAAAGGTACTTCAGACTCTTGTGATCTGTGTAGACTATCGATCTCTCTCCGTACAAGTAGTGCCTCCAAATCTTCAAAGCGAAGACTACAGCCGCTAACTCTAAGTCGTGCGTCGGATAATTAACCTCATGTGGCCTCAGCTGCCGAGATGCGTAGGCCACCACCTTTCCTTCCTGCATCAGCACACAACCCAATCCCGTATGTGATGCATCGCAATATACCGTGAATTCCTTTCCAGCCTCAGGTTGAATTAAAATCGGAGCTTCAGTCAAAATCTTCTTTAGCTTATTGAAACTCTCCTGCTGTTTCTCAGTCCAAACAAATGGAATCCCTTTCCTTAACAACTTGGTCATCGGCGCTGCAATCAACGAAAATCCCTCGACAAACCTTCGGTAGTATCCTGCCAAACCTAGAAAACTCCGAATCTTAGCCACTGACTTAGGCGGCTTCCAATCCAAAACTGCCTCAATCTTCCGAGGATCCACTCTTATCCCCTCAGGTGACACTACATGACCCAAGAAAGTCACTTCTCTAAGCCAGAACTCGCACTTACTAAACTTAGCATAAAGCTGCTTCTCCCTCAAAATCTGCAGTACCACTCGCAAATGCGCATCATGCTCCTCTTCTGTCCTTGAGTACACCAAGATGTCGTCTATGAAAACCACAACGAACTGATCCAGGTACTGCTGGAACACCCTATTCATCATATCCATGAATGCTGCCGGCGCGTTAGTCAACCCGAATGGCATTACCAGAAATTTGTAGTGTCCATACCGAGTACGAAACACCGTCTTGTGGATATCCGCTTCCTTCTTTAACTGGTGATACCCAGACCTTAAATCGATCTTCGAGAATACTGATGCACCCTTCAGCTGATCAAACAAGTCATCTATCCGTGGCAACGGATACTTGTTTTTGATCGTCAACTTATTCAACTGGCGGTAGTCTATACACATCTGCATTGTACCATCTTTCTTCTTGACAAAGAGTACCAGGGCTCCCCAAGGTGAAACACTTGGCCTGATAAAGCCTCGATCCAATAACTCCTGGATCTGAGCCTTAAGCTCCACTAACTCTTTTGGCGCCATCCTATACGGAGCAATAGACACTGGCACAGTTCCGGGTAACAAATCTATCCCGAACTCAACCTCACGATCTGGTGGCAAACCCGGAAGCTCCTCTGGAAACACATCAACAAATTCCTTAACTGTCCGGACCTTCTCTACAGCAGACTCTTTAGCCTCCAAGGCATAAACATGAACCACATACGCTTCACAGCCCTTTCTGACCATCTTCTCAGCCTTCAGAGCAGATACCACGTTGGATAAGTAATTTCTTCTGTTACCTATCATGACCACCTCATCACTCTCAGCCGTCTTTAGAACCATGCGCTTAGCCGCGTAATCCAACCTTGCCTGGTACTTAACCAACCAGTCCATCCCATCACTCCTCTTAACCACCAGACCAACAGGCCCACTCTGTCTAGCCCTTTTCTGAGGATTACCTGACGACCCAGAAGATCCAAAACTCCTCTTACGCCTGGTCCTATCAATGCCTTGCCTCACCTACTCTTTAACTCCCTCGACTACCTTAGCCTTCTCCACCAGGACAGCAAGCTCACGCTCCTGCTGTGGAGCAATCAGCAACCTTAATTCATCCCTCAGGCCGTCCTCGAAACGAACACACCTCTCGTGTTCAGTAGCCACAATGCTCCTAGCATACCGACTCAGCCTCAAGAACTCTGCCTCGTACTCTGACACAGACTTACTCCCCTGAACCAGCCTCAGAAATGCTTTTCGCTGCGCGTCGATGTAGCTAGCCCCAATGTACTTTTTCTGATAAGCAGCATTGAAATAATCCCAAGTAAGATCCTCTGCTGCAGCACTGTCCCGAACCGTGAGCCACCACTGGTATGACTCATCCCGAAGAAGCGATACTATGCCCTTCAGCTTCTCCTCAGCAGTCAGGTCTAAATCACCCATGACCCGCTCCGTCGCCTCCAGCCAATACTCAGCCATGCTGGGAGCAACACCAGAAACACCTCGAAATACCTCAGCCCCGTTTGCCCGGAGTCGCTCAGGCACAGATTTTCGAACTCCTGCGCCTCCACCTACTCCAGCTACCCTTTCCAAAACTCGCAGCATCACCTACGACACTGTATCATCCCCCGTCTGATCCTGAAACTCACCACCTCCAGCTGGTGGCGGTACCGGTATCTCATTCTCTGACCCTTGACCAGATCCTACGGGTTCAGAAACTGTCATCCTACCTCGACCACGTCCACGACCACGTCCACCTCTAGCTCTCATGACTAAAATCTCGACTTATCTGATTTAAGAGTTTTATGCATCAGTAATTATTCCACTGTTTAAAAGCAAAGTCTTATGAATATTACTTATTAAAGAAGTTTTGTTTTCGTAAGCCCACAAAGTCCTATCAGTTTCAGTTTCTCTAAAGTAATCCACTATTGCTAGTCATCCAATCACATCACATCCAAAAATTACAAGCAATAGTAAGGGGTACTTACCTGGGCGGATTGGTGCCGGAGACTCAGTGCCATGCCTTTCAAACCATATATTTCAAAACAAAAACACTTAAAACAAACTTTTTAAAACATTTTGGGCCTCAGGCCCACAGCTGAGCCTTTGAACTTGGCTCTGATACCACAATTGTAACACCCCAAACCCGATCACACCACGACCGAATCTGGTATGTTACGGGGAAAACGTATTTGAGAGGTTTAGGTTTCCGGTTAAAGTTTGATGAAAACTCTTAGCTATATTTTGTGCTTGTAGAAATCTTGGGCATAATTGTTTAAAATCGATAGTGCATTTGAAAATCCGGGAAATTTGAAAACTTAATTAAATATGTAAGTAAAACAAATTTATCACATTTAAAAATCTGAGTAATTCCTTTATGTTGCTTAAAAACATTTGGAGCTTAGTGTGGAAAAGTCTCAGGTTTGGAAAACATTTGAGTTGCATTCATTTATAAGTTACAGTGTGATACCCGATCGGTACAGTTTAAAACAGATCGCTTTGTAGTTTAAAAACCTTGTCTTTCCAAATTTTAGCCAATTTTTAACCCAGTAATTTGTTAAAGCATATTCAAATTCAAACCAAGCATACAAATAACAAAACATAGCTTTTAAAAGGCCTTTTACAATCCAAATAAAACCAACGAAAAATAAATAAAATAAAGTACCAAGTTTTAAATCAGTGCAACTCCGAATTTATTCATGGCATGATCACCTCGAGTCCATCCGGCTCCATGTCCGCGATCTAAACGTCACCTGAAATGATAAGGGAGAAGGTGAGTCGCAAGACTCAGTGCATAAATCCCCCTCCCGATGTATGCAACATACTAACACACCATAACAAAGCAATACAATTAATGCACCCGATCCTAGCCATCCATAACACCTTTTCTACCCCGTGTGGTACCAAACAACTGGTGGTGCCAAACCACTGGTGACCCAAAGTCACGATATCCATCAATGTGGTGCCAAACCACTGGTGACCCAAAGTCACGAATAAACCATCTGTGGGACCAACCCACGTGTGATACCAAATCACTGGCGACGATCCCGTATCTCAAAAGTGGGGCCAACCCAAGGTGGTGTTAAACCACAGGGACAAGTCGCTATAAGGTGCCAAACCTCTGGTGTCCCAAAGACACAAGTGTGATACCAAATCACTGGTGACCGCAGTCACGAACCAAATGATGGGGCCAACCCATCGTGTGATACCAAATCACTGGCGTCAATCCCATAATATCAACCGTGGGGCCAACCCACTGTGGTGCTAAGCCACTGGGACGAGACGCTATGAGGTGCCAAACCTCCGGTGTCCCAAAGACACGGATATCATATTCCCCCTCCTCTCATATCACCCATAGACATATCATACTGATGCAAATCGTGCAAATCATGCAAATCATGTTAACATGTATAGTACTGCATCCCATATCACATACGTCATAGATCATGATATCATCTCAATAACAGAACTCATAATGAAACGGACTTACCCGATTCCGTGCACATACCCCATAGGGTATCAAATCAATCAACCATACTGTTTTGGCTTTAATGGACAATCAGGTTATTAAACATATTACTAAGCAAAGAGTGTGTTAGTTTACACACCTGTTAACATGCAAGCCTTAATCCCAAAGAACCGATCTAAGACCCTCGATTACCTTGCTCCTATAATCAGCCAAACAGGAACATTAGAACCAAGACCGTTCGGCCAAACCAAAACCAAAGGGTAACATTCAAACCCTTACCTTACAAATGATTTGGTTTCCTACCAAATCTCGAACCAAACAATGGTTCCTCTGACAATCGGCCTCCCCTTAAGACACAAACAATTAGTCTCACAAGCCTTTGGCTTAACCAAAAACTAAACGAACTGACTAATAAGACCACCCCTTACCACCACTTACCAAACGATCAACCAAAGGTAAAGGCTTCGCTTGACTGCTTCACTTGCTCGACACCAAAATCCGGAGACCCTATAATGAAATCGGCCCAACACAAAAGATTAACCCGTATCAACAAATGCCAAAAATCGGCTCTTAACCAAACCAAAAACGACCAAGAACAAGGGAGGAGAGAAATGGCCATTCGACCAAGCACTTACCTAACTCCAACCGATTGAAAACACCGAACCCAACACAATCAACACCCTTCTAATATTCGGGCAAGATGAAAAACTACTAGGAGAGGGGAGATTCGGCAACCACTTTAAACAAAAAGGAAAAGAGGATTCGGCTTCAGGTGTTTCACCCACTTATGTTCGGCTTTGAGTGAAAGAAAGGAAGAGTAGAGATGAGAAGAAATGGAGGTTACGGCAATAGGGTTTGAGAGGAGAAAAAGAAAGTTTAAGGGAACAAGTTGAGAGGGTTTCTGCTCAAGAGAAATGGGGAAACAAATGGAGAATTTGGTTTAGAAGGCAAGGTAAGTTTCGGCACAAGTGTTCTAAGAGAAAAGAATGAAAATATGAGAAGAGGAAGGTAGCTAGTTTCGGTAACAAAAGAGATTAAAGGGAACACATGCACAAAATCGGCTAGATGCCCAAAAGAAAAATCGGCAAGGTATGGTTGCTTTGGACTTTCGGTTTCAAGGAAAACAAAAGAGAGACTTACTTCAAAATTTGGCTTTGGTATGACAAAAGAAGAAGTTTGCTTAGACACCAAAAATGACCGAAAATGCACCAAAAGCAAAGTGAAATTCAGCACTCCCCATTCCCACACTTACCAAACCGGCCACTCCCCCCAATATCTCTCCAACATTCGGCCACCACCTCCAAGCACTCCCATCCACTAGTTCAAAGTTGTTTGAACTAGTCAACCTCCTAATTTCACTCTCCACCCACCATTCAAGATGGTTGACTTGGTCTATGGCAGAGTTTGAACTGCCCACAACTTCTCCTCCTTCATGCCGTCAAAATGGAAGCAAAATGCGAGACTTCTGCAGCTTGAACACAGGACCTCTTCCCCCTGCAAATGACGCCAAACTCAAGCTCTAAGTGGCGCCTATCTTGCCACTCTACTAGCTCAACTCTTGTGCTAACATTCACCAAAGAATACTTATAAACCCCAGCTTCTTCAGCTCCTCTCACCTACGCCTAAAAACTAAAATTTTTCCTACCACTCAGGCTTACACTAAGCTTACACCTAAGCCCCCAAAACATCAAAATAACAACATTGCAGACCAAACACATGCAAACACTGCCATATTACAGAAACTTTAGAGAATTTCGGCAGAGGTTTTCTTGAAGAGAAAAGAATGAATGAAGATTAGCCTTACTCTTCCTTTTATAGCCAAAATTACTAAGTTAGAGTCCCTTACTTGGCCACCACTCTTTTATTTTGATAACTTTATCCTTTGAATTATCACTTTATTAAAAGAATTTAATCCAACAATTATCTCTTGAAAAATATGATAAATAAATCCCTTATTTATCCAACATTTAGCCGAATGTTAAAGAGAATAAAACTCCTAAAATATAGCCTTGTGCCATCCACCTCTCTACTCCTTGTAGCAAAATAAAATTTCTTTTATTTGCTTTCCATGTGGCTCGAACTCAGGCCCACTTGCATAGCTTGTGGCGTCACCTACCTGGGCCTTAAGTGATATCTTCAGGCCACTTTTCCAAGTCCGTTTGTGTGTCAAATTCCTCCTATTACTTTTCTTAAGGTCACCTTGCCTTAGGTTCCTCTTTTTAAACTTTAAAACGTGACATTTCTTTACATTTCCAAGTTTCCAAAAATTTTCGTTTGCCTCCTTTAAACTCAACATTTCTAAATCATTTCCTTACATTTCCAGGACATTTCCTCACATTTCCAAGACAAGACATTTCCTTACATTTCCAACACATTTCCATACATTTCCATACATTTCCATACATTTCCATACATTTCCATACATTTCCTTACATTTCCATACATTTCCATGCATTTCCTTACATTTCCATACATTTCCATACATCTTAGGGTTCCTAAAACTCCTCAGAACACATCCAACACACCCACTGAGCCCACTATCTCATGAATTACGCACGAACGCATAACCCCTAATCTAGGATGTTACAAGGTGTGTACCCCACCCTAAGCCCTAATAGTTTTATGGTACTGTTTATATGCATGTGTTAATAAAAATGTGTAACATGTGGTTAAGAGTACCATGCAATGGTACAAAGTACTCAGGTACGTTTTCCTACTCCTACTGTGAGTATGATTTATGGCATATAAGTGAATGTGATAGGAATGTGAAATAAGGCTTAAGGCATGATATTGAATGATATGTATGACATGGGGCATTTGGGTGACTATGAAAGGGGAAGTGAATGTGGTGACTATTGTCACATTATCTGAATATGGTGACTTCGGTCACATTATCTGAATTTGGTGTCTCATGGCACAAAGTAATTATATGGTGGCTATGCCACGAATTTTATAAGGGCGATGAGCACGTCGACTGCAGCGACTGCCTTCGATGGTGTGTAGCGGATGGAGGGTTGACTTAGTAGTCCCCACGGTGTGCAGGTTGGTACGGGTGATGTGTAGCGGATGGTAACTAGGCTTGGGCTCGGGAATGCATCCTTAAATGTAAATTGTAATATAAATATGTATGATTTGATATACCTAAATCTGTTTGGACTTAGTGTTAGATGTACACATTGAGTCTGTTGACTCACCCCGTTGTGGGAATACTTTTCAGGTGATGATCAGTGATGGACCGGGTTGGCAGGAGCTTAGTGGTGGCCATGCTCAGCAAGGAAATTATTTTATTTGGACATTTTATTTTATTTAAGCACTTTAAATTTATTTTGGGTTTGTTTTGATGTAATAAGGCCATAGTACGAACTATCTTATGCATGCACGTTAATTATTTTCTTATGATACAAAATTTTTATCAAATTGAAGACTAAGAAAATTTTATTTAAGAATGAACCCTAAATGTTTTGACACCTAAAAGAAAATGATTTTTAATTTAAAGATGAAACCTAAAACAAATTCGGCATACCTTTCAATTTAAAGTTTTGGAAACTTAACAATGGAATTTTTATAAAAACTTATGGTTAAAAATAAACTGGTTTCCAACTTAAGTCCAACCCAATTCGAGTTTTCTCCCAAAAACACTCAAAGATTTTCAAAAGATACAAATCAGACTTGAACCGTTTTACTCGAGGAGCATACCAGATCTGGTCGAGACTCGTGGGCCGGGTTTGAGGTGTTTCAGCTTGGTATCAGAGCCCAATTTTTAAACTCTCGGCCTTGGGTTTAAGGCCCAAAACGTTTTCAAAAGCTAAGCCCAAAAGAATTTTTTGAAATAAGCAGGTTTTTCTGTTATGGCACCTAAGTCTCCGACCCGAAGTCCACCAGGTAAGTACCCCTATCTCTTGTGTGAATTATACTATGACTTGTAGAAGGGTAGAAATGGAACGTAGAATAGTATGATAAGTATTTGAACCCTAGGACAAGCTACCCCAACAGTTACATAAGACTTAAAGCCTAATTAAACAAAGTTGTGGCTAAGTCGCCGAGTTAGGGTGTGGCAACCATTGTGCACATGTCTAGGATTGGTATTTGGTGGGAGCTTGGTATTTAAGCAGTCCTAGTGACTCACCTCCTCTCTACTCAAATCCTACCTGGTGCGTAGCTACGGTTCACCTTAACCAAGAGGACTTATTCACGGGCTAAACCCAATAACTAAAACCCGAAAGGGACTAGCCATGTTTTTATGAAAATCCTAGTATTAAAATCACTCAATTACTTTTTGATTGGTAAAAACTATTTTTATAAATTTTTCTAAAATATTTCCGATTTATGAAAATTTACAAAAATACCCCTAGTGGTAAAATGACTAAAATGCCCTTGGTTTTTAAAATTTCCATATTACCTCCGATTTCAATAAAATTTTCTTACTTTGCAAAAGTATCCCAAAACCCAATTTTGCAAAAATTCAAGATACCCTGATTTGGAAATTGACCAAATTACCCCTGCTTTACAAAATTACCAAAATGACCCCCGATTTCCAAAAATTTCTGCAACAACACCGGTTTGGAAAACAAATTCACAAAAAGAACTTTAAGTTTCGTAAATTTTGAAATACCTTTGAGAATTTTCAAATTGACCCTAGTTTATTACCAAAATACCCCTGTAGGGCAAATTACGAAAGTACCCTTGGGATAGGAACGGGCAAAAGTGTTCGAAGAGTGAATGTGTATGGGAGATACTATGGAATGGATGTGTTTTCTGTGAATTAGGATAGGAAACTTGAAACTTTGATTGATCGAAAGAACTACTACTAAACTCTTTACATAAAATTTCTTCGCGGGTAATCAGTGGAATAAAGGCTAATTCATAAAACTTTCTTAATCAGATTAAGTGCGAACGTAGACATGAGCTCTAGGGGACGTGGTCGTAATGTGCGAGGACGCGGTCGAGGTAGAATGACCGTGTCGGAACCCGTTAGATCGGGTCAAGGATCTGAGAATGAGGTCCCACCGCCACCACCACCACCAGTTGTTGGTGTTGAGCAACAAGATCAGACGGGGGATGATGCTGTGTCGTAGGCTGTGCTGCGAGTTCTGGAGATGGTGGCTGGCGCAGGTGGAAATATGGGAGCTCGAAAATTTTTACCCAAACGACTTCGAGCCAATGGGGCTGAAGTGTTCTGTGGAGTATCTGGTGTGGCACCCAGTACGGCTGAGTATTGGTTGGAGGCAACGGAACGAATTATGGATGAGTTGGATCTGACCCCTGCGGAGAAACTGAAAGGAATGGTGGCACTGCTACGCGATGAAGCATATCAATGGTGGCTCACAGTTCGGGATGGTGCCACAGCTGAGGATCTTTCTTGGGAATATGTTAAGGCGGCATACCAGAAGAAGTATGTCGGCACGCGTTACACTGATGCACAGATGAAGGCATTTCTTGGGCTGGTTCAAGGGAATAAGTCTGTAGTAGAATATGAAGCTGAATTTCTGAGGTTGAGCCGGTATGCTCGAGGAGTAGTGGCTACGGAACATGAGCGGTGTGTCCAGTTTGAGGACGAACTAAGGGATGACTTGAGGTTGTTAATAGCTCCACATCAGGAGCGGGAGTTTTCTGCATTAGTAGAAAAAGCTAAGGTAGCAGAAGGGATTAAGGACTCTGTAAGGCAGAACACCAACCAGAATAAGCAGAAAAGAGGATTTGGGCCGTCAGGGTCATCTGGGAATGTTCAGAAAAGGCCTAGAATTGATGGGCCGCGAGGTCAGCAGGTTGGTTCGGGAGGGCAGTATCGTACTTGTGATCAATGTGGGAAGAAGCACTTAGGAGAATGTTGGAAGAAGACAGGAGGATGCTTTAAGTGTGGGTCAAAGGACCATATGATTAAGGATTGTCCTATGAGGCCGGATGGGAATCGACCGGTAGCTCAGAATGTTAATCAGGCTGGTAGAGGTGGACAGCAGCCTCAGCGAGGCCGTGGTCCAAATGGCCGAGGTAACGGTGCTGGAAGAGGACGTGGAACACCTGGCAGAGGTGCTGGTAATACAGAAGCAAGGAAATCGGGTCTAGTGTATGCGGTTCACCGTAGGGAAGATGGAGACGCGCCGGACGTCATAACCGGTACGTTCCTCATATTTGGCAAGCCTTATTTTGCTTTGATTGATGTGGGCTCGACCCATTCCTATGTTGCATTTGAAACTCTAGACATATAGGGAGATGACTGTAGTAAGCCCATTAGGTCAAACTGTAGTGGTGAATAAGATGTTTCGGACAGTGCCTCTAGAAATTCAGGGAGTAATATTCTCTACCGACTTAATGGAACTCCCTTTCGGAGAATTTGACCTCATGCTTGGAATGGACTGGCTAGTGGAGCATCGAGCTATATTGGATTGTGCAGCTAAGCGAATGGAGCTAAGGACCCCAGAGGATAAGGAGGTAGTTATGATAGGAGAAAGAAGAAACTACTTGTCTAATGTAGTTTCTGCTTTAAAGGCTGTTAAGATGGTTCGAAAAGGATGCAAGGCGTTCTTGGCCTTTATTAGTGCATTGGATACGAAGGAAGAAGGTGTTAGTGGAGTTCGAACAGTAAGGGGCTTTGTGGATGTCTTTCTAGAAGAGTTACCTGGAATACCCCCGGATAGGGAGGTGGAGTTTGGAATTGATCTGCTACCGGGTACAGCTCCTGTGTCAATCGCTCCGTACAGAATGGCGCCCAAGGAGTTGGTTGAGCTTAAGGCTAAAATTCAAGAGTTACTTGATCGTGGGTTTATCCGACCTAGTGTGTCTCCATGGGGAGCACCGGTCTTGTTTGTGAAGAAGAAGGACAGAACTATGCGTATGTGCATAGATTATCGTCAGTTGAATAAGCTGACCATCAAGAACAAGTACCCTTTGCCGAGGATTGACGACTTGTTCGATCAGCTTAAGGGGGCAGCGATCTTCTCGAAGATAGATTTAAGGTCTGGATATCATCAGCTTAAGGTGAAAGAAGGGGATATCCATAAGACAGCTTTTCGGACAAGGTATGGGCACTTTGAGTTTGTAGTAATGCCGTTTGGATTGACGAACGCCCCAGCTGCGTTCATGGATATGATGAACCGGGTTTTTCAACCCTACCTGGATCGGTTCATCGTGGTATTCATCGATGACATCCTAGTGTACTCCAAGTCTGAGGAGGAACATGATGAGCATCTTCGAGTTGTGTTGCAGGTGTTGAGGGAGAAGAAGCTCTATGCCAAATTCAGCAAGTGTGAATTTTGGCTTAAGGAAGTTGCGTTCTTAGGACATGTGGTGTCTGCAGAAGGAATAAGGGTGGATCCTAGAAAGATTGAGGTAGTGTTGGATTGGAAACCACCTAAGTCGTTGGCTGAGGTTCGTAGTTTCTTGGGTCTGGCGGGCTACTACAGAAGGTTCGTGGAAGGATTCTCATCGATAGCCGCGTCTTTGACAAAGTTGTTGAGAAAGGAAGTGCCTTTTGTATGGACAGAAAAGCAACAAGAGAGCTTTGAGAAGCTCAAGAGGGTCTTGACTGAAGCTCCAATTTTGATTCAGCCGGAGGAAGGGAAGGATTTTGTGGTGTACTGTGACGCTTCTCATACCGGATTAGGATGTGTTCTGATGCAAGACGGGAAAGTAATCGCTTATGCGTCTCGGCAATTAAGGCCACACGAGGTTAACTACCCGACTCATGATTTGGAATTGGCAGCAGTGGTCTTTGCTCTTAAGGTGTGGAGGTACTATCTTTATGGAGGAAAGTCAGTAATCTACACAGACCACAAGAGTCTTAAGTATCTATTGACTCAGAAGGAGTTGAACCTAAGACAGCAAAGGTGGGTTGAATTACTCAAGGACTACGATTGTTCGATAGAGTATCATCCGGGCAAGGCAAATGTAGTGGCTGATGCCCTAAGTCGGAAGGTTGTGTCGGATCTGAGGGTGATGTTCGCACATCTAAGCTTGTATGATGATGGAAGTCTGCTGGCAGAGCTGCAGGTTAAACCGACGTGGTTGAATGAAGTGAGAGAGGGACAGTTGGTTGATGATGAGTTAAGTGCTAAGCTACAGCAAGTATAGAATGAAGAGTTGGAAGATTATGGTATTAATGACGAGGGAGTGTTTTGTTTCAAGGGTAAGGTCTGCATGCCGAAGAATGAGGAGTTAAGACAGAGAATTCTTCAGGAATCGCATAGTAGCCCTTATGCTATGCATCCTAGAGGAAGTAAGTTGTACCGATATTTAAGGGGACAGTTTTGGTGGCCTGGACTTAAGCGGGAAGTTACTGAATTTGTCGGTAAGTGCTTAACATGTCAGCAAGTTAAGGCTGAACACCAAGTTCCGTCAGGATTGCTTCAACCGATAATGATTCCGCAGTGGAAGTGGGAGCGGATTACCATGGACTTCGTTAGTGGGTTTCCCCTTACGCCTACTAAGAAGGACTCGGTATGGGTGATAGTAGATCGGTTGACTAAGTCCGCGCATTTCATTCCAGTAAGAGTTGATTATTCTTTGCAAAAGTTGGCAAAGTTATATGTGGCGGAGATTGTAAGGTTACATGGAGTGTCGGTGTCAATCATTTCGGACAGGGACCCAAGGTTTATGTCTCGGTTTTGGAAAGCGCTACATCAGGCTTTAGGCACCAGATTGGATTTCAGTATAGCTTTTCATCCACAATCGGACGGGCAATCTGAACGAGTAATCCAAGTGTTAGAGGATATGCTGAGGAGATGTGTGATAGACTTCGGAGGAAGTTGGGAGGAATATTTGCCTTTAGCAGAATTTGCGTACAACAACAGCTATCAAGCTAGCATCCGGATGGCACCATATGAAGCGTTGTATGGACGGAAGTGTCGCACTCCTACGTGTTGGACAGAATTAGGAGAACGTCAAGTTTTGGGTCCAGAAATTGTGGCAGAATCCGAAGAAAAGGTTGAGATAATTCGGGCACGGTTGAAGGAAGCATCTGGTAGACAAAAGTCGTACGCGGATCTCAAGCAAAAGGAAATAGAATTTAATGTGGGAGATCAAGTGTTTCTCAAAGTTTCGCCTTGGAAGAAGGTGATGCGATTTGGTCGCAAAGGGAAGTTAAGTCCAAGGTTTATAGGACCTTATCGGGTGTTGAAACGAGTTGGACCAGTGGCATATCAGTTAGAGTTGCCACTGGAGCTGAAGCAGATTCACGACTTATTCCATGTGTCCATGCTACGTCGTTATCGATCGGATCCATCTCATGTGGTTCCTGTTGAAGAGGTGGAACTAAGGCTAGATTTGTCCTACGAGGAGGAGCCGGTTCAGATTTTAGAACGAGATGTGAAAGTGTTACGAAGGAAGTCAATTCCCCTCGTCAAGGTTTTTTGGAGAAATCATGGATCGGAAGAAGCTTCGTGGGAGCCCGAAGAAGCGATGCGACAGCAATACCCTCACTTATTTCAGCCAGGTAATTTCGAGGACGAAATTATTTTAAGGGGGTAGAACTATAATATCCTGGATTATGGCTTATGCATTATTGCTAAATTGTGTGAAATAACATGCCATTGTGTGCTTGAATGTGTTTTTATGAATGTTTGTGAACTTTAGAATAATAGGAAAATGCCTTAGAAAATACTAAGTTTTAAGTTTTAAGAGGAAGTTAAGCCTGATAGGCCTTAAGGAAATAAATAGGGGAAACATGACACACAATTGGGCATGGTAAAGTGGTTTAGGTGACGCCACAAGGAGTGTCAGAGGGGCCTAGGTTCGAGCTACAAGGGAAGCAAAATAAAGGTTTTATTTTGCAGCAGAGATGAGCAGCAATGGACGACACTAAGGCTAAATTTTAGGAGCTTTAATCCTTTTATTTTTTTTTTAAGATAAATGGTGATAATTAATGGAGTTAGGGGATAAATGTTGGATTAATTTTTATTAATTTGAATAAGGTGATAATTGAGAGATTAAGCTATCAAAATAAGGAGAGTTGGCCGATTAGGGGTCTCTAGGTAGACTACTTTCGGCAGAAAGGGGAAAAGGGTGGCTATTCTTCATTCTTTCTTTTCCTCTGCCGAATTCTCTAAGTGAACATCCTCTTCTCTTTTATTTTGCCAAAACCGAAAACTCAAGCAAAGCCTAGCCGATTTCTTCACCCATCTCCTCTTCTTCTTTTCTTTCCTCTCAATCTTCCAAAAGCCGAAAGCAGGTTCTTTTTTACCATAGCCGATTGGTTTATTAAAACCCCAAAAGCCGGAATTTGAAGTGCTCATCAAGTAGTCCTAGCCAAATATCTCTGTGGGTTTTGGTAAAGGTACTGTCGACTACAACATTAAGGGTAAGGATTCGATTGTTGTCGTATTATTTCTTTTCCTTAAAGCCGAAATCAAAACTCTAATACCATTAATGATCTTTGGCCGAATTTTTGAAGGAGAATTTTAGGATTTCTAGCATAACCGACTGTAAGGAGAATCATTCGGGATTTAAGGTAAGTCATGGGGTATTCGGCCAAAGGCCATGTATTGTGATTTAAAGTTAGAATTAAATCTAACCTATGCTTATAGGTATTTCGACACTTTCATAACCAAGTAGCGCTTTTCGGGATTTAAGATTCACAAGGTAAGTGAATCTGATATTCGGCCAAGGCTATAAACAGTGATTTAGATCTATACTTTATTGATTCAAAAGCCGAAATTAACCAAATCAATTGATCTAGTGTTAGCCGATTACAAGGAGGAGGGTCTGCAAGTTTCGGGATTTGGTTAGGAGGCAAATCGGCAACAAGGTAAGTTTTCGGGTTATGACAATCCTTTGGGATTTGATTCTTTAGCCGAATGGCTCTTTGCTAACATATTCAGGGTTGGCCGAATATAGGAACTAAGGATCTAGGACGTTAGATCGAGGTTTCGGGATTTCAGTAACTTCATTAAGTATACCAGGTGTGTACCCCACCCTAAGCCCTAATAGTTTTATGGTACTGTTTATATGCATGTGTTAATAAGAATGTGTAACATGTGGTTAAGAGTACCATGCAATGGTACAAAGTACTCAGGTACATTTTCCTACTCCTACTGTGAGTATGATTTATGTCATATAAGTGAATGTGATAGGAATGTGAAATAAGGCTTAAGGCATGATATTGCATGATATGTATAACATGGGGCATTTGGGTGACTATGAAAGGGGAAGTGAATGTGGTGATTATTGTCACATTATCTGAATATGGTGACTTCGGTCACATTATCTGAATGTGGTGTCTCATGACACAAAGTAATCATCTGGTGGCTATGCCACGAATTTTATAAGGGCGATGAGCACGTCGACTGTAGCGACTGCCTTCGATGGTGTGTAGCGGATGGAGGGTTGACTTAGTAGTCCCCACGGTGTGCAGGTTGGTACGGGTGATGTGTAGCGGATGGTAACTAGGCTTGGGCTCGGGAATGCATCCTTAAATGTAAATTGTAATATAAATATGTATGATTTGATATACCTGAATCTGTTTGGACTTAGTGTTGGATGTACACATTGAGTCTGTTGACTCACCCCGTTGTGGGAATACTTTTCAGGTGATGATCAGTGATGGACCGGGTTGGCAGGAGCTTAGTGGTGGCCATGCTCAGCAAGGAAATTGTTTTATTTGGACATTTTATTTTATTTAAGCACTTTAAATTTATTTTGGGTTTGTTTTGATGTAATAATGCCATAGTACGAACTATCTTATGCATGCACGTTAATTATTTTCTTATGATACGAAATTTTTATCAAATTAAAGACTAAGAAAATTTTATTTAAGAATGAACCCTAAATGTTTTGACACCTAAAAGAAAATGATTTTTAATTTAAAGATGAAACCTAAAACAAATTCGGCATACCTTTCAATTTAAAGTTTTGGAAACTTAACAATGGAATTTTTATAAAAACTTATGGTTAAAAATAAACTGGTTTCCAACTTAAGTCCAACCCAATTCGAGTTTTCTCCCAAAAACACTCAAAGATTTTCAAAAGATACAAATCAGATTTGAACCGTTTTACTCGAGGAACATACCAGATCTGGTCGAGACTCGTGGGCCGGGTTTAGGGTGTTTCAGCCTCCTTCCTTTAAGCCTTTACATTTATCTAATGTTATTTGTGTTCTTACTATGAAGAAAATTTTAATTTTTATTTATCAACTGTGCTCTTCAATTTCTATAATTGTTGAGTTCTCACATTTCTCTTGTAATAGCCTGATTTTGGGTCGGTCGGAACAGAGGTTTCGGGACCACAAATCCAACGCAGAAAAATTTATTTTTTATTATATTTTTATGGTCTACATTTTTATTGAACAATTTTGTGAAAATTTTGTTCGAAAATTTTGATGTTTGGGCACTCAATTTAGTTAAAAGGACTAAATTGCAATAAGTGCAAAACTTGAATTCTATATGTTAAAGGTTTCCAATTGCTATGAAATTTTAAATTATAGGTCCTTAAATGGTAACTAGATCATTGGTTAAGTTGGTGGACAAAAATGGGCATGGTTTGGTATGTTTCTACAGTTTTTCATTAAAGGCATTTTAGTAATTTGGTAATTAAAATGAATTAAAAACCCAAATAAAAGCCAATTTTTGTCCGTCTTCCTCCCATGGACGAATTTTAGAAGGGGAAACCATGGCTAGGGTTTTTCAAGCTTCCAAGCTCGATTGTAAGTTTGTTCTAACCACGTTTTTTAATGATTTTTAAAGTCGTTGTGACTCGATCTATCTATTTCTACCACTAATTTAAGAAATGATCAAGGTATAGGGTTTGACCCATATTACACATGTGTGTATTTTGATGTTTGATGGTAGAAATTGCATGTTTCTTGTTTGTTAAACGACTTTTGCTAAGTGATTTTCAGTAAAAATGTTAAAAAGGACTTGTTTGTAAAAGTTATAAAATGAGTAGAAAAATGTGAATAAATGAGAAATGTAGGCTATTATGAGTATGAAAATGGTTCAGCTAGGCTTGGATTTTGAAGAAATTGAATGAAAATCATTTTACGAGCCTAGGGACTAAATTGTAAAAAGTCAAAAGTTAGGGGCAAAAATGTAATTTTGCCATAATGTGACTTTTGGACTGAAATGAATAATGTGTTGATTAAATGAGATGAATTTGGTATTATAGATCAAGAAAAATGAAGTTCGGGTCTAGATCGGGGGTACACCAAAGTGTTTGACGATTAGGTCCATTTCTGTTATTTTTTGTATTGAGGTAAGTTTGCATGTAAATAATGCAATGTTATAATTGTATTTATAATGTTTTGTTATTGCACAAATGGTATGGTTGACTCTATGGATGAGATTGACGAAGTTTTGACAAGCGAGTAAATCTCGGTTGAACCTTAGGAATAGATAGGATACAAATGTCATTACATTAGGGTTACTGAGATTACGTGTAAGACCATATTTGGGATATGGCATCGATATGAGAATCCGTATAAGACCATAACTGGGCTATTGGCATCGATACGAGATTACATGTAAAGCCATATCTGGGATATAGCATTGATGCAGTATTGTGTGTACGAGATTCCCGAGTATCCTTTAGTATTCCAAATGGTTCAATGGGAAATGTTGATGAAATGTTCAATGGGTATGTTAAAAATGAGAAAGTACGTGATTATGTTACGAGTTGGTACAGGTATGTACGAAAAACTCGAAGAAAATGGATTCAGTAAATGATGAACAATTAGTAAGAATGTAATTGAGTAAGTTGTGCTTATGAAGCTTAAATGACATTTATGTTGATATGTGTTATGTTGATATTAAATGACATTTATGTTCATATGACATTTATGAAGTCTTAATGACATTTATGTTGATATATGTTAACTTATTTATATGTCAAATGTATGAATAATGTTTTGTATTAATTGCATACGAACTTACTAAGCTATATAACTTACCCCATTCCTTTCCCATGTTTTATAGTGTCATTGAGCTAGCTCGGATTGGAGATCATCGTAGATCCTATCACACTATCAAGCTATCACTTTGGGTATTGATGAATTTAAGTATTTTGAGTTTATGGCATGCATAGGGATTTGGTCTTTTGGTTATATGTGTCATTATGATTGTAGCCAATGTGTTGGCTTGTGATTGTCAAAGGCTTGTTTTGATATTTGACCATGTAGATTGGTTTATGTGGGCTATCATGGTTGTAAGCCTAAGTATATATATATATGTGTGTGTGCTGATATCTTTGGTGATATGGTTATGGTATGCTTGGTGAATGATAGAAAAGTGATTTATGACATGAATATGAGATGTTTGGCAATGTGGTCTATTATGATATGATAAAGTGGTGTACAATTAGGTATCTTGAAAGTAGTCAATTGTGGCTTAACAATTGTTGTGAGTATGATAGATGTTGAAATTCTGTTGGTCATAATTGTGGATGATTTGGTTACCTAAGTATGTTATGTATGTGCCATGAATAGGTGTAAGTGTATGTGTGTACAAGGGTGGCAAATGGCTTGGTAAATAGCCTTTATTTTGTCCACAAGGGCGTGTGTCTAGGCCATGTGTGACACACGGTCTGACCCACGGGCATGTGTTCCGGCCGTGTGTCCCCTGCACCTTAATTTTGAAAAACAGAATATCCAGAATTGAGCACACGGGAAAAGACACAAGCGTGTGTCTTAGTCGTGTGTGTGCTACATGGCCTAGCACACGGGTGTGTGGCACGACCGTATGGCACAAGCCAGAGAGCACCCTAATTTGAACATGGTCTGAAGCACAGGCATGCCCTCGGCGTCACACAGGCGTGTGAGCCCTGCTTCTAGCAAAAATTTTCTAAGTTTTGTAAAGGTTTCCTAAGTTCTCGGTTTAGTCCTGAACCACCTCCAAAGCATGTTTTGGGCCTCGTAGGCTCGTATAAGGGATTTATGATTGAATATGAAGGGTTTTAATTCGGATGCAAATTTATGACTTTGAATTGTGTAAATGCTTGTATTATAAGTCCGGTAATGCCTCGAGCCCTGTTCCGGCATGGAATATGGGTATGGGGTGTTACATTTAGTGGTATCAGAGCTATGGTTTAGTCGATTCTCGGACTAATGTAGCGTATGTAAGTCTAGCTATACGTGCCATATTACTACCTGTGATAGTGTGATATCTCCTGACTCTGATGAAATTGTTTTGGTGAGGCAGAGATGCTTTCCAACCGAGCTATTTTCGAAAACGCTGAAAGTGATACTAAGATATTTGAAAACGTGTTTGTGATGAGTTGAAACTTGGAAAGGTATGAATAAGAGTTCATGATATGTATGTGATGATGTACAAAATGAAATAACCATAAGTTGAGAAATATGGACAAAATGTCATTGTTCCAGTTGAACGTTGTATTTCGATAGATTAAGGTGATTTTATGAAACGGATAAAATGTTTTAAATGTTGCAAAAATGATTTAGCCCGGAAGGGTAATCCTAAATTAAACCCTCTCGAGCATATGTTATGAAATGGATTTAGCCCGGACGAGTAATCCAAAGTAAGCCCTTTAGAGCATACATTACTGAAAGGATTTAGCCTGGACTGTCAATCCTGTTATATCATATGTGGCTTGAGAGTATGCTCTATGAATATGTGCCAAAAAGGGTTCTTTTGAATATGAATTGACGAACTGTTGACATGCATACCTTGAGTATACTACTCGAGTATCCATCGAAATTACAATAGTTCAATGGGAATTATTCTTGAAATATGGAAAGGTGAAATGAAATGAATGTTTATATTGTGATAAGCTTATCTATGTTTATTCGGCATTCATATGATGCTATGTGCCTAATTTGTTTGATTAAGTGAATGTGATAAGTAAACTTACTCAAATTTATGGAATGTATATTTATGTACACTTGTTTGAATAAATCAGAAAGTTCGTGTGACATAAATATGTATGTTAATTAGCTTGAAGTGAATTATATGAATGTGAATATATTATGTTGATGATGAATGCTAAGTGGTATATGTGTTTTTATGAGAGTCGAGCTAGAGGCTTTACGACCTCACCCCTTACCAATATGGTATTTTATAACGAAATTTCACGAGATTTAAGTTCAATGAGCTCACAAGTAAGAGACTGAAGAGTTCAGTAGCAGAATAACTAATAATGTGGTCAGAGTTAAGAATAGTTTGGCAAGTGAATACAGTTCTGGAAAAAATGCCATGTTATTCTAAAGATCATTCAAATTTCGCGGTGTCACGGTTAAAAGAAAAAGTTAATCTCAACTAATCAACTCATTCAGGTATGATGTCTAAAGTATGTATTTGCTAGAATTTCCTCCAGGTTGATTTTCATTAGTGAATAGAATAATATGGGATTAGTGATGACAGAATTAATCAGAGAAATGATATTTGAATTGTAAAGATGTCTGAGTGTAGCAGTTGTAATTGAATAGATTATGATGATCTTTCCTCAGTATTATATATATTCATGTATCCTCAGAGATATATGTGATTGTTCGTTTTCTGATAGAATTCTTGTCGTATGAGAATGCTAGCTGATTATAATGATAGATGAAAGCACCGTTAGTCTGGTTGGTTGATGAGCAGCATTTTTTATATCTCTCTCTGGGATTCTATTCTATTATGTTTGGAATAAAAGTTGTTGGCGAAAATTTATGTGAGACTATTCTTCTGTTTCTACTAGATGTTTTGTTTTCTACATATATTTGGAAAATATATTATCTCTGTTACAATTGATTCTAGAGCGTATAAGCATTGTTTTTCTTCTGTTTTCTCTGAGGAATCATCAAGATCTTTATTATTCTCTTATGAGTTATGCTCTCAGACTTCCAATATGATATCGCATCTAGGATTTCTTTATCTCGGTTTTCTTATCATCCTTATTTCGTAAATTATCAATCATGCCTTATCTTTAAAGTGTATTCTTTGGCTTGTGATAACTATGTCTATTATGGTTATATTTCTGGTTCGATCATAGGAACATGGTGATTCTGGTATCAGGATTTCTCTAATTTTCGTGAAAGAAATTGACATCGGCAAAGGTATAGATAGTGGAAGCTCAAGCTCAAATTATACTATGGTTTTCTTTTCTTAGTTAAGTTTAATTAATGTCAGTGAGTTCAATTAGGATATTTTGTTTCCTTGAGCTAATGCAGTTGTAAAGATCTTTGACTAACATGTGAGGAAATTTTGAAAGATTGTACGTTTGAGTTGTTTTAACAATATGAAGAAGGGAGTATTTTGATATGATATTATTTGATAGTTGAGATCGACTTAGTTGTTTTTATCTGAGCAAGCTGGTTAGTTGAAAGGTAATTTGAGTTATATGCATTTAAGTTTATCCTAAGGTAAGAAGATAAAATCTTGTACATTCATGGGTAAATTGACCAACAGTCCGAATGAAGAATTTATATTCAAAAAGGGTGTGATACAAGGACGTACCTATTAGATCAGTTCTAATTGGATGTTATTATTATGAGTTAAAGTTGTTTTGATTGATAAAGTTATCACATTTATGAAAGTTTGAATGGTCTGTTGAGTGTTAGCAAAGTTGAAAATAGTTGAAGGTATTGTTAACCGAAGCACTGATTCTGAGTCCAGATTAAATTGAGTAAAAAATTTGTGATTTTTCAGCGATGCACTATCGAACGGATTGGAATGTGTTTTAATACAAGAATATAAAGTGATAGTTTATGCTTTCAGACGGTTAAAGTCACATGAAAGGAACTGTCCGATGGGTGATTTAGAGTCGGCAACTTTTTATGTCTGTGTTGAGAATTTGACGACATCGGTTGTCCGACGAAAAATGTTGTAACACCCCAAACCCGGTCAACACGCCACGACCGAATCTGGTATGTTACGGGAAGAATCGTATTTTTGGAGAAGATAGGTTTCCGTTCAAATGTTTGATAAAACACTTTGCTATATACTTTAACTTGTAGAAATCTTGAGCATGATTGTTTAAAACCGACGATGTATTTGAAGAATCCAGAAATTTCGAAAACTTAATCAGTTATGGAGTTAAAACAAGTTTATCTCATCTAGAAATTCAAGTAGTTTCTTATTGTTACTTAAAACAATTTGACTTAGTAGAAAATTGAGTTCAAGTTTGGAAAATGTTTGAGTTTTATTGACCTCAAATTACAGTGTGATACCCGATGGTAAAGTTTAAAACTTATCACTTTGTAGTTTTGGAATCTTTATCTTCCCAAGTTCTAGCAAATTTTAACCCAATTACTTTGTTAAAGCATATTCAAAATCTACTTTAAGCATAAACATAGCAAAACATAATTTAAAGGCCGTTTACAATCCAAAATAAAAACCAAATAGAAATAGATAAACTAAAGTACCAATTTTTTTTTAAAGTCAGAGCAAATCCGTATTTATTCATGGCATGAGCACCTCGAGTCCATCCCGGCTCCATGTCCGCGTCTAAGTGTCACCTGAAATGTCAAAGGAGAAGGTGAGTCGCAAGACTCAGTGCATAAATCCCCCTCCCAATAATACAACATGCTAACGCACATCATAACAAAGCAATACAATTAATGCACCCGATCCTAACCATCCATAACACCTTTTCTACCCCGTGTGGTACCAAACCACTGGTGGTGCCAAACCACTGGTGACCCAAAGTCACGAATAAACCATCTATGGGGCCAACCCACGTGTGATACCAAATCACTGGCGACAATCCCGTATCTCTCAAGTGGGGCCAACCCATGGTGGTGTTAAACCACAGGGACGAGTCGCGATGAGGTGCCAAACCTCTGGTGTCCCAAAGACACAAGTGTGATACCAAATCACTGGTGACCGCAGTCACGAATCGTATGATGGGGCCAACCCATCGTGTGATACCAAATCACTGGCGTCAATCCCGTATAATCAACTGTGGGGCCAACCCACTGTGGTGCTAAGCCACTAGGACGAGACGCTGAGGTGCCAAACCTCTGGTGACCCAAAGTCACAAAATATCATCTGTGGTACGAAACCACTGGAGGTGCCAAACCTCTGGTGTCCCAAAGACACGGATATCATATTCCCCCTCCTCTCAAATCACCCAATAACATATCATACTAATGCAAATGATATAGATCATGCAATCATGCTAACATGCTCAAAATGGCATCTCGTAATACATACACCATAAATCATGATATCACATATATCACTACAGATCTCGAAATGAAATGGACTTACCCGTATCCGTGCACATACCCCATTGGGTACCAAATCCATCAACCATATTGTTTCACTTACACAATCAGGTTATTAACATATTACTCAGTGATAAGTGTGTTAGTTTACACACCTGAAATAACAAAGGTCTTAATCCCAAGAACCGGTCTAAATCCCTCGATCACCTTGCTCCTAGAATCGGCCAAACAAGGGATTAGTACTTATACCATTCGGCCACAACTAATTAAACCAAAAGGGTTTAACTTTGATCCCTTACCTTGCAATTGGTTTGGTTTCCTACCAAACCCCGAACCAAACAATGGTTCCCTTACCAATCGGCCACACCCTAAAAATGAAGACGGTTAATCCTTTAATAACTTAGCTTAATGAAAACTAGACGAAAACGACTAACAGAACTCATTCTTACCACTACTTACCAATCGATCACCCACCGATGAAGGCTTTGTATGACTGCCACGAACTTCCGGATGCCCTACAATAAAATGGCGTCACAAGTGATTAGGACCCTTGCTACCCATTTGCCAAAATCGCCTTCTGCCTCAAAGAGAATCGATAGTAAAAAGAGAAGAGATAAGGAGATTCGGCCATACACACCTACCTACCAAAACGAGTAAAGAAAAGACCCCCACCCTTGCCAACTATTCGGCTAGAGCAACAAAAGAACCACCAGGGATATTCGGCTTCAACCACCAAAAGAAAGAGGAAAAACGGCTAGAGTTTTGGAAGTAGAACCAGAGGAGATGTGATTCAAGAAGAAAAAGAAATCGGTAATGGGAGTTTAGAAGTGAAAAGGAAGGATTCGGCCTAACCCCAAGGAAGGAAAACACAAAAAGAGATGGAAGGAAAAGGGTGATATTCGGCCTATGCTTAAAGAAAAAGAGAACAAAAGTTTCGGCTAAGAGAGAAATGTAAATTCGGCACAAGGGTTGTAGAAATGAAAATATGAGAAGGGAAGGATAGCTAGTTTTGGTTTTCACAAAATGAGCATGAGAAGAAAATATGGAAGAGAGCATTCGGCCACAAAACAAGATGTAGAAAACACAAATGCAAAAAAGATTCGGCAAGTAGAGGTGCTTGAGGTTTCGGTTTCAGGAAGCAAAAGAAGAAAACTCTCTCTATGATCGAAAATGCCTAAGTTGCCAAAGTGAATTTCGGCTACCACCCCTCCCCACTTACCAAAACCGGCCACTCCCCAAAAACTCTCCTAAAATTCGGCCACAACTCTTCCAACCACTCCAAGCCACTAATTCAAATCACTTTGAATTAGTCCACCTCCTGCAATCACTCTCCAGCCACCATTTGAGCATTTGACTTGGTCTTAGGCAGAGTTTGAACTGGCTACAACTCCTCCCCTCCATGCCGTCAAAATGGAAGCAAAATAGGAGCACTCTGCAGCTTGAACACAGGACCTCTCCCCTTGCAAGTGGCGTCCCACACACAAGCCCTTAGTGGCGCCTATCCTGCCACTCCACCAGCTCATTTCTTGTGCTAAAATCCACCAAATAAAACCTTGAAACCCCAGCTTCCTCAGCTCCTCTCACCTAAGCCCAAAAACTAAAATTTTTCCTACCTCTCCGGCTCACACCTAGCTTACAACTAAGCCCCGAAACCATACAAACAACAACATAACAGACCCAACACATGCAAACCATGCCATAACAAAAATAGCCCCTAACCCGGGATATTACAGTTCTACCCCCCTTAAAATAATTTCGACCTCGAAATTACCTGATCAGAAGAGTTGCGGGTATTGCTGTCTCATCACATCCTCGGGTTCCCATGTAGCTTCTTCCACGCCATGATTCCGCCAAAGTACCTTAACCAAAGGCACAGACTTCCTACGCAGAACCTTTACATCCCGATCTAGAATCTGCACAGGTTCCTCCTCCATTGTCAAATCTGGATTTACCTCGATCTCTCCCACTGCTACCACGTGCGACGGATCTGAACAATAACGCCGAAGCATCGAAACGTGAAATACTCGTGAATCTGACTTAGCTCTGCTGGCAACTCAAGCTGGTAGGCTACTGGTCCCACTCGTCTCAGTACCTTATAGGGCCCAATAAATCTTGGACTTAGCTTGCTTTTCCTTCCGAACCTCAACACTTTCTTCCATGGCGAGACCTTCAGAAAAACTTGATCCCCCACAGCAAACTCTATATCTCTCCGCTTAAGATCGGCATAAGACTTTTGCCGGTCTGAAGCTTCTTTCAATCGAGCCTGAATCAACTTAACCTTGTCTTCGGTCTCAGCAACCAACTCGGGTCCCAATAACTGACGTTCACCTAACTCCGTCCAACACGTAGGTGAGCGACACCTCCTACCGTACAATGCCTCATATGGTGCCATCTTGATGCTCGCTTGGTAACTATTGTTGTAGGCAAACTCGGCTAATGGTAGAAACTCCTCCCAACTACCCCTGAAGTCCAGAACACAACCTCTCAGCATATCCTCTAAGATCTGAATAACCCTTTCCGATTGCCCATCCGACTGCGGGTGAAAACCCGTGCTGAAATCCAATCGAGTACCCAGAGCCTGATGCAACGCTTTCCAGAACCTTGACGTAAATCTGGGATCCCTATCCGAGATGATCGATACTGGCACACCGTACAACCTCACTATCTCTGACACATACAGTTTCGCCAACCTCTGAAGTGAGTAGTCAACCCTCACCGGAATAAAGTGAGCTGATTTAGTCAGTCGATCCACAATTACCCAAACTGAATCCTTCTTGCTTGGCGTAAGAGGTAATCCACTGACGAAATCCATGGTTATCCTTTCCCACTTCCACTGAGGAATCTTCACTGGCTGAAGCAAACCTGACGGCAACTGATGCTCAGCCTTGAACTGCTGACATGTCAGACACTTCCCTACAAACTCTGTCACTTCTCTCTTCAGTCTCGGCCACCAAAACTGCTCTCTAAGATCCTTATACATCTTGCTACCTCCAGGATGCATAGCGTATGGACTGCTATGTGCGTCCTGAAGAATCATTTGCCTCAGCTCAACATCCTTGGGCATACAAGCTTTACCTTGGAAACACAGCACCCCATCACTAGACAAACTATAACTTTCCAAACCACCATCCTGCACCTGCAACCTCTGCGCACTCAGAACCTCATCCTCTAACTGTTTCTCTCTGATCTGCTCAACCCAAGTAGGCTTAACCTGCAACTCTGCCAGAATACTCCCGTCGTCATACAAACTCAAATGAGCAAACATCGCTCTCAAGTCCGAAACAACCTTACGGCTCAACGCGTCTGCCACCACGTTAGCCTTGCCCGGATGATACTCAATCGAACAGACGTAGTCCTTTAGCAACTCAACCCATCTGCGCTGCCTCAAATTCAAATCCTTCTAAGTCAAAAGGTACTTCAGACTCTTGTGATCCGTGTAGACTATCGATCTCTCTCCGTACAAGTAGTGCCTCCAAATCTTCAAAGCGAAGACTACAGCCGCTAACTCCAGATTGTGCGTCAGATAATTGACCTCATGTGGCCTCAGCTGCCGAGATGCGTAAGCCACAACCTTACCTTCCTGCATTAGCACACAACCCAATCCCGTATGTGATGCATCGCAGTATACTGTGAATTCCTTACCAGCCTCAGGTTGAATCAAAATCGGAGCTTCTGTCAGAATCTTCTTAAGCTTGTCGAAACTCTCCTATTGTTTCTCAGTCCAAACAAACGGAATCCCTTTCCTTAACAACTTGGTCATCGGCGCTGCGATCAACGAGAAACCCTCTACAAACCTTCGGTAGTATCCTGCCAAACCCAGAAAACTCCGAATCTCAGCCACTGACTTAGGCGGCTTCCAATCCAAAACTGCCTCAATCTTTCGAGGATCCACTCTAATCCCCTCGGCTGACACTACATGACCCAAGAAAGTCACTTCTCTAAGCCAGAATTCGCACTTGCTAAACTTAGCATAAAGCTGCTTCTCCCTCAAAATCTGCAGCACCACTCGTAAATGCGCATCATGCTCTTCTTCTGTCCTTGAGTATACCAGGATATCGTCTATGAAAACCACGACAAACTGATCCAAATACTGCTGAAACACCCTATTCATCATATCCATGAATGCTGCCGGCGCGTTAGTCAACCCGAACGGCATTACCAGAAATTCGTAGTGCCCATACCGAGTCCGAAACGCTGTCTTGTGAATATCAGCCTCCTTTACCTTTAACTGGTGATACCCAGACCTCAGGTCAATCTTCGAGAATACCGCTGCACCCTTCAGCTGATCAAACAAGTCATCTATCCGTGGCAACGGATACTTGTTTTTAATCTTCAGCTTATTCAACTGGCGGTAGTCTATACACATCCGCATCGTACCATCTTTCTTCTTAACAAAGAGTACCGGCGCTCCCCAAGGCGAAACACTTGGCCTGATAAACCCCCGATCCAACAACTCCTGGATCTGATCCTTAAGCTCCACCAACTCCTTTGGCGCCATCCTATACGGGGCAATAGACACTAGCGCAGTCCCGGGTAACAGATCTATCCCAAATTCTACCTCACGATCCGACGGCAAACCCGGAAGTTCCTCAGGAAACACATCAGCAAATTCTCCAACTGTCCGAACTTTCTCTACAGCAGACTCTTTAGCCTCCAAGGCATACACATGAACCACATACGCTTCACAGCCCTTTCTGACCATCTTCTCAGCCTTCAGAGCAGATACCACATTTGATAAGTAATCTCTCCTATCACCTATCATAACCACTTCATCACCCTCAGACGTCTTAAGAACCATGCGCTTAGCCGCGCAATCCAACCTCGCCTGGTACTTAACCAACCAGTCCATCCCAAGAATGAGATCGAACTCCCCGAACGGCAGTTCCATCAGGTCAGCTAAAAACACTACCCCTTGGAGTTCTAGGGGTACATCCTTAAACAACTTATCTACAACTACAGAGTGACCTAGAGGGCTAATTATAGTCATCTGCCTAGAAGTAGTTTCAGAGTCTAAGTCCATGGTCTCTACTATACTACTAGCAACGTAAGAATGCGTCGAACCCACATCAATCAAAGCAGTAAATGGAGAACCAAAGATCAAGAACGTACCGGTTATGACATCCGGTGCATCGCCCTCCTCTCGGCGCCTCGCCGTATACACTAACCCAGGCTGTCTGGCCTCAGAACTACTCGCACCTCTGCCCGGTGCTCCACGGCCCCGACCAGAACCATTACCTCCTCTGCCAGTACCACGACCCCTCTGCGGTGGCGGTCCATTATTCCTAACTGAGTACGGCCCTGACCCTTAGACTGAATCCTAGCCAACTTACGCGGACAGTCCCTCACTCGGTGATCCAAAGAACCACACTCAAAGCAACCTTTTCCACCGGTCCAGCAACCTCCCCAATGAGATTTCCCACATCGGTTACACTGCGGCGGTCCCTGATTAGCAGCAACAAACCTACCCGACTGATTCGGCCCACTCTGTCTAGCCCTTTTTTGAGGATTACCCGACGACCCAGATGATCCAAAACTCCTCTTCTGTCTGTTCCTATCCATGCCTTGCCTTACAGACTCTTTAACACCCTCGGCTACCTTAGCCTTCTCAACCAGAACAGCAAACTCACGCTCTTGCTGAGGAGCAATCAGCAATCTTAACTCGTCTCTCAGACCATCCTCGAAACGGACACACCTCTCGTGCTCTGTAGCCACAATGCCCCTAGCATACCTGCTCAGCCTCAAGAACTCGGCCTCATACTCTGACACAGACTTACTCCCCTGAACAAGCCTCAGAAATGCTTTTCGCTGCGCGTCGATGTAGCTAGCTCCAATGTACTTTTTCTGATACGCAGCTTTGAAATAGTCCCACGTAAGATCCTCTGCTGCCGCACTGTCCCGAACCGTGAGCCACCACTGGTATGACTCATCTCGAAGAAGCGATACTATGCCCTTCAGCTTCTCCTCAGCAGTCAGGTCTAAATCATCCATGACCCGCTCTGTCGCCTCCAGCCAATACTCAGCCGTGCTGGGAGCAACACCAGAAACACCTCGAAAAACCTCAGCCCTGTTTGCCCGAAGTCGCTCAGGCACAGATTTCCTAGCTCCTGCGCCTCCACCTACTCCAACTACCCTCTCTAAAACTCGCAGCATCGCCTGTGACACTGCGTCATCCCCAGTCTGATCTTGAAACTCACCACCTCCAGCTGGTGGCGGTACAGGTATCTCATTTTCTGACCCCTGACCAGATCCTACGGGTTCAGAAACTGTCATCCTACCATGACCTCGTCCACGATCGCGTCCACCTCGAGCACTCATGACTAAAATTTCTACTTTTCTGATTTAAAAAGTTTTATGCATCAGTAATTATTCCACTGTTTTAAAGTAAAGTCTTATGAATATTAAAGAAGCTTTGTTTCGCAAGTTCACAGAGTCCTATCAGTCTCAGTCTCTAAAGTAATTCACTATTACAAGTCATCCAATCACATCTCATCAAAATCACAAGTAATAGTAAGGGGTACTTACCTGGGCGGATTGGTGCCGGAGACTCGGTGCCATGCCTTTCAAACCATATATTTCAAAACAAAAATACTTAAAACAGACTTTTGAAAACCATTTTGGGCCTCAGGCCCACAGCCGAGCATTTGAACCTGGCTCTGATACCAAAATTGTAACACCCTAAACCCGGTCAACACGCCACGACCGAATCTGGTATGTTACGGGAAGAATCGTATTTTTGGAGAAGATAGGTTTCCGTTCAAATGTTTGATAAAACACTTTGCTATATACTTTAACTTGTAGAAATCTTGAGCATGATTGTATAAAACCGACGATGTATTTGAAGAATCCAGAAATTTCAAAAACTTAATCAGTTATGGAGTTAAAACAAGTTTATCTCATCTAGAAATTCAAGTAGTTTCTTATTGTTACTTAAAACAATTTGACTTAGTAGAAAATTGAGTTCAAGTTTGGAAAATGTTTGAGTTTTATTGACCTCAAATTACAGTGTGATACCCGATGGTAAAGTTTAAAACATATCACTTTGTAGTTTTGGAATCTTTATCTTCCCAAGTTCTAGCAAATTCTAACCCAATTACTTTGTTAAGGCATATTCAAAATCTACTTTAAGCATAAACATAGCAAAACATAATTTAAAGGCCGTTTACAATCCAAAATAAAAACCAAATAGAAATAGATAAACTAAAGTACCAATTTTTTTTAAAGTCAGAGCAAATCCATATTTATTCATGGCATGAGCACCTCGAGTCCATCCCGGCTCCATGTCCGCGTCTAAGTGTCACCTAAAATGTCAAATGAGAAGGTGAGTCGCAAGACTCAGTGCATAAATCCCCCTCCCAATAATACAACATGCTAACACACATCATAACAAAGCAATACAATTAATGCACCCGATCCTAACCATCCATAACACCTTTTCTACCCCGTGTGGTACCAAACCACTGGTGGTGCCAAACCACTGGTGACCCAAAGTCACGATATCCATCAATGTGGTGCCAAACCACTGGAGACCCAAAGTCACGAATAAACCATCTGTGGGGCCAACCCACGTGTGATACCAAATCACTGGCGACAATCCCGTATCTCTCAAGTGGGGCCAACCCACGGTGGTGTTAAACCACAGGGACAAGTCGCGATGAGGTGCCAAACCACTGGTGTCCCAAAGACACAAGTGTGATACCAAATCACTGGTGACCGCAGTCACGAATCGTATGATGGGGCCAACCCATCGTGTGATACCAAATCACTTGCGTCAATCCCGTATAATCAACTGTAGGGCCAACCCACTGTGGTGCTAAGCCACTGGGACGAGACGCTGAGGTGCCAAACCTCTGGTGACCCAAAGTCACAAAATATCATCTGTGGTACGAAACCACTGGAGGTGCCAAACCTCTGGTGTCCCAAAGACACGGATATCATATTCCCCCTCCTCTCAAATCACCCAATAACATATCATACTAATGCAAATGATATAGATCATGCAATCATGCTAACATGCTCAAAATGGCATCTTGTAATACATACACCATAAATCATGATATCACATATATCACTACAGATCTCGAAATGAAACGGACTTACCCGTATCCGTGCACATACCCCATTGGGTACCAAATCCATCAACCATATTGTTTCACTTACACAATCAGGTTATTAACATATTACTCAGTGATAAGTGTGTTAGTTTACACACCTGAAATAACGAAGGTCTTAATCCCAAGAACCAGTCTAAATCCCTCGATCACCTTGCTCCTAGAATCGGCCAAACAAGAGTTTAACTTTGATCCCTTACCTTGCAATTGGTTTGGTTTCCTACCAAACCCCGAACCAAACAATGGTTCCCTTACCAATCGGCCACACCCTAAAAATGAAGACGGTTAATCCTTTAATAACTTAGCTTAATGAAAACTAGACGAAAACGACTAACAGAACTCGTTCTTACCACTACTTACCAATCGATCACCCACCGATGAAGGCTTTGTATGACTGCCACGAACTTTCGGATGCCCTACAATAAAATGGCGACACAAGTGATTAGGACCCTTGCTACCCATTTGCCAAAATCGCCTTCTGCCTCAAAGAGAATCGATAATAAGAAGAGAAAGAGATAATGAGATTCGGCTATACACACCTACCTACCAAAACGAGTAAAGAAAAGACCTCACCCTTGCCAACTATTCGACCAGAGCAAAAAAAGAACCACCAGGGATATTCGGCTTCAACCACCAAAAGAAAGAGGAAAAATGGCTAGAGTTTTGGAAGTAGAACCAGAGGAGATTTGATTCAAGAAGAAAAAGAAATCGGTAATGAGAGTTTAGAAGTGAAAAGGAAGGATTCGGCCTAACCCCAAGGAAGAAAACACAAAAAGAGATGGAAGGAAAAGGGTGATATTCGGCCTATGCTTAAAGAAAAAGAGAACAAAAGTTTCGGCTAAGAGAGAAATGTAAATTCGGCACAAGGGTTGTAGAAAGGAAAATCGGAGAAGGGAAGGATAGCTAGTTTCGGTTTACACAAAATGAGCATGAGAAGAAAATATGGAAGAGAGCATTCGGCCACAAAACAAGATGTAGAAAACACAAGTGCAAAAAAGATTCGGCAAGTAGAGGTGCTTGAGGTTTCGGTTTCAGGAAGCAAAAGAAGAAAACTCTCTCTATGACCGAAAATGCCTAAGTTGCCAAAGTGAATTTCAGCTACCACCCCTCCCCACTTACCAAAACCGGCCACTTCCCAAAAACTCTCCTAAAATTCGGCCACAACTCCTCCAACCACTCCAAGCCACTAATTCAAATCACTTTGAATTAGTCCACCTCCTACAATCACTCTCGACCCACCATTTAAGCATTTGACTTGGTCTTAGGCAGAGTTTGAACTGCCTACAACTCCTCCCCTCCATGCCGTCAAAATGGAAGCAAAATAGGAGCACTCTGCAGCTTGAACACAGGACCTATCCCCTTGCAAGTGGCGTCCCACACACAAGCCCTTAGTGGCGCCTATCCTGCCACTCCACCAGCTCATTTCTTGTGCTAAAATCCACCAAATAAAACCTTTAAACCCCAGCTTCCTCAGCTCCTCTCACCTAAGCCCAAAAACTAAAATTTTTCCTACCTCTCCGGCTCACACCTAGCTTACAACTAAGCCCCGAAACCATACAAACAACAACATAACAGACCCAACACATGCAAACCATGCCATAACAAAAATAGCCCCTAACTCGGGATATTACAAATGTCATATGTTTCCTGGTCCCAAGGGTTTAAAGTATCTAATGTCACAGAAGGATCTGAATTTAAAACAGCATAGATGGATTGAACTATTGAAAGATTGTGAATAGTTATCGATTAATCTTTGGGAAAGTAGATATAGTTGCAAATCCTTGAATGGAAAATCTTTGATTATTTTGTGAGTATTGGATACATGATTAATCGTATGTGATGACGGTTTGAATCTAGCTAAATTAGAAGCTAAAGCGATGTTTTCTTTGCAAGATTAAGAACCTCAAGAATGTGATAGTGAGTGGTAAACTAAAAAAGTATAGTGTGAGACGACTTTTGATTCTGATTTCTGTTATTGTTACTCCAAGATAGAATTCGTGCAATGAATTATCCAGAGCTTATGCAGAAAATGTTGTACGAGACTCAATAGTAGCTCGTTTGTTCATTAGTTTGTAATTCAGATCTTTGACGATATGCTCCGACACTATGTTTCAGAGTTAAAAGGTGATTGGAAAGAGATATACGAGGTGGAATTGATTTTTGATTCTAAGGAAAAAGGTAAAAATGATTCATGAAAGTTGAAAGCAATTTCAGACTGACATAAGTGGTATACAAATTTGAAAATTTAAGATATTGGATTCCAGATCAATGATAGAGTGCTTCTGGAAGTATTACCCTCAAAGAGGACTCTTCGATGAGGTAGAGGAAACTACGAGAACGTTACCTTAATCTCTTTTCTGGTAAGATTTTTGGGGACAAAAAATCCCTAAAGAGGGAGAGTTGTAGCAGCCCAATTTTGAGTCTAGTCGGAATAGTGGTTTTGGGACCACAAATCTAACGTAAAAAATTTATTTTTTATTATATTTCATGGTGTACGGTTTTATGGAACGATTTCGTGAAAATTTTGTTCGAAAATTTTGATGTTCGGGCACTCAATTTAGTTAAAATGACTAAATTGCAAAAAGTGCAAAACTTGAATTCTATATGTTAAAGGTGTCCAATTGCTATGAAATTTTAAATTAGAGGTCCTTAACTGGTAATTAGGCCATTGGTTAAGTTGTGGACAAAAATGGACATGGTTGGTATGTTTCTAAAGTTTTTCATTAAGGGCATTTTAGTAATTTGGTAATTAAAATGAATCAAAAACCCAAATAAAAGCCAATTTTTGTCCCTCTTCCTCCCATGGCCGAATTTTACAAGGGGAAACCATGGCTAGGGTTTTTCAAGCTTCCAAGCTCTATTGTAAGTCCGTTCTAGCCCCGTTTTTAATAATTTTTTTATGTTTTTGAAGTCATTGTAACCCGATCTATCTATTTCTACCACTAATTTAAGAAATGATCAAGGTATAGGGTTTGACCCATATTAGACATGTGTTTATTTTAATGTTTGATGGTAGAAATTATATTTTTTTGTTTGTTAAACGACTTTTGCTAAGTGATTTTAGGTAAAAATGTAAAAAAGGACTTATTTGTAAAAGTTAGAAAATGAGTAGAAAAATGTGAATAAATGAGAAATATAGGATTTTATGAGTATGAAAATGGTTCGGCTAGGCTTGGGTTTTAAAGAAATTGAATGAAAATCATTTTACGAGCCTAGGGACTAAATTGTAAAATGTCAAAAGTTTAGGGGCAAAATGTAATTTTTCCATAATGTGACTTTTGGACTGAAATGAATAATGTGTTGATTAAATGAGATAAATTTGGTATTATAGATCAAGAAAAACAAAGTTAGGGTCTAGATCGGGGGAAAACCAAAGTGTTTGACTATTAGGTCCATTTCTACTATTTTTTGTATCGAGGTAAGTTTGTAACAGTCTGATTTAGGGGCTAGTCAGAACAGTGGTTCGGAACCACTAATCCGAGGTTAGAGAAAATTATTTTTATGTTATTCTATGAGTTAGAGCATGATTATATAGGTGCATGAAAATTTTGGTGCTTTAATTTTAGTGATTCCATGCTTAATTGCGAAAAAGGACTAAATCGCATAAAGTGCGAAAGTTAAAAATTTTAACATAAGGGTGCCAAATAGCTATGGAATATTAATTGGAGGCCTTTAAAGGGCAATTAACCCCTTAAATGAAGGTTTTTCGGCCATAGGGGACAATAGAGGTCAAAATTTGGTCAAGTAGGTGGATTAGGTGGACTAAATTGGGATTTTATATTAAAATAAAGAAAGAAAAGATATCATCTTCTCTCCTTTATTCCACCATCAAAAATTAGCAGCAAATAGGGGTTGGAAAACTTCAAAAATTTCAGCACACTCTTCTCTTTACAAGTAAGTGTTCTAGTGATCATTTCTTGATAAAAATTGTACTTTTGGAACCCTTGAAGCTTAAGCTTTCTAGAGAGAGGACTATTTTGTTAAATGGTGAAGAGTTTAGAGTTTTTCCATGAAAGATTTTAAGTTGTTTGCTGCATTTTTATGGAATAAAATGGGTCTTATTTGTTAGATGAACAACTTTTGTGAAAGGTGTTATCATGAAAACACCTAAAAGGACCTTTTTGTAAAGGTTGTAAGATATGAGGTAAAAGTGTGAAATAATGAGTTTTAATGGTTTCCATAAGAGAAATAAATGTTCACCAAGGCTCGTTAAAGGTAAAAATTTGATGAGAATTAAATTCCGAGCCTAGGGGTAAAATGGTCATTTTGTGAAAATATAAGGGCAAAATAGTAATTTTGCCAAAGCATGATTATTGAAATACATTTATTAATATGATAATTAAATGAGCTAATTTTCTATTATAGATCAAGAAGAACCAAGAATTAACCTCAACCAGGGAAAAAACAAAGTATCGGACTAGAGCGACAATCTAGCCTATTTTGAAATCGAGGTAAGTTTGTATGAGATAAATTCAGCATTTATGCTAGTATGTTTGAGAATGTTTGATATTGTAATGATATATGACATTCTATGAAATTGAGTAATGGTGTTGAATGAGAAAGATGATAAAAGTTGAGATGTTGAAGTCCCGGTTGGACTATAATAAATGTGAGAATATTATTATCGAGACATGAGATGGATAATGTCCCATGTATGACCATGTCCGGGACATGGCCTCGGCACCTAATTGAGATCCCGTATAAGACCATATCCGGGATATGGCTTCGGTATTGAATATGAGAATCGTATAAGACCATATCCGGGATATGGCATCGATACTTGATGTGAGATTCCATATAAGACCATATCCGGGATATGGCATCGGCACTTAGAGGTGACCCCATGCAAGACCACATCTGGGATGTGGCACTAGCTTCATGTTTATGTTAACGACGATGAATATGCCTCTTTGAGTATCCCTAGTGAATTAGTGGGATAAATAGATAAGCTTGGAAATTTGAATGAGATTAGTACTAAAGCCATGTGATTGAGTGAATACAGGTACCCATGAGTAATTCACGAGGAATGTTTACGATATGTGGCATGGTATGTGCTAGATAAGAACAAGTACGAGTAAGTTGGCAAAGTGCTTAAGACTTTGGGTGGTAAACTAATGCCATGGATTGATGTCATTATGAGCTTACTGTTGCTATTTAATTTCATGCAAACTTACTAAGCTTTATGCATACCCCTCTCATTTCCCTTTTTCTTGTAGTATTGCCAAGATAACTCAAGGATTGTGGGATGTTAGAGTTCAGAAATCACACTATCGACATCTCTTTGGTATAAAAAAGTTAGATTTATTTTGAGTATGGCATGTATAGGACTTGGGTATTTTGTTATGTCATATTTGTTAGCCAAAGTGTTGGCTATTTAAGTTATCAAGTTGATTTTGTAAGAGGTCATTGGAATTGGGCCAATACTTGACAAGTTTATATATATTCAATGATGATGAAATTATGAAGTTCATGCTTGTGTGGATGTTTTGATTTGAGCTCTTAAAAGTGCCTTAGGGTCATGAGTTATGTTGAATTGAGTTGGTATAAGTATGATTGCTTTGTAGGGTGGCATTTGGCTTGAAATATAGCCTTTTTAATGTCTACACGGGTAGACACACAGGCGTGTGTCTAGGCCATGTGTGACACACGGTCAGCCCCATGGGCATGTTTATCGGCCGTGTGTCCCTTTGCATGCTAGATTTACAAGTCAGTATGCTCAGTAATAAACCCACGGGCAGAGACACGGTCGTGTTTCTCAGCCGTGTTTCTCAGCCGTGTGGGAGGTATGGCCTTGGACATGGGCGTGTTCCTAGGCTGTGTGAAGTCTGCACCTAAAATTTGGAATTTAATTCGACACACGGTCTAAGGACACGGGCGTGTGCCTTGGTCATGTGACCATAGTGAAGTGATGACGTCATAAATAGAATGCCATGGTTTTGGCACACGGGCTATGACACGGGCGTGTCGAGGCCGTGTGAGGGACACGGGCGTGTGTCCGGCCGTGTGAAAATCGCTGTATGTTTGGATTAGAAAATAAATTCAACACAGGCTAGGGACATTGGCGTGTGTAACCACACAGCCTGCCTACACGGGCGTGCTGTTTAGGTAAAAAGCATTAAGTGCACAAAAATATTCGATTTAATTCTAAAACCCTCCGTATGCAAGTTTGAGGCCTCGTAGGCCCATAATAAGGATATTTTGTGTATGAATGAGAAGTTTTAAGTTGGAAATGAAATTTTAAAGCCCAATGATGTATGTCAAGCAAGTTAAGTCTGGTAATACCTCGTACCCGGTTCTGGAGTAGAATATGGGTAAGGGGTGTTACATTGTGGTATCAGAGCTACAGTTTAGTCGATTCTTGGACTAACATAGCGTAAGTATGAGTCTAGCTATACATGCCATACATGAGAGTAATTGTGTAATGATAGTGTGACGAATCCTGAAGATTTGAATTGTGTTTTTATATAGTAAATGGATCCTGGTCCCGACCGAGCTACAGTCGGTGATGCTGCAACTAATGCGCTGGCTCTCGCGCAAGGGACCGCGTCAGTAGAGAGTAGGCTCAAGACTATGGGCAGGGAGAAGAGGCTCGAGAAGCCTTTCTCTATATGATAAGCAATTGGTACACTGAGTACATTCGAGCGAACCCTAACGCTCAACCCCCTCCACCCCCACCTATTCCTCAACCCGCTCCTGTAGCTCCTCAAGCGGTTGAGGTAGTAAGAAGAGAAAGGCCTCCAGACGATAAGATTCGGAAACAAGAAGAAAGGCCTCCAGTCAATAAGATCTAGAAACAAGTAGCGGAGGAATTTCGGGCTAGTAAAGACGATGACCCAGAAAGGGCAGAATTCTGGCTTTAGAGTACCATCAGGGTATTCGATGAGTTGTCATGCAGGCCTGATGAGTGCATGAAGTGTGTGGTGCCTCTCTTGAGAGATTCAGCCTATCAGTGGTGCAATACCCTTGTGTCGGTGGTACCAAGGGAGAGAATTAACTGGGAATTCTTCCAAGAGGAATTTCGGAAGAAGTATATTAGTTAGAGATTCATCGACCAGAAAAGAAAAGAGTTCTTGGAGTTAAAGCAGGGCCGAATGACGTTGACTGAATACGAACATAAATTTGTAAGACTTAGTAAGTATGCCCGAGAGTGCGTGTCTACCAAGGCTATCATGTGCAAAAGGTTTGAGGACGAGATAAATGAGGATATTCGTTTATATGTCGAATTTCTCGAACTAAAAGAATTTGTGGTGTTGGTAGATAGAGCCTGTGTAACAGCCCGATTTTGGGGCTAGTCAGAACAGTGGTTTCGAGACCACTAAACCAACGTTCAGGAAAATTATTTTGATGTTATTTTATGGGTTATGGCATTAATATATGGCTATGTGAAAATTTTGGTGCTTTAATTTGAGCGATAACATGCTTAATTGTGAAAAAGGACTAAATCGCATAAAGTGCGAAAGTTCTATTTTTCAAGGTAGAGGTGTCTAATAGCCATAGAATATTAAATTGAAGGTCCTTAAAGTGCAATTAGGCTATATGGAGTGTGTTGGCCGTCCATAGGAAGCAATGGGACAAGAGCATTAATTTTTAGTCAAAATTTAGTGATAGTTAAGGACTAAATGAATAAAATAAGATTAGTAAAAGAAAAGCTATCATCTTTTTCATTTCTCTTCCTCCTCTGCCAAAAATTTCAGCAAGAAATAAGGGTTTTGAAGCTCAAACTTTCAGCCATACAGTCCTCATCCAAGTAAGTGATTTTGGTGGTTTTGTTTGATAATTTTTGTACTTTTGGAGTCCTCAAAGCTTAAGCTAGCTAATGAGGGGACTAATTTGTGATATGGTTGAAAGTTTAGGGACTTTCCATGAGAGTGTTCATGTTGTTTGCTAAGTTTTTATGGAAAAAATGAATGTTAGGGAGATGGGAAACAACTTTTGTGAAAGGTGTTTGTATGAAAACACCTAAATAGGACTTAAATTCAAAGATTGAAACTGTCATAAATGCATGAAATAGTTGGATTTGTGAGTAGTTGTAAGAGAAATAAATTTTGAGCTAGGCTTGTTTAATGAGAAAATGTGTTGAAAAAATGATTTACGAGCCTAGGGGCGAAATCGTAATTTTGCCAAAGAGTAAGGGCAAAATGGTCATTTTTGCCTAAGTATAGATTTTGATGCATTGTGACCATAAGATGTTTTAAATGAGTGAATTTTGTTATTATAGACCAAGAAGAGCGTGGGATCAACTTTGACCGAGGGAAATGCAAGGTTATGGAATAGACCATTAATTAAATCGTTTTGCACTGAGGTAAGTTTATGTGCAAACGATACATTTTATATACTCATTGTTGTTACTAATTGGTGCATGGTATGATTGAGAACATGTATGATTCAAGTGGATTGAATTTGGTAGTTATTGAATAATTTTCGTATGAATGACGAAATAGATTGTAAATGTGAGATAACAACTCTTGATGGTTGATGGTGGGCTAAGTGCGATACCACCTTATTACTTAATTACGATGGGCTGTGTGCGATACCATCGTCTATTTATCATATGGTGGGCTAAGTGTGATACCATCTTATTACTTAATTACAATGGGTTGTGTGCGATACCATCGTCTATTTATCATTTGGTGGGCTATGTGCGATACCACCCTATTAAGGATTGATGGCGGGCTAAGTGCGAAACCACCGGGTGATTGGTATTATGAATGGTTTATTGAGAAATTATGATGTGTGTTATCATGTGACTTTGTGGTGTTAAGTGCAGGGATGCATGTTAATGAATGTAAGCATTAAGCTTGTGATATGATTGGAATGTGGTAAGAGAGGAAATGAGTAAGCATGAATATGAATGTGGATTGTTCTTGTTTAGTATGTAATGCTATTTATTGTTTAGCACATACTATGATGTTATTTGTTTACATGTAAACTTACTAAGCTTAAAGCTTACTCATCTTTCTTTTCCCTTGTTTTATACTGTTAAAAAGTCGGATCGGGATACGAAGATATTTGGAAGATTGCCCACACTATCAGCTCATCTCGGCATATCTAGACTTAGTGTTTTTTAGTATGGCATGTATAGGGGCTAAACTAGGTAAATTATTTTGTTATTTTGGCCAAGAGTTTGTTGGCCACTTTAATGATGAACTCTTTTGTATATAGCCATTGTTGTTGGCTCATTGTTATATATGAAAAGATGAAATTATTCATGGTAGTGTTTATTGTAAAATCTGAGTGGTTTAGTGATATGCTGAATGGATTCATGTTGTGTGAGTTAGAGTAATGAAAAGAGCTTGGTAAAAAGCCTTGTTCTTGTCCACACGGGTAGGCACACGGGCGTGTGTCTAGGCCATGTGTGACACACGGTCAATCCCATGGGTGTGCAACTAGGCCATATGTCCCTTGCATGATAGTTTTACAAGTTAGTAAGCTTTGTAGTAAACACACGGGCAGAGACACGGCCGTGTGTCTCAGCCGTGTAGTAGGCACGGCCACGAAGATGGGTGTGTGCCCAGGCCGTGTGAAGTCTACACCTTGAAATTGGAATTTAATTCGACACACGGTCTAAGGACACGGGCGTGTGCCTTGGCCATGTGACCTTAGTGAGATGATGACGTCATAAACAAAATGTCAAGGTTTTGGCACACGGGCGTGTTGAGGCAGTGTGAAGGACACAACGTGTGTCCTGCCGTGTGAAAACCCCTGTAGGTTTGAAATAAAAATAAATCCCACACGGGGTAGGGACATGGGCATGTGTGACCACACGGCCTGCCCACACGGGCATGTCCCATTTCACACGGACTGTGGCCCCTGTTTAGGTGAAAACTTTTAAGATCACAAAAGTTTTCGGTTTGGTTCCAAAACCCCCATATGTATGTTTATGGCCTCGTAGGTCCTTAATGAGTATGTTGTGATGACGATAGAGATATGTCACATTGAGACTGAAATTTTATAGACTAAAGTTGTGTGATTAAGTGGATTAAGTCCGATAACGCCTCGTGCCCAGTTCCGGCATGGAATACCGGTAAGGGGTGTTACAGCCTGTAAGGCTAAAGAGTTGGCCAAAGAGAAAAGAAGAGTTGAAATTGAGTCCTGTGACTTGAGAAAAAGGCAACTGAGTAAGTCATATCAATCCTTATCTAAGAAATCGAGGGATTTTGCTACTCGATCAGCCGCTTCTACCGGGTTTTCAAACCGAAGGAAGGGCAAATAGTTCTCGGGGTCTAAAGCTCAGACCACATCAGTTGCTAGTGTTGGCAACGTTTGGCCGAGTAGACCGGAATGCTCGTAGTGTGGCAGACGTCATTTCGATGAGTGCAGAACAAGTGAAAAGGCTTGTTTCAAGTGTGGGTCTCTGGACCATTTTATCAGAAATTTCCCCGAGGTGGGTGAGAAAGAGAAGTCTCAGAATGCAAGACCGGGAAGTACTGCTAGAGGAAGACAATAGAAAAACCTGGGAAATGAAATGGGTAAGAAGAATTCATCTAGAGAGCAGACTGCGAGAGTTGAGGGTAGAGCACCGGCAAGAACATATGCCTCTCCTGACGTAATCATGGGTACATTTTCTCTCTATGATACTCGTGTTATAGCTTTAATTGATCCGGGACCTACCCACTCATATATTTGCATGAAATTAGTCTCTAGCATGAGCATGCCTATAGAGTCTACTGAATTTGTAATAAGAGTGTCAAATCCCCTAGGCAAATATGTGTTGGTTGATAGAGTATGCAAAGGTTGCCCTTTGATAATTAGGGGTCATTGTTTTCTTGCTAATCTCATGTTATTACCGTTTGATGAGTTCGATGTCATCCTTGGGATGGATTGGCTAGTTACTCATGATGAGATTGTAAATTGTGGGAAGAATTTTATTGAGTTAAAATTTGAAAGTGGGGATTTTATTCGTGTTGAATCAGATAAGCAAGACAGATCACCAGTAGTGATATCTTCCTTGTTGACTCAAAAGTATTTAAGGAAAGGGTACCAAGCTTACATTGCCTTTGTGATGAATACGAGAGAAACTGAGTTAAGAATCGAATCAGTGCCCATAGTATGTGAATATCCAGATGTTTTTCCAAAAGATTTGCCAGGGCTACCTCCGGTTAGAGAGATTAAATTTGGGATTGAGTTAGCTCCGGGTACTGCCCCCATTTCTATTGCTCCATAAAGAATGGCTCCAACCGAGCTAAAAGAATTGAAAGCACAGTTGCAAGAACTAACGGATAAAGGCTTCGAAAAACTGATTTTTTCTCCGTGGAGAGCTCCCGTATTATTTGTGAAGAAGAAAGATGGTTCTATGAGGTTAAGCATAGATTATCGGCAACTCAATAAGGTAACTGTGAAGAACAAGTACCCGTTGCCAAGAATTGATGATCTACTTGACCAATTGAAGGGACCCATGGTGTTTTCCAAGATATACTTAAGGTCTAGGTATTACCAGCTGAGAGTTAAGGACTCGGATGTACCGAAAACTGCATTTCGGACGAGGTATGGCCACTATGAATTTTTGGTCATGCCTTTTGGTTTAACAAATGCCTTGCCGTTTTCATGGACTTGATGAATCACATTTTTTGGCCATATTTGGATAAATTTGTCATGGTCTTCATTGATGATATACTAATCTACTCTCGGGATAAAAACGAGCATGCCGAGCAATTGAGAACGGTTTTGCAAATTTTGAGAAATAAACAATTATATGCCAAATTTAGTAAAAGTGAATTTTGGCTTAAGAAAGTTGGATTTTTGGGGCATATCATCTCGGGAGATGGAATCAGAGTCGGCCCAAGTAAGATCTCAAAAATTGTAGATTGGAAGCCACCAAGGAACGTAACCGAGGTTAAGAGTTTTCTGGGCTTGGCAGGCTATTATAGATGTTTTGTTAAGGGATTTTCTATGATAGCTGCTCCGATAACGAAATTGCTACAAAAGGATGTAAAGTTTAAATGGATAGAAAAGTGTCAACAAAGTTTTGAGAAGCTAAAGGTGATGTTGACTGAGGCTCCTATTTTGGTGCAACCTGAGCCGGGAAGAGAATTTTTGGTCTACAGTGATGCATCCATGAATGGATTGGGTTGTGTACTTATGCAAGAGGGCAAGGTGATTGCATATGCCTCTAGACAATTAAAGACGCACGAGAAGAATTACCAAATCCATGATTTAGAGTTGGCTGCCATTGTGTTTGCATTAAAAATATGGAGACGCCATTTATATGGTGAAAGGTGTCGGATATTCACCAACCATAAAAGCCTAAAATACTTGATGACTCAAAAGGAATTGAATTTGAGGCAACGAAGATGGTTAGAGCTGATCAGGGATTATAAGCTAGTGGTTGACTATCATCCAGGAAAGGCGAACGTGGTCATCGACGCTTTGAGCAGAAAACCCTTGTTTGCGCTGAGAGCCATGAATACACGGATGGCTTTGTCAGATGATGGTTCTATTCTAGCTGAGTTGATGGCTAGACCATTGTTTCTTCAAAAGATTTGTGAAGCTCAAAAAAGTGATAGCGACTCACAAGCCAAAAGAATTCTATGTGAGTCAAATGTTGAGTCAGACTTTCAGGTAAATCCTGACGGATGTTTGATGTTTCGAGATAGGGTGTGTGTACCCAAAAATGATGAACTTATTCGAAAGATCTTGCATGAAGCACATATCAGATGTTTATCATTGCACGTGGGCAGCACGAAGATGTACAATGACTTGAAGAAATGGTATTGGTGGCCGAATATGAAGAAAGACATTTCTGAGTTTGTACTGAGATGCCTAATTTGTCCACAAGTGAAGGCTGAAAACCAAGTACCTTCGGGTCTACTTCAGCCCATTATGGTTCCCAAGTGGAAGTGGGACTGTATTACTATGGACTTCGTGACGGGTTTACCGTTAACGCTGAAAAAGAAAGATAATGTATGGGTGGTAGTCGACATACTTACGAAGTCAGCCCATGTCATACCAGTACGAGTCGATTATTCTCTCGATAAGTTGGCAGATTTGCATGTGTCAGAGATAGTGAGACTTCATGGAGTACCATTGTCGATTATTTTAGATAGAGATCAGAGATTCACGTCACGATTTTGGGAAAAATTGCAAGAGGCTTTAGGCACAAAATTGAGTTTCCGTATAGCTTTCCATCTGCAAACTGACTGGCAGTCGGAGAGAGTGATATAGATACTGGAAGACATGCTTTGATGTTGTGTTTTGGAATTCCAAGGTAATTGGGAAAAATACTTACCGTTGGTAGAATTTGCCTACAACAACAGCTTTCAGTCAAGTTTGAATATGGCACCTTAGGAGGCATTGTACGGGCGTAAGTGTCGAACGCCCTTATATTGGACAGAACTCAGAGAGAATTAGGTTCATGGGGTAGATTTGGTTAAGGAAACTGAAGAGAAAGTAAAGTTGATATACGAATGTTTGAAAAGTAAAGTTGATATGCGAATGTTTGAAAGCGGCCTCAGATAGACAAAAGTCCTATTTGGATTTGAAACGGAAAGAAATTGAGTTCAAAGTTGGTGATAAAGTGTTTCTGAAAGTATCACCATGGAAGAAAGTCCTCAGATTTGGCTAGGAAGGCAACTTGAGTCCGAGTTTTATCGGACCTTATGAAGTTACTGAGAGGATAGGACTGGTAGCTTATCGTTTGACATTGTCACCTCAGCTGGAGAAGATTCACGATGTCTTCCATGTGTCCATGTTACGCCGATACCATTCAAACCCTTGATGTGAGATTCCGTATAAGACCATATCCGGGATATGGCATCGATACTTGATGTGAGATTCTGTATAAGACCATATCCGGGATATGGCATTAGCACTCAGAGGTGACCCCATGGAAGACCACATCTGGGATGTGGCATTGGCTTTATGTTTATGTTAACGACGATGAATATGCCTCTTTGAGTATCCCTAGTGAATTAGTGGGATAAATAGATAAGCTTGGAAGTATGAATAAGATTGGTACTAAAGCCATTTGATTCAGTGAATACAGGTACCCATGAGTAATTCACGAGGAATGTTTACGATATGTGGCATGGTATGTGCTAGATAAGAACAAGTACGAGTAAGTTATGGCAAAGTGCTTAAGACTTTGGGTGGTTAACTAATGCCATGGATTGATGTCATTATGAGCTTATTGTTGCTATTTAATTTCATGCAAACTTACTAAGCTTTATGCTTACCCCTCTCATTTCCCTTTTCCTTGTAGTATTACCAAGAAAACTCGAGGATCGTGGGACGTCAGAGTTCAAAAATCACACTATCGACATCTCTTTTGTATAACAAAGTTAGATTTATTTTGAGTATGGCATGTATAGGACTTGGGTATTTTGTTATGTCATATTTGTTAGCCAAAGTGTTGGTTATTTAAGTTATCAAGTTCATTTTGTAAGAGGTCATTGGAATTGGGCCAATACTTGACAAGTTTATATATATTTTCAATGATGATGAAATTATGAAGTTCATGCTTGTGTTGTTTTGATTTGAGTTCTTGAAAGTGCCTTAGGGTCATGAGTTATGGTTAATTGAGTTGGTATAAGTATGATTGCTTTGTAAGGTGACATTTGGCTTGAAATATAGCCTTTTTAATGTCCACACGAGTAGACACATGGGCCTGTGTCTAGGCCATGTGTGACACACGGTCAGCCCCATGGGCGTGATTATTGGCCGTGTATCCCCATGCATTCTAGATTTACAAGTCAGTATGCCAGTAGTAAACCCACGGGTAGAGACACGGCCGCGTGTCTCAGCCGTGTGGGAGGCACGGCCATGGACATGGGCGTGTGCCTAGGCCGTGTGAAGTCTGCACCTAAAATTTGGAATTTAATTCGACACACAGTCTAAGGACACGGACGTGTGCCTTGGTCGTGTGACCATAGTGTAGTGATGACGTCATAAACAGAATGCCATGGTTTTGGCACACGGACGTGTTGAGGTCGTGTGAGGGACACGGGCGTGTGTCCGGCCGTGTGAAAACCCCTGTAGGTTCAAATTAGAAAATAAATTCCAAACGGGCTAGGGACATGGGCGTGTGTGACCACACAGCCTGCCTACACGGGTGTGTGGCCCTTGTTAAGTGCATAAAAGTTTTCGGTTTAATTCCGAAACCCTCCGTATGCCAGTTTGAGGCTTTGTAGGCCCATAATAATGATATTTTGCGTATGAATGAGAAGTTTTAAGTTGGAAATGAAATTTTAAAGCCCAAGGTTGTATGTTTAAGCAAGTTAAGTCTGGTAATGCCTCATACCCGATTCCGGAGTAGAATACAGGTAGGGGGTGATACAAAGTATGTATGTAAATAATGCAACATTATAATTGTATTTATAATGTTTTGTTATTGCATGAATTGTATGATTGACTCTATAAATGAAATTGATGAAGTTTCGACAAGCGAGTAAATCCCGGTTGAACCTTAGGAATAGATAGGATACAAATGTAATGACATTAGGGTTACTGAGATTACGTGTAAGACCATATCTGGGATATGGCATCAGTACGAGAATTCGTATAAGACCATAGCTGGGCTATTGGCATTGATACGAGATTACATGTAAGACCATATATGGGATATGGCATTGATGCAGTACTGTGTGTACAAGATTCCCGAGTATCCTTTAGTATTCCAAATGGTTCAGCAGGAAATGTTGACGAAATGTTCAATGGGTATGTTGAAGATAAGAAAGTACGTGATTATGTTACGAGTTAGTACAGGTAAGTATGAAAAACTCAAAGAAAATGGAAATTCAGTATATGATGAACAATTGGTAAGAATGTAATTGAGTAAGTTGTGCTTATGAAGCTTAAATGACATTTATGTTGATATTAAATGACATTTATGTTCATATGACATTTATGAAGTTTTAATGACATATATGTTGATATATGTTAAGTTATTTATATGTGAAATGTATGAATAATATTTTGTATTATTTGCATATGAACTTACTAAGCTATATAGCTTACCCCCTTCCTTTCCCATGTTTTGTAGTGTCATTGAGCTAGATCGGATTGGAGATCGTCGGAGATCCTATCACACTATCAAGCTATCACTTTGGGTATTGATAAATTCAAGTACTTTGAGTTTATGGTGTGTATAGGGATTTAGTCTTTTGGTTATATGTGTCATTGTGATTGTAGCACTACAGCAAAACAGTAGCACTACAGCAAAACAGACTTTTAGCAGCGTTTTTTAGGCCTTTAGCGGCACTTATAAGCGCCACTAATAGTATTTACGGCGCTTTTAAAAGCGCCGCAAAAAACGCCGCTAAAACAAACGCAACAAACTTTAGCGGCATTTATGAGAATAAACGCCGCTAAAGGTCATGACTTTTAGCAGTGCTTTTCCCACAAACGCCGCTAAAAGTCATGACTTTTAGCGACGCTTTCCCCAGAAACACCGCTAAAGAGCATGAAAAATAAAAAAATTTAAAATATTATAAAAACGCCACATACTATTAGATGTTCATTTCCAATATACATTTTAATCTGATTGAATAAAGTAAAGCCTATTTTAGGCACTAACTGATTGCAAATAACACACTAACTGATTGAATAAAGTAAAGCCTATTTTACATTTTAATCGGATTAAAATTTTTAAACATGGGATTGCAAATAACACAGTAAAAAACTCTGGTGGAAATCCCATGGCCCTATTGAATAAAACCTCAATTGTCACTGGTCCAACATCTAAAATATATCTTATACATTCATCTAGTTTCTCAAAAAGAAAAGGATAATAAAATAAAATATGCATACTCCAGCAGCAGTTTTGCCTCTACTCCGCAGACCATTTTGGAAGGCACTGGAAAGAGGTGGTTGGTGCTCTAGTTTATTTAGTACAGGAGTGAAGGTCATCAATTTTGAAGCATCTCCTGAGGTATATTGCATTGAACTCCCACTAGCTGGCAATTATGGAAACAACAGATGATGATCAGATGAATAACATCTTAACAATCCAAATAGTTATATAAGCATCGTACTAACTGCAAATAAAGCAAATAACTAGAAAATACTGAGCCAAAGAACATTAAACTAAACTTGAGAATGTGACAAGCTACCACACCTATACTGACCTGAGGCTTAACCTTGATATTGTAATCTAAAAAGCACTACATGAAAATGAAGAATAAAATAACATGGGAAGAAAAGGAGGCAAGACACATTAAGCTAAGTTGAATCTTACGGCGCAATTCAGTTCTTCAAATTCAAAACAGGAACCTAAATATGGAGAGAAATCAAAACTATATACATCAAGTCAGGCAGCATGAAACCTCCTTTAAAAAAATGGACAAACAAATTGGACCATGATTTACGTCCATTAGATATACTTACCATGATATACGTCCATTAGATACGGACAAACAAATTGGACTACAGTAGAGAATCTGGGATATGCTTACCATGATTTACATCCATTAGATATGCATGTTCCCCACTATAGCTAAGAAGAACCTCTTCTCTATTAGGGCTGAAGCTAACATGAGTTAAGTGCAAACTTGAACGTCCTTGAAAAGCAAATAAAGCAGTATTTAAATAATAAACCAGTAGTGGTTCAGTTCAAAGATATATAATGAAACCTAGAAGCAAGAAAGCAATGTTACTAATGGGGATGTCAATTGATAACAATCAGCAGTTCACAACCGACTCCTGTCAACACTTTTAACTTTAAACATCCAACAAAACTTTTTTTCAATGTGTAGAGTAATGAAGTAAAAGATTCTAGTAAGAGAAAACTAGTCAATAGTGACCTAATGAAGATGATAAGCTCACTCACTTATCAATAATGAAAAGAAAAGGAAAACAAGCAGAGAATTATTATCATTTGCAAATTGAATAGTTACATCATTCAGGACTATCTACTCATAAGTCCACACTAAACAAAATAAAACTTGGTCCTGATAAGAAGAAATCATAAAATTTACCAGAGATATTTCTAAGAAAGAAGTCAATAAGAGTAAGAACTAACAAAGAATTTCAAAACTAACATAGTCAGAGAGATGCATTGGGCAAAAATAATTAACACAAGTAGGTGGTAACATTCTTTTCCGGCAGGAGGTCAATGGTGGCAGCATCCTTCTATCATATAGCCGAGCAAATGCATCACTGCAAACATTCAAATAAAAGATTAGCAGAGAACAAAAAAAGCAAATAATGAATAATAATGGAAGGAAAGATCAACTACATACTTCCCACCAACAAGGAGTAAATGAGGTCTAGTAGAACTGATATCACATGATTTCAAGGCCAGAGTAAGTTAGGAGGATCAGCTAGTGACCTCTAAGTCAAGCTGCCAAGAAAAGAAGGAAAATTTAAATGATTTACAATTCTATAGAGATACAGACATTTAAAGAGGAACTCAGAAAATGGATGTAATCTATTTGTCAATCTAACTTGCTGTGACAATTGTACAATGTCAAACTTCAGATAACAACTAAAGACAGATTGGCAAACAATACTGAAAATTTTCAAGCTACACTAGTAATCAAATGACCTTGAGATGATAATCCATTAACCCAAGAATCAAGGGATGTCTTTCTCTTCACTGGTTAAAGTCTACATGCTGTCTAAAATCTAAAGTAAAGTTGAATGTACAATGATGAGCTATGTAATTGAAACCATATCAAACCAGTAACTTCAGACATTTAAAAAGGTCCATTGAATGGTTGTTCATTTTCAATCCCAACAAGGAAAAAATTGAATTTCTATCAATTATCCTGATTGGCAAAAAACCAGGAGGAACAGACGTACTATTCCAAATCAAAGAAAAGACTTCAATGTTGCATAGGATCTACAGAGAATAAAACTGAAATATCACAATTACACTAACAATTATAACCTGGTGAAGACAACAAATTGAAACTCCCTAATGAGCATTTCAGGGATAGCTTCATATTTACAATCAACACACCAAATTGCCAAGTAGTACTATAGCAACAAAGTTCTCTAGAGGTATCTAGAACATAAAAGTAAATGAAAAGAAAGCCCTTCATGGTGAATGTGAGTCTCACTAGAACATTGCGACATTCTTGGTGAGAAGATCCAGCTGGAGGACAAGAAATGCCCTCTCGAAAGTCATGCTGTCTTAGAGTTCCATCCTCACTTGCACTCCATACCATATTGGGGTTTCCAACTTCAACCTGAATTGGCAAACAAGTACAAAAAGTGACTAACTGGAGCAATCAGATAAACATTCATTTCACCATGTAAATCAACAATAAAAGCTGAAAATGCTACCAATTTTCCATGTTTGTTTGCAGTTATTGTTACTCCATTTATCAGTCATTTATGCAATAAATCTTACCGCCAATTTTTAACTCTTCTCGTGTGACACTGATAGAGTGCTGACAGAGTAATAGCACCATCATTAAATCATCGGCCATTTAAGCGGGACAAGTTAAATAATCAAACCTGCAAAAATATTAGCCATCCAAGTTACTAATTATAACTAATAGCAACGCGATAAGGATCCACCATAAGAACCTTGTTTGCCAATATGACAAAAAGAATTACCTCTGCATCTCCAGCTCCAAAGACTACAAGCTCATTAGAAGTTTCAGGAATGAAATTTGTACAGAATATGTTAGCAGAATGACCAGTCTCTATAGACTGCAAAAGCTTTTGACCAGAGTAGCTCCAAATATTTATCTGCAAAAAGTAGTTCACCAATAAATTTGACATACTTCCATAAAACCAACACCCACAAACACCATTCTTGGGGTAACACCCCAAACCCGGTCAATACGCCATGACCGAATCTGGCATGCCATAGAGGAAAACGTTTTGAAGAAAATTGAGTTAACAATTAAATTTTAGTGAAAAACTCTTTGTTGTTCCATGTTTGTAGAAATTAGGTGTATAATAAGTTAAAAACTGATAATTTACTTTGAAATTTCGTAAATAAATCTTTAAAACATAGTTGCAGATCCATAGATTAGAAAACCTTTTATAATTTTAAAAGAAACCAAAGCGATTAGTTTGAAAACCCTTTTGGAAACTTGAGTTTTGGAAAATAGTATGAGTTATCGAAAACACTTAAGTTGTTAAATATTATCAAATGATTTCTATTACCCGATGGTAACGTTTTGAAAACCATTGCATTTCGTAGTTTAGAAAACTTTGTACTCAATTTATTATATCAACTATGTAATTTATAATCCATATAAAAAAACAAGTCCAAAGCATATAAATAATCCAAAAACATAATTAAAGAGGCCTTATTACAATTCCAAATAAAGATGAAAAACCAAATTTAAATAAAATATAGTACCCAAACCAAAGTCCGTGTAAATCGAATTTTTATTGCATGGCCACCACGAGTTCATCTAGCTCCGCATCCGCAATCTATGTATCACCTGAAAAGATAAGGGAGAAGGTGAGTCACCAAGACTCAGTGCATAAATCCTTCCCCCGATTAATGCAACATACTTACACAATTCATAACCGAGTAATGTAAATAATGCACCCAACCTAGCCATCCATAACTTCTTTTCTACCCCGTGTGGTACCAAACCACTGGTGGTGCCAAACCACTGGTGACCCAAAGTCACGATATCCAATAATGTGGTGCCAAACCACTGGTGACCCAAAGTCACGAATAATCCATTTGTGGGGCCAACCCACGTGTGATACCAAATCACTGGAGACGATCCCATAATATCAAATGTGGGGCCAACCCACTGTAGTACTAAGCCACTAGGACGAGTCGCTATGAGGTGCCAAACCTCTGGTGTCCCAAAGATACGAAATAAACTGTGGTACCAAACCACTGGAGGTGCCAAACCTCTGGTGTCCCAAAGACATGGATATCAAATCCTTCCCCCTCCACTCATATCACCCAAACCAATGTATTACGAATATAAATCATGCCATCATACTTTGATATGAACATATAACATATATATATCGTAGATCATGATATCAATCAACATATAACAACATCATATCGAAACGGACTTACCCGAATCCTTGCTCATACCCATCAAGGTATCATATCAAGATCTCACAGTTTTCGGCTTTAATAACATGATTAGTTTATTAATATATATATACCGAGTTATAAAGTGTGTAAGGTACACACCTGTCACTAGCGAAATCACTAAATCCCGAAGACCCGATCTACAGCACTAGATCTCCTTGCCCTACATTCGGCCAACACTTAGATCAATACCATAGACCATTCGGCCAACAACAAACCTTAGTCTCAAAAGCTTTCGGCTTTACATCCTCTTAAAGAATAACGAATCAACATAAATCCTTATCACTTGACTTACCAACTTCGATTGCTAGAGAAATAGGGTTAAATCGATCGCTTCCAAAGTCCCGAAGAGCCTAAAAGAAATAAGTTCCTATGGTTAAAACCTTACTAACAAATGCCCAAAATTTGGCTTTTGTCCTCATGAAAAACGATAGAGAGAAAAGAAAAGGAAATTCGGCCAAAACACTTACCTATCTTCCAAAATCAATTATAGATGAACCCAAAGAAAATCTACCCTTGTTGATATTCAGCCAAGACAAAACAAAAAGAAATAAAGAAGATTCGGCTATGGTGGATAGAAGATAATCAAATGAATTTGGCTAGAGTGGAGAAAGAGAAAGGAAAAGAGAAAAGAAAGAAATTGCAATGGAAGAGGGAGAACTCGGCAAATAGAAGGAAAAAGAAGATGATATGGTCCTTGAACAATTATGAAAAGAAAGAAAAGAGAGATGGGAGAAAGAGATTCGGCCAAACACCTTGTTTGCCGAAAAAGAAAAGAGCACAAAGTGCTAAGTGTGGTTTCGGTTTCAAAAGAGAAATGAGAGAAAGCAATTAGAATTTGGTTCAAGGATGAAAGCCAAAACAAAAACAAAATTGCACCTAATGTCCAAGACACATTCGGCTAAGGAGGAAGATTTTGGAGAGGAAAAGAAAAAATGCAAAAGATGCACAAAATGCTAAGAATTGACCAACTAATCCCCCCCAAATTCCTATCAACATTCGGCCAACCCCCCTAGCCACCCATGCCGTCCACATTCATGGACTAATGGCCATAGAAGAGTTTCCAAAACAACTCTCCAAAATTCAAGCCTTTTGTCCCCTATCCTTCCTTAATCCATAAGATTCTTATCCCAAAATACAAGCTTTCCTAATCTATTATTCAACTTGCCATGAAATTTAAAGTCCAACTTACCACAAGTATAGCTTGACCGACACTTAATGTAAAGGTGCATAAAAATAAAGTCTTCAAAATGCACTCCATGCTATTCGAACCACTCCCCTCAAGCAACCATCCATGCGCCATAACCACCTTGCCACTAACTCCTCATGTGCTAAATTTAGACACTTAAATTAACTTAAGTGTCAGGTTCACCTAATTCACTTCACTAAATTCTTCAAACTAAAAATTATTCTAACTTCGTAAATAACTCCAAACCTTCACAAGACTATGCTAAGCACACAAACAATCCTACCCGAGCTAACACAAGTAACCAGATGATACTCAAATTTTTAGGATGTTACAATTCTACCCCCTTAAAGAAAATTTCGTCCTCGAAATTACCTAATCAAAAGAGTTGAGGGAACTGTTGTCTCATCACATCCTCCGGTTCCCACGTAGCTTCTTCTACGCCATGATTCTGCCATAATACCTTCACTAATGGAACTGACTTCCTGCTCAACACTTTCACATCTCGATCTAGAATTTGCACTGGTTCTTCTTCTATCGTCAAATCTAGACTCACCTCTATTTCCTCTACTGCCACGACATGCGATGGATCAGAACGATAGCGTCTAAGCATGGAGACATGGAACACATTATGTATCTGACTCAGTTCTACTGGCAACTCAAGCTGATAAGCTACTGGTCCCACTCGTCTCAACACCTTATACGGCCCAATAAACCTTGGACTTAACTTGCCTTTTCTCCCAAATCTTAACACTTTCTTCTATGGCGAGACCTTCAGAAAGACCTTGTCACCTACGGCAAACTCTGTATCCCTCCCCTTGAGATCGGCATATGACTTCTGCCTATCCGAAGCTTCCTTCAGACGAGCCTGAATCAACTTATCCTTATCATCAGTCTCTGCAACCAACTCTAGTCCTAACATCTGACGCTCACCCAACTCTGTCCAACATGTAGGTGTGCGACACCTCCTACCATACAACGCCTCATATGGTGCCATCTTAATGCTTTCTTGATAACTATTGTTGTATGCGAACTCAGCTAATGGTAAAAACTCTTCCCAGCTGCCTCTGAAGTCCAAAACACAACCTCTCAACATATCCTCTAAAATCTGTATAACCCTTTCCAACTGCCCGTCAGACTGTGGATGAAATGCCGTACTGAAATCCAACCGCGTACCCAAAGCTTGATGTAACGCTCTCCAAAACCTCGACGTAAATCTGGGATCTCTGTCTGAGATGATCGACACTGGTACACCGTGCAACCTCACTATCTCCGCCACATACAACTTAGCTAACTTCTGAAGTGAGTAATCTACCCTTACCGGAATAAAATGAGCTGACTTAGTCAGACGGTCCACAATTACCCAAACTGAATCTTTCTTACTAGGTGAAAGGGGTAATCCAATGACAAAGTCCATAGTGATCCTTTCCCACTTCCACTGTGGAATCCCCACCGGCTGAAGTAACCCAGACGGCAACTGATGTTCAGCCTTGACCTGCTGACAAGTCAGACATTTACCCACAAACTCAGTTATCTCCCACTTCAGACCTGGCCACCAAAACTGCTCTCTTAAATCTCGATACATCTTGCTACCTCCAGGATGCATAGCATATGGGCTGCTATGTGCGTCCCGAAGAATTCTCTGCCTCAACTCGACATCCTTTGGCATACAAGCTCTCCCTTGAAAACACAATACTCCATCACTAGACAAACTATAATCCTCTAAACCATCATTCTGAACCTGCAATCTCCAATCGTTCAAACCCTCATCCTCTAACTGTTTCTCCTTGATCTGCTCTAACCAAGTCGGCTTGACTTGCAGTTCTGCCAACAGACTCCCATCGTCATAAAGGCTTAGATGGGCAAACATCGCTCTTAAATCTGATACAACCTTACGGCTCAACGCGTCTGCCACCACGTTAGCCTTGCCCAGATGATACTCAATCGAACAGTCGTAATCCTTCAACAACTCAATCCATCTGCGCTGCCTCAAGTTCAAATCCTTCTGAGACAAAAGATACTTAAGACTCTTGTGATCCGTATAGACTATCGATTTCTCTCCGTACAAATAGTGTCTCCAAATCTTCAAAGCGAAAACCACTGCTGCTAATTCCAAGTCATGCATCGGATAGTTAACCTCATGTGGTCTCAACTGACGAGATGCATAAGCCACTACCTTCCCTTCCTGCATCAGCACACATCCCAAACCAGTATGTGATGCATCACAGTAAACCGTGAATTCCTTGCCTGCCTCAGGTTGAATCAAAACCTGAGCTTCAGTCAGAATCTTCTTTAACTTGTCGAAACTTTCTTGCTGCTTCTCAGTCCACACAAATGGAACTCCTTTCCTCAATAACTTAGTCATCAGTGCTGCTATCAAAGAAAATCCCTCTACAAATCTTCGGTAATACCCCACCAGACCTAGAAAACTCCGAATCTCAGCCACTGACTTAGGCGGCTTCCAATCCAACACTGCCTCAATCTTCCGAGGATCTACTCTAATCCCCTCAGCTGATACTACGTGACCCAAGAAAGTCACCTCCCTAAGCCAGAACTCGCACTTACTAAATTTAGCATAAAGCTGCTTTTCCCTCAGAATCTGCAACACTACTCGCAAATGCGCATCATGCTCCTCCTCTGACTTTGAGTATACCAAAATATCGTCTATAAATACTACAACAAACTGACCCAAAACTGCTGAAATACCTGATTCATCATGTCCATGAATGCTGCCGACGCGTTAGTCAACCCAAACGGCATTACCAGAAACTCGTAGTGCCCATATCGAGTGCGAAATGCCGTCTTATGGATATCAGCCTCTTTCACCTTTAGTTGATGATACCCAGACCTTAAATCAATCTTGGAGAAAACTGCTGCCCCCTTAAGCTGATCAAACAAGTCATCTATCCTCGGCAAAGGATACTTGTTTTTGATCGTCAGCTTATTCAACTGGCGGTAATCTATACACATCCGCATCGTACCATCCTTCTTCTTGACAAAAAGTACTGGCGCTCCCCAAGGCGAAACACTTGGTCGGATAAAACCTCGATCCAACAACTCCTGAATCTGAGCCTTCAATTCCACTAATTCCTTCGGTGCCATCCTATACGGAGCGATAGACACTGGCGCAGTTCCGGGTAATAGATCTATACCAAATTCAACTTCACGATCCGGAGGCAGTCCCGGAAGTTCTTCCGAAAATACGTCAGGATATTCCTTTACTGTTCGAACATTCCCCACAGTAGACTCCTTAGCCTCCAACGCACACACATGAACCACAAATGCCTCACAACCCTTCCTGACCATCCTCTCAGCTTTCAACGCAGATACCACGTTGGATAGATAATCTCTTCTATTACCTATCATAACCACCTCTTCACCCTCAGCTGTCTTCAAAACCATGCGCTTAGCAGCACAATCCAAACTTGCCCGGTACTTGACCAACCAGTCCATCCTAAGAATCAGATCGAACTCCCCAAACGGCAGTTCCATCAGATCAACTACAAACACTACCCCTTGGAGTTCTAGGGGTACATCCCTATACAGCTTATTTACTTCTACAGAGTGACCTAGAGGGCTAATTACTGTCATCTCCCTAGAAGTAGTCTCAAAGTCTAAATTCATGGTCTTTACTATGCTACTAGCAACATACGAATGCGTCGAACCCACATCTATCAAAGCAGTATATGGTACACCAAAGATTAAAAACGTACCGGTTATGACGTCCGGTGCATCGCCCTCCTCTCGACGTCTCGCTGCATACACCAAACCAGGCTGTCTTGCCTCAGTGTTGCCTGCACCTCTGCCCGATGCTCCGCGGCCTCAACCAGAACCATTACTTCCTCTACCATTACTACGACCCCTCTGCGGTGACGGTCCCTCCTTTCTGAACTGAGCATGACCTTGACCCTCAGACTGATTCCTGGCTAGCTTACGTGGACAGTCCCTCACACGATGATCCAGCGAGCCACACTCAAAACATCCTTTCCCTCCGGTCCAACATTCGCCCCAATAAGATTTCCCACATCAGTTACACTGTGCTGGTCCCTGATTAGCAGTAACAGACCTTCCAGACTGATTCGGCCCACTCTGCCTAGCCTTCTTCTGAGAATTACCGACTGACCCGAATGATCCAAAACCTCTCTTATGTTTATTCCTGTCATGACTCTGCCTTACAGATTCCTTTATCCCTTCAGCTATCTTAGTCTTTTCAACTAGCGCAGCAAACTCTCGCTCCTGATGTGGAGCAATCAGCAATCTCAGCTTGTCCCTCAATCCATCCTCGAACTGGATACATCGCTCGTGCTCCGAAGCCACGATACCTCTAGCATACCGGCTCAATCTTAAAAATTCTGCCTCATATTCTGATACGGACTTACTCCCCTGAACCAAACACAGAAATGCCTTCCGCTGCGCATCAATGTAACTAGACCCAACATATTTCTTCTGATACGCTGCCTTAAAATAATCCCAAGTGAGATCCTCCGCTGCAGCACTATTCCGCACCGTGAGCCACCACTGATATGACTCATCCTGAAGAAACGACACTATCCCTTTCAGCTTTTCCTCAGCATTCAGATCCAATCATCCATGATTCGCTCCGTCGCCTCTAACCAATACTCAACCGTACTGGGAGCTACACCAGAAACACCTCGAAATACTTCAGCTCCATTGGCTCGGAGTCGTTCAGGTACAGATTTTCGAGCTCCCGCGCCTCCACCTACTCCAGCTACCCTTTCAAGAACTCACAGCATCACTTGAGACACTGCGTCATCCCCCGTTTGATCCTGATGCTCAACTCCAACCGCTGGTGGTGGGGGTGGTGGTACCTCATTTTCGAATCCTTGACCAGACCTCACTGGCTCAGACACAGCCATCCTACCTCGACCGCGTCCATGCATAATACGACCCCGACCACGAGTGCTCATGTCTAAAGTCTCGACTTATCTGATTTAAAAGTTTTATGCATTAATCATTATTCCACTATCTTTAAAACACAGTTTTATGAAAAATTTTTAATAAGAGGTTGTTTCGCGAGTACATCCAACCTATAGTTTTGGGTCTCTAAAGTAGTTCCTACTACTATACAATCATATCATCATCATCATATCATCAAAATCAATAGTTTGAAGTACTTACCTGGGCGGATCGGTGCCGGAGACTCGGTGCCATGTTTTTCAAATAATTTCAAACAAAAATATTTTAAGACCATACTTTAAAACATTTTAAGACCATGTTTGTAGAAATCAGGTGTATAATAAGTTAAAAACTGATAATTTACTTTGAAATTCCGTAAATAAATCTTTAAAACATAGTTGCAGATCCATAGATTAGAAAACCTTTTATAATTTTAAAAGAAACCAAAGCGATTAGTTTGAAAACCCTTTTGGAAACTTAAGTTTTGGAAAATAGTATGAGTTATCAGAAACACTTAAGTTGTCAAATATTATCAAATGATTTCTATTACCCGATGGTAACGTTTTGAAAACCATTGCATTTCGTAGTTTAGAAAACTTTGTACTCAATTTATTATATCAACCATGTAATTTATAATCCATATAAAAAAAACAAGTCCAAAGCATATAAATAATCCAAAAACATTATTAAAGAGGCCTTATTACAATTCCAAATAAAGATGAAAAACCAAATTTAAATAAAATATAGTACCCAAACCAAAGTCCGTGTAAATCGAATTTTTATTGCATGGCCACCACGAGTTCATCCAGCTCTGCATCCGCAATCTATGTATCACCTGAAAAGATAAGGGAGAAGGTGAGTCACCAAGACTCAGTGCATAAATCCTTGCCATCCATAACTCCTTTTCTACCCCGTGTGGTACCAAACCACTAGTGGTGCCAAACCACTGGTGACCCAAAGTCACGAATACTCCATTTGTGGGGCCAACCCACGTGTGATACCAAATCACTAGCGACGATCCCATAATACCAAATGTGGGGCCAACCCACTGTGGTACTAAGCCACTAGGACGAGTCGCTATGAGGTGCCAAACCTCTGGTGTCCCAAAGACACGGATATCAAATCCTTCCCCCTCCACTCATATTACCCAAACCAATGTATTATGAATATAAATCTTGCCATCATACTTTGATATGAACATATAACATATATATATATCGTAGATCATGATATCAATCAACATATAATAACATCATATCGAAACGGACTTACCCGAATCCTTGCTCATACCCATCAAGGTATCATATCAAGATCTCACAGTTTTCGGCTTTAATAACATGATTAGTTTATTAATATATATATACCGAGTTATAAAGTGTGGTACACACCTGTCACTAGTGAAATCACTAAATCCCGAAGACCCGATCTACAGCACTAGATCTCCTTGCCCTACATTCGGCCAACACTTAGATCAATACCATAGACCATTCGTCCAACAACAAACCTTAGTCTCAAAAGCTTTCGGCTTTACATCCTCTTAAAGAATAACGAATCAACATAAATCCTTATCACTTGACTTTCCAACTTCGATTGCTAGAGAAATAGGGTTAAATCGATTGCTTCCAAAGTCCCAAAGAGCCTAAAAGAAATAAGTTCCTATGGTTAAAACCTTACTATCAAATGCCCAAAATTTGGCTTTTGTCCTCATGAAAAACGATAGAGAGAAAAGAAAAGGAAATTCAACCAAAACACTTACCTATCTTCCAAAACCGATTATAGATGAACCCAAAGAAAATCTACCCTTGTTGACATTCGACCAATACAAGACAAAAAGAAATAAAGAAGATTCGGCTATGTTGGATAGAAGACAATCAAATGAATTTGGCTAGAGTGGAGAAAGAGAAAGGAAAAGAGAAAAGAAAGAAATTGCAATGGAAGAGGGAGAACTCGGCAAATAGAAGGAAAAAGAAGATGATATGGTCCTTGAACAATTATGAAAAGAAAGAAAAGAGAGATGGGAGAAAGAGATTCGGCCAAACACCTTGTTTGCAGAAAAAGAAAAGAGCACAAAGTGCTAAGTGTGGTTTCGGTTTCAAAAGAGAAATGAGAGAAAGCAATTAGAATTTGGTTCAAGGATGAAAGCCAAAACAAAAACAAAATTGCACCTAATGTCCAAGACACATTCGGCTACGGAGGAAGATTTTGGAGAGGAAAAGAAAAAATGCAAAAGATGCACAAAATGCTAAGAATTGACCAACTAATCCCCCCAAATTCCTATCAACATTCGGCCAACCCCCCTAGCCACCCATGCCGTCCACATTCATGGACTAATGGCCATAGAAGAGTTTCCAAAACAACTCTCCAAAATTCAAGCCTTTTGTCCCCCTATCCTTCCTTAATCCATAAGATTCTTATCCCAAAATACAAGCTTTCCTAATCTATTATTCAACTTGCCATAAAATTTAAAGTCCAACTTACCATATGTATAGCTTGATCGACACTTAATGTAAAGGTGCATAAAAATAAAGTCTTCAAAATGCACTCCATGCTATTCGAACCACTCCCCTCAAGCAACCATCCATGCGCCATAACCACCTTGCCACTAACTCCTCATGTGCTAAATTTAGACACTTAAATTAACTTAAGTGTCAGGTTCACCTAATTCACTTCACTAAATTCTTCAAACTAAAAATTATTCTAACTTCGTAAATAACTCCAAACCTTCATAAGACTATGCTAAGCACACAAACAATCCTACCCGAGCTAACACAAGTAACCAAATGATACTCAAATTTTTAGGATGTTACACTTGGCACACCTTTTTCAACAGATTATAGGTGCCAAAAACTTTAAAGAACTAAAGGCCCATAAACCAAAAATTTGTTTCACCTTTTAATCAAACTTATATGCCATACTAGAAAGCACAAAAAACATTCCTTAGGTGAAAAGACAAAAGTTTTTATATCTTCTAAAAAATTACTTCAAAACCTTTCAGAAACTACAAGATAAAGTTCATCAGATGCTACTTATGAACAAATATTTTTTTTCTATTTATCACAAATTTAAATACTGCAATCTATAATGCGAATTTCTGAAGTTTACTTTATAAGTCACCCTCTTGGCCAAGTTCTTTTAACTTTAGAAGCTACAGACAATTGAGCTAGCTCAATAGTTTGTTTTCTTGAAAAGTTTGCATTAGAAATCACCATCCTGCCTAAGGCCTTTTGCCAACACTATTGATCATCTGAGCTAATGCAATTAAGAGGAAAGGAATGACAGAACATTCTAATGGCCCACTTATTCCCATGATTACAGTATCCAACAAGGTACAGGTGAATATGGATATTTGTCTATGTCTTATAAGATGAGAATGCTATCCTTTCTCAACCTTTTATATATGTTGGTCATCACTGAATAAAATAAAATAGTATGATAATACAATAAAAACTTGGATGTCTTTATTTCCTTACATGCACTCAAGTTTTAAAATAAACAAGTCTAATAACATGGCAAATGCCATTAAGCATTGTTTCTTGATGAGTGGGTGAAGCCACATATGGGCTGAATCCTAAATGCCCAAATCAACTCTTGATAAGGGCAGACAAAAATCCAAAATTTCAAAATGGTGAACCCAATCTGCTACATATCCACAGACAGAGAACACCATCTAACCCCTGAATCAATTTATCAGAACCTATATCGTTCCACAAAAACAACAAAATGCATCAGGAAGATTTAATAAGCAATATTATCCGATTAAGTAATTATCAAAAAAGTGTATGGTTATGTAAAGCACAAATATCCTAGATTGAGGGGTTATGCGTTTAGTGCATAATTCAAGTGTAAGTGAGCTTAGTGTGTGTTTGGAGGTGTTTTAAGGGTTTTGAGAACCCGAGGATGTAGAGGAATGCCTTAAGAAATTATTGGATTTTAAGTGAAAGAGGGGAAGCTAGGCTAAGGAGGCCTTAAGGGAATTTGTAAGGGATTTATGACATAAGAAATGCCTTGGTAAAGTGGCTGCAATGCGCCACTTAGGGCCTTGGTGAATGACGCCATGTGCAGTGGGCAAGGGCCTTGGTTCGAGTTGCAAAGGAAGCAAGTGGAAGCATTTTATTTTGCGTCAAGGTGGAGAGGAGTGTTGGACGGCATTGTACTTTCAATGGACGCGAATGCCAGTCAAGGAGGACAAGGGGTAGTCCCTATCCCTAAGTTCAAGAAGAGATCCGTTTCTGCAGTTCGAGATTGGCCACCGGGGTGTGGGCCAGCGTCAGAGCAGGAAAGTAGGCAGATAGTCGTAGCGTCGCTTAGTGATAGCATCGGGATTGAGAGTGTAGTGCTTCAAGTTATCAGGTGTGTAGTTAGCCTACCGTTTTCTGGGATATATGTTATAATTGCATGTGTGGTGTGTGATTAACCCACCGTTTTCCGGGTATATGTTGTATTTGTATGTGTGTTATGAATATGTGCTAATAATTGCAGTGATCATTAAAATATGGATACCCTTAAGGGGTATGTCGATAATCAGGTAAGTGCCAAATCTGATAAATGTGGTTATTAGTGTGTATATGTGATGGTATGCTTGATGAACATGCTCATGCATTATTGTTATCATGTCACTATCGTATGTTGCATGTGCATGGGATGGGAAATGCATATGAAAGAAGGACAGTGTGTGCTTCGAGTACGTGGTTGATATAAGCTATGTGCCATATCGTGGTTAATGATGGCTTTGTGCTCATCGTGGTTTTGATGATAGCTATGAGCTACATCGTGGATTGACGCTGACTGAGGTCGCGTTGTGGATTATATGCGATTTAGTTCGCGTGGACGGCATTAATTGCCAAATTGGTGTGTAGTGGTTGGAGGGTGATTTAGTAATCCCCTGGTGTGTGGTGGCTGGGTACGGGGGTGTGTAGAGGATGGACCCTAGGCTGGGTTGGGTGCATTTTGCATAAACTTATTATCTGACATGTGGATTAATGTGGAAATGGGCCAAGCCCAATATGTGATGTGGATTAATGTGAAAACGGGCCAAGCCCAATATGTGGACTCAAGTGGATAAATTGCCATATCATATGACATGTGATGAGGATATAGGTCAAGCCCAATAAGTGAAAACATGAGAATAAGTTGCATTGATATCTGATATGTGGGTTAATATATGGTTTGATATGTGGGTGGAATTCAGTGGACTGATTACACACTGAGTCTGTTTGACTCACCCAAATTTTATCAACATTGCAGGTGATGCATAAAGCTTGGACCGGGTTGGAGTGGATACGAGGTGGCCCATGCAGAAGAAGTTGTTTTCCTTATTTAATAAAATTTATATTTTCAGTATTTTAAGTATCCATTTATTGTAATAAGGGCCTTATGGTATTTGTTATTATTTTTATTATGGATTGATGGTTAAATTACTATTTGGACATGATTTTATTTTTGGCAACTTATATTTTAAAAGTGTATGTTAAAGTTTTAAATCCGAATAATTGGTAACATTAAAGTTTTACTTAGAGTTTTAAATGTACCATGTTTTACGAACGACAACGAATTTTATGTTTTTACTTATAAGTGAAATCGGTTTTCAAATGTTTTCCGCAGTGGCATTCTGAATTCGGCCGTGGCTCGTGGGCCGGGTTTGGGGTGTTACAGCACATGATTTTAACAGACAATGAATGAAAGTTTAATGTAAGTTTTTAACTTTAAGATACCTGAAATTGTCAATTAGAATAATTATTTCAAACACCAATAGTGGAAGGAAGACGACCTTCAAGCTTACAGCAGGAAATCCATAAACTGTGACAAAAAAATAATTAAAAAAGGTTCATGAACATGCCCATAAAAGAAAAAAATAATTATTGGTCCTAGAGTTACTGGTCTTAGAGTTACTGGATTAGAGTTAGCTTTTTACCAAAGATATCTCATCTTTGGCCATTGAAAAAAATTGATGCAGAAACGGATGTCGTTTATTGCCACAGCTTTTTACCTCCAACAAGTGGGATACCAAAAAATTTTCTTGTTACTTTATATTTTACACTTTCCATTTTTCCAGTACCCAAACAGAACCATAGTCTTAAAGCAGTAACACCATAAAAGGGGGGAAGAGAAAAAACTCACTCTAATGGGAACTCTAAAATCGGGAACTTGAAATCGGATCTCAAAAGGCTTTGGAGAATGCAAAGAAAAAGGCTTTTCGAGTTCATCAAGCTCCTTCGGAACAACCAATGCCATGTTCCCAAACACCCTGTACCTGTTTTTCTGCGTTTCAAAATCCGTTTTCAACATTATTGCTACTTTACTTTCTCTGTAATAAAAATATAAATAAAATTTTGTTCACAGATTTCAGATATCTCAAACTCAGAAGATAAAAAACATAAAAAAATGAAATTATTTTGATCGAGCATGCAAAAAAAGGAAATTTGAAGAAAAAACCAAGGACAGAGAAAAGAGAGGAAATTTGACGTGCTTGAGGCAAAGAGGGCCATTTTTGGGGCATTAGATATTTTCTTACTCTTTTTCCCTTGCTTTTTTTTTTATTTTGGGTTTGGAAAGAGAAAGAAAGGGAGGGAATTTGGTTTGTTTTGGGGTTTTCTAGAGGGATTTGCCTTATTTTCAGTTTTTCATTTTCTAGCTTATTTTTGTGGCGTTTTATAGTTTTATTTTTTGTGGCATTTTTTACAAAAACGCCACTATTGCATAATTTTAATTTTTTTATTTTTAATTTATATTTTTTTATGTTTTTTCTTTTAAAATTTTTGTGCTGAGATTATTTTTTTTGAGTTTTTATTTTTATTATATTTTGAGTATTGAACTTTTTAACTAAAATATTAATTTTTAATTTTTAATTTTTTTATTTTTTTATTATTAAATTTTAAAAATTTAATTACCATTATCAACTCTTTTAGGAATTTCTTTATTCTTTCTTTTTACATCAGCATTATTCTTTTAAGTATGGTCTGCATTAGTTGTTTAGATTTTTATATAAATGACATTTAATTATTTGTACACACCTAAATTTTGAAATATATATACACCTCAGAATTATATATGAATTTTGGTTTAATGTGTAATTCTAGATGTGAAATTCTAATTGTGATTTAAATGTATAGTTGAAACTTTAATTTTGATTTAATCATACACATTATTTTAAAATATAAATAAAAAATATAATTTTATATATTTTTATATTGAATAAATATAATTTTTTATGTATGCAATATATAAATAAAAAATGATGTTAATTATATCAATAATTGTGTTAATATTTTACAAGATTTGAATCAAATTGAAGTTCATGTATACAATTGCACACTAAACCATTGTTTATGTATGCTTTTGGGATTTAACCCATTTTTATACATATATTTTTAAAATAATAATCTACATTTATCTTATTTTGATTTATATTCTAAAAAATCCAAGATTAATCCCTAAATCATAAACCTTAGACCCTAAATATTATACCTTAAACCCCAAACACCAAACCCTAAACCCCAAACTCAAAAACCCAAACCAGAAATCCTAGACCATAAAACTCAAACCTTAAACTCTAAACCGCAAACCTTAAACCATAATCCAAGACCAAATTTTTGAGAATTCATGTGGCAAATGTTAGTGTAGTACAAAACATATATTTTATATTCTTATATTAAATAATATGGGTATAGTACAAAATAGCATGAACCTCAGTAAATTCCAAATGTTTTTCGGTGTTCAAACAGTATCCTTAAACATTAAACCCCAAACCTTAAACCCCAAATCCAAACTATAAAACCCTAAACCATAAACCATAAATTATAAAACATAAACCCTTAACCCAAAATAATAAACATTATATCATAAACCATAAAACTCTAAACTATAGACATTAAATCTTAAATTCTAAACTCTAAACCCTAAAATAAAATATTTTTTACGACGCTTTTATAAAAAACGCCACTAAAGCTTACCTTTTGATGCTCAGATCTATAGCGGCGTTTTTAAGGAAGCGCCACTAATGCTCAGACCTTTAGCGGCGTTTCTAAGGAAGCGCCGCTAATGCTCAGACCTTTAACGGCGTTTTTATGAAAGCGCCGCTAATGCTCAGACCTTTAGCGGTGTTTTTACGGAAGCGCCGCTAATGCTTAGATCTTTAGCGGCATTTTTACAAAAGCGCCGCTAATGCTCAGATCTTTAGCGGCGTTTTTACGAAAGCGTCGCTAATGCTCAGATCTTTAGCGGTGTTTTTCCGAAAGCGCCACTAATACTCAGATCTTTAGCAGCGTTTGGGCCAAAAACGTCGCTATTGCTCAACTTTTTGCGGCGTTTTCTTTCAAAAGCCGCTAATGTATAATATTTGCAGCGTTTTTTATTAAAATGCCACTAAAAACGCCGCTAAAAGTCTGTTTTGGTGTGGTGTAGCCAATGTGTTGGCTTGTGATTGTCAAAGGCTTGTTTTGATATTTGGACATGTAGATTGGTTTATTTGGGCTATCATGGTTGTAAGCCTAAGTATATATATACGTGCTGATATCTTTGGTGATATGGTCATGGTATGCTTGGTGAATAATAGAAAGATGATTTATGACATGAATGTGAGATGTTTGGCAATGTGGTGTATTGATGAGATGATAAAGTGGTGTACAATTAGATATCTTGAAAGTAGTCAGTTGTGGCTTAAAAATTGTTGTGAGGATGATAGATGTTGATATTGTGTTGGTCATAATTTTGGATGATTTGGTTACCTTAGTATGTTATGTATGTGCCTTGAATTGGTGTAAGTGTATGTGTGTACAAGGATCGCAAATGGCTTGGTAAATAGCCTTTATTTTGTCCACACTGATAGACACACACGCGTATGTCTAGGCCGTATGTGACACACGGTCTTCCCCACGGGCATGTGTTCTGGCCGTGTGTCCCCTGCACCTTAATTTTGAAAAATAGAATGTCTAGAATTGAGGACACGGGCAAAGACACGGGCGTGTGTCTCAGCCGTGTGTGCTACACGGCCTAGCACACAGGCGTGTGGCACGGCCGTGTGGCACAAGTCAAAGAGCACCCTAATTTGAACATGGTCTGAAGCACAGGCGTGTGAGCCCTACTTTTAGCAAAAATTTTCTAAGTTTTGTAAAGGTTTCCCAAGTTCTCGGTTTAGTCCCGAACCACCTCCAAAGCATGTTTTGGGCCTCGTAGGCTCGTATAAGGGACTTTATGATTAAATATGAAGGGTTTTAATTTGGATGCAAATATATGACTTGGAATTGTGTGAATGCTTGTATTATAAGTCTGGTAATGCCTCGAGCCTTGTTCCGACGTTGAATACAAGTAAGGGGTGTTACATCTCTTTTGTTGTGAATGACTACTACACAGGGGGCATCTAGTAACTAGAAAACCCAAGGATGGTGTGTAAGAATGTTCAACCCTTACACATTTCTAAGTTATGACGATCACCACTAGCATATTTTACCCAAACTTCTCAAGTACCAACCTGGCATTGACGTCTCCATCATTCTTCCATTCTAGTTATGCATCTTGTTTTTTATTCCTTGAATCTTCCAATAAATTCTATTAGTCCACGTTTCTTTTGCAATTCTTGTAAGTGTAATAAAATGCATAAACTTCCAATTCCTATATCTTCGGTAAAAGGTTCCTCTCCTTCGAGCTTATTTATACTGATGTTTGGGGTCTGACACCTATTTCTTCATTTGATGGTTTCTGTTATTATCTTATATGTTTTTTACCATACACTAAATACATTTTGGCTATATGTTTTACAACATAAGTTTGAAGTTTCTGATATTTTTCCTATATTTAAAGCTATTATTGAAGAATCATTCCAAAAGTCTATTGTTTTTTTTGTTTAGATAATGGTGGGGAACTTACTCATCTTCGTGACTATCTTTCTTCAAATGGAATTTCTCACTTCTTCACTCCACCTTACACACCTGAACATAATGGGATTGTTGAGCATCATCGCCATATTGTTGAAACTGGGCATACTTTACTTCATATAGATAAATTACCTTTAGAATTTTGGTCTCATGAATTTCTTGCTGTTACGTTTCTTATCAATCAGATGCCAACTTCCATCTTCAATAATGATTCCCCATATTTTTGAATTTTTGGTTCTTTACCCTATTACACTCGTCTCAGAGTTTTTGGTTGTTTGTGATATCCTTGGTTGAAACCCTACTCTAGAAACAAGTTAGAACCCATATCTTAACTTGTATCTTTTTAGGGCATGCTTTAAATAAAGTTGCTTATAAGTGTTTTGATATGTCAACAAATAACATTTATATTTCTCATCATGTTGATTTTGTAGAGAATATTTTTCCATATACTAATCTTGATATTCATTCTACTCATTCTTCTGTAAAGTCTTTTCATGAGTATATTCTTCCTATAACATACACTTTTTCAATTTTACCACGAGTATCTCATGCACATCTAGTTGACAGGCTTTTTAGCTACTAATGCTTCTCTTGGTGTAGTCCATTCATCAAATAACTTGAAAAACCATCAAGTTTCAAGTTCAAGTACACAATCTCCTACATTATATATTGTGCCTCAAGATAATTTACCTGAGTCTTCATTTTACACATCTACGTCTCTACCGTCAAATTCATCTCCATCAGCATCATCAAAACAACCTTTACCACAATCTTCTCATCCCATGATTACCCAAGCAAAGAATAATATTAGAAAACTCATATCTTCTCTTTATCTTAACACCATCAAGCCCCTTCCTACACCATCGACACTTGATCCTTAAATTGATTCCATAAACTCGCAAGCCAAACCAAGAGAAGTGGAACCACGAATAGTTATTCAAGCATTGAAAAGTGAGAAATGACATCTCACTATGGTTGAGGAGATTAATGCCCTCAAATCTCAAGGTACTTGGTCTTTTGATCCTTGACAGATGTCTAACAATGTTGTTTATTCTAAATGGATTTTCAGAATCAAATACAATCTCGATCATACAACCAATAAATATAAGGCTCGACTTGTTGCTCAAGGGTTTAGTCAACGTATCAGCATTGACTATATTGAAACTTTTGCTCTGGTGGCTAAACATACAACTGTATGAATTGTTCTTTATTTCGCAATTTCTAATGATTGGTCCCTTCGTTAATTAGGTGTTAATAATGCATTTTTGCATGTGACCTTAACTCAAGATGTTTATATGTCACAACCCAAGGGTTTTGTTGATAAATATCACCCTACTCATGTTTGTAAACTTCATAAGTCACTTTATGGTCTTAAACAAGCTCCCTATGCTTGGTATTCAAAATTGTGAGCTTATCTCATATCATTAAATTTTCCAATTGCTACCTCTAATAATTTTCTCTTTATTTATTCGACAAATCTTATGACTATCTATGTGGTTCTTTATGTTGATGATTTGATTGTTATTGGTAATAATTATGATGCCTTAAACCAGTTTGTCACTACTCTTAGCCGCTGATTTTCTATTAAGGATATTGATGAGCTTTACTACATCCTTAGAGTACAAGTTTCAAGACATAAAGATGTATATTTCTTTCTCACCATAAATATATTAAAGATATTGCTAAGAAAGTCAATATGCAAGGAGTTAATCCTGTTACAACACCTTTAGCCACTAATAATAATTTATGTCTTGACGATAGTGCTCATTTTGATCATCCTAAAGAGTGTCGTACAATTATTGATTCCCTTCAATATCTTGAACTTACAAGACTGGACATTACTTTCACTGTGAAGAAATTGAATCAATTTTCTCATCGACCAACGATAAATCATTGGACATCGTTTAAAAGAATCGCCTGGTATCTTTGTGGTACTCTAGACCATGGTTTGTTTCAAAACCGATCTTCTTTAGATCTTCATGAGTTTCCAAATGTTGATTGGGCAGGTAATAAGGATGATCACACTTCTAGTAATGTGAACATTGTTTTTCTAGGATGCAATCCAATCTCTTGGAGCTCTGAAAAGTAACGTTCTACTGCTCGATCTTCAACAGAAGCTAAGTATCGTTCATTAACATCCACTATAGCTGAGTTGTGTTGGATTCAAAATCTACTTCAGGAACTTTCTATTTTTTCCTCTTCTCAACTAGTTATCTATTGTGATAATCTTAGAGCTACTTATTTGTCTGCAAATCTCAAGTTGCATTCTCGGATGAAACATATTACAGTCTTTTGGTAAACCAAAACTCCGATCGTTACAATATGGCATTAGAATCTGATTGTTACAATATGGCAATTGGAATCTAACCATTACAATATGACCATTGGAATCTGACCGTTACAATATGGTCGTTGAATTTTTTAAACCATTTTACCCCTTTGAGAATCCCATAAATAGGAGGTCATTTCTCCACATTTTTCACAAGCAACAAAATTAGAGCTTTTCTCATTCTTCTCAATCCTGTCATCTTTCTTTTCTCTACAACTTTGGCATCTTACTAAAATTACATTAGTCTAGGAGATTGGATTTTAAATAGGACCTTATGTGATAACGGTCCGTCTCGGGTTAGGAGGCGAATCGTAAATGTTTCCCGATCGTAAATTAGACAGTTTCTCGTTTAACTAACAAAGGGATAATTTTGTTGGAAAAATAATATCTTCGAAAAAGTAAAGATAGGTGATAGGTTGAGTGGAGACGTATTTGAAACAAGAAAGAACCTTTAATAAAAATTAAAGACCCGAATCTTATAAGTTTCAAATTGATGGAATGAGTTGTGAAATAAAACCGAGACCCACTATCTAGTGAGATAGGAACCAACGGTATAGGTAGATGAACGCCACACCCGTAAAGATGATAAGTTCAAAATAAGGAAAGAACGACGCCACTAGAAAACTAGATAAGTCAATTCAAACCTCGAGAATAAGGAGAGTGAATACTCACCAAAAGAAATTCTTCTTTTCATTAAAATTCAAAGTTGTTCTTTTTACAAAATGAGATTGCAAAATATTTATAGCCTTTCCAATGATAACCGGATAGGGAGGAATAAAACTTGAGGGCTTTAATTCCTATTTGTGCGCACGAGTGGTTGACTTGGTGTAGCACCTTGTGAGCATTCAGCCAAGCTGGTCACAATAATGACAAAAAGATTATGGAATATGAAAGTAGCCACTTGAATTAAAAAAAATAGGCACTTGGCCGTTCAACCTAATTTCACCAAAGATTGTTGCCACTTTCATTTGCCATAAAATTATCCTAATCGTCCATTATGCTTCCTTGGTTTATTATTTTATGCACATGGCTTAATGTCTCCACTCACTTCACATGCTTATTTGTTTATAGCTCCTACTAATTATTCAATTCATGTGCCGTATCAATGTTGACTCCCCAAGTCACTCAAAGTTCAACTTTTATTCTTTCATGCTTCATTCAAAATAAATGTCGTCCACCACTCATCCATTATACTTCCATTTTGCTTTAAAAATTCAACCCTCCAGTGTGCCGTCCAAGGTAATTTAATTTACTCCACAATTGCTCCTTTTAATTACCCACTTAAAAGAGCTTGCCGTCCATCAAGTGTTCCACTCCCTAGGATTTTTTTTAAATTGCCACATGCTCTATCATGCTCCAACAATTGAATAAATAATCATCCCCCAACATCTTGCCCATTGCCGTCCATCACTAAGCACACATGCACATTTAATTATTTATTCTATAGTTTTTTTTCATGTGCTTATTTTTATTTGTTTATGGCCTCTCCATTGTAGCCGTGGCTTCCCTTCCCTTATATCCCACTCAATTAAAAATTTCAAGGCACCATAATTCAACCCCTCAATTATTTATTTAATTACATGTTTATTTCCACCAAGGTGTGCCGTCCAAATAAGCTCCCATTACCTTGAATTTGAAATTTTCAATTTGTTTTCATCCATGGTTGTGCCGTCACCTGCAAAATTAAATCCATAAAAAAAATATTTCATAAATTTGTCATCAAGTTGTATTCAATTCGGCTGAAACATATTAAAATAATGTAATAACTTTAAAAACACAATTAAACACATGCAATAATTAACACAAGTAACTAAATGGACAAATTAAATTAATCTAAGGAAACCAAAATTAACTTAGGCGCAATAAAATATTTTGACAAATTAATTTGCTATAGAAAATCAATTAAACGAATTAAAATGTTTAATTCATTTAATTAAAATTCAGCAATTTAATTTTCGACAAATTCAAAGACTCGATTTATTTAAAGCAATAAAAATTAAAATTTGGCGTCGAGCTTCGTCGACTTGAAAATTCGGTGGGTGCCCCGGGCGTGCCCGTATCATCCCCTCCCTCTTCAAGACGATTCGTCCTCGAATCGACCCGTTGGTTATTCGAACAAAATTCCTTATTCGTCTTTCCTCGATCAAATGGGAAGGATGATAATCGTGATACCTGAAAAGAAAACTCAAGGATTAGCAAGCAATGTTTTAAACATACTTGCAACCCGTATGAAATCAATACAAAAAAAATAAATCGCAGGCGGTCAGGCATAAGCACTTTATCATACAAAAGGATCAATGCCTTGTCAAAATTTTGGAACAAAAGCAGAAAAGCTTCAAAGCATGCATACAATCTAATTAGATTCCACAAGACAAAATAATCATGCGAATAACTCATCAATTGATAGATATAATCGTCAAAAGCAAGTAATGAAGAAAAGGCATATGCACTTGAAATTGAACATTTAAACCTTGCTTTGTATTCGCACATGAATAAAAATTATCAAACACAAAATTCTTTTTGTCTTCTTGTAAAATAAATAGATCATAAAGAATCAAAACAGGGCATTCAAATAATTCATGATCTAAATGTTTTACAAAATGGCAATCATCATTATTAGCTTTTTCAACATCTAAAATGAACAAAAATGCTTCAACAAATGCTTCTTGACACTTATCGAAAACAATTATCCTTTTGACAAGAACCAAAACAGATAGTTCATTATCAGACAAGATAGAACAATGAAGAACATCACGTTTTAAAGATTTTACAAGAATGGATTCAGCAAAGTAATTCTTGTCAACATCCGAAGAACACAAAATGGGTTCATAGGTCTCAAGTGTCTTACCTTTGGGTGTTGAAAGAAGAAATTCGACCTTACCTCTACGTGCGGTATGACAAAACTCATTCTCACCTTGCTTGTCTTCACAAGCTGAAACTAGAAGTTCGAATTTATCTTGTTTGATCAAGACGAACTTTCTCTCCTCGGGCATGTAATATAGCCGATGTTTTATGCGCGAATCATCATTTTTCAAACAAAATGGGAAATCCATGTACACGAATTGCATATATAAATATAAAATTTGCTTAAGAAACGAATAAAACTTGAAAATAAGGTTGACAAAATTTGTTATCTTATTCAAAAACCAAGTATCAACATAATAGGAATTTTTCACACATATTTGGTGATACTTGCTTTTTCCACAAAACAAATCTAAATAAATTCCTGGTTTCGATAAATAAATCACGTTAGACCAATAAGAATTATGTATGTTCAAGATAAAGCGGTCAAAACTCTTAACATATTTCAAAATGTATTTATAAATACTCAATGATTTTATGTTAGATAATGAATTAATCTCGTAATATCTACAATTAAACAAATTGGGGTTAGAAGAAAAATCATATTTATACAAAGAATTTGATGCTTCAAAACGCTTACCTTCCTTACCTTTCGACTCGGGAGGTTCAACTTCACCTTCAACTTTACCTCTTTCAATCAAAGAAATATGTCGCTCTTCCGGGAGGAGTTGAAGTGGTAGGCTCTTGTGAGATTCGTCGAAAACCTGAAATGAAGAAGCAAAAGAAGTACATACTCCAAATGAGTTAGTTAAATCAACACTCCCTTCTACTTGCTCATCTCGTTTTCTCGTTTCCTTTTCACGCACTTTTTTATTTTCTCTCTCTTTTTCTCGTTCTTTTTCAGTAATCTTCTCAATGGCCTTTTCAAACCTTCTCAAAATTTGCTCATCGTCTCTCTTTCTTGCCTCTTTTCTTTTTATTTCATTTTCTTTTTCTTTTTCTTTGTTTTTATTACATGAAGTTACAAAAGAATCACAATAATAAGAATTTTTAAAAGAAGAAAAATTATTTACGGATGAATCACGATAATTTCTTCGGGAAGAATACTCCGTGTAGGATTTCTTTGAATCATACGTCGAATAACTCGTGCTTTCTTGTCCGTTGTCTTGAAGAGAATCGAGCTCGTAACTTTCTTCTCTCCGTTTCGAAGACCGCGTTGAGTAGGAGTCTTGGTAATAATCTCTTCTAGAATAGTCCTTGGTCGTGTATTGCCGTGCTGCTCTTAACTCCGTCCTTTGAGTTGAGGAAGTTCGCCCTCGATGATAGGAAGATGGGAGGTACCGTTTGCGCATCACGTCTTTCATTTCAGACCACGTTAATATTGGATATTCTCCATTTCGTTTTCGACTCTTGGTAAATTGGTCCCACCAAGTCATGGCATAATCGATGAAACTATTTTCCGCCAGTCTTACTTTCTTGCTTTCCAAATAATCGTGGTACCCAAAAACCTCTTCTACTCGCATTTCCCATTCAAGGTATGCATCCGGATCGGCTTTACCTTGAAACGGTGGAATGTTTTTGTTATTCTTCTTGACGTCATTAAAACATCCTTGATCTCTAAAGCCTCGGTTTCTTTGATCGCGTCGCCTTTCGCCTTGGTTGTATGATGGATCGAGCCAATCACTATCTACAACACTTCTTCTTTCGAAATTTAGAGGCATGCTATCGTTGCTGAAAGAAATATGTTAAAAAAAATAATCGTAAATGAATAAAAAAAATTAAAATACCTTGTCACAAAACTCACAAGTCACTCTCAAAGAAAAATCACTCACACTCGTGTATCACTCGTAAAAGTTTTTTTTTTTATGAATACACTCGTGCCTTTTACTGCTCGAATTCACTCTTCTAGATTCTAAAAGGTTGTCTTCGACTTACTAGTAACTCGGAGGTCGTTTCAAGAGTTAAAAAGGTAAGATTGGTTTCGAAAATGGGTAGGCTTAGACAGGATAGAAAGGTGCGAATCAAGTGAATTAAGTATGAAGTTGGGAAGCAGTTTAATGTAGAAAAGCCAAGAGATGACCAAGATATGTTGGAGGAGGTAACAATTGCGAGGAAGTCAACTATAGTTGATTCCCAACATCTTATAGAGCTAACTAATTATACAGACAAGGCTCGTCTCAGTTAGTATACTTTGTACAACACTGGGAATATAAGCAAGCAAATGTCGTTCGTCTTCTTAGAGAAGAACTTGACAATCTAAACAGACCAAGGTAGGAAAAAATTTTTTTTTTAACTCGGATTTTTTTTTTAACCTTGATTTTTTTTTTTGAACTTTTTTTTTGTATCTCTTTTTTTTTTTATTTGAACCTTTTAAATACACTATAATGAAATACAAGAAACAAAAATTACAACTTGAACAATTTTTTTTGAATTTTTTCTTGAAACTTACTCGGAAAAACTCAAGACGATCAAAACGTGCCTAATTTAATTGGCTCTGATACCAGATGATAACGGTCCATCTCGGGTTAGAAGGCGAATCGTAAATGTTGCCCGATCGTAAATTAGACAGTTTCTCGTTTAACTAACAAAGGGATAATTTTGTTGGAAAAATAATATCTTCGAAAAAGTAAAGATAGGTGATAGGTTGAATGGAGACGTATTTGAAACAAGAAAGAACCTTTAATAAAAATTAAAGACCCGAATCTTATAAGTTTCAAATTGATGGAATGAGTTGTGAAATAAAACCGAGACCCACTATCTAGCGAGATAGGAACCAACGGTATAGGTAGATGAACGCCACACGCGTAAAGATGATAAGTTCAAAATAAGGAAAGAACGACGCCACTAGAAAACTAGATAAGTCAATTCAAACCTCGAGAATAAAGAGAGTGAATACTCACCAAAAGAAATTCTTCTTTTCATTAAAATTCAAAGTTGTTCTTTTTACAAAATGAGATTGCAAAATATTTATAGCCTTTCCAATGATAACCGGATAGGGAGGAATAAAACTTGAGGGCTTTAATTCCTATTTGTGCGCACGAGTGGTTGACTTGGTGTAGCACCTTGTGAGCATTCAGCCAAGCTGGTCACAATAATGACAAAAAGATTATGGAATATGAAAGTAGCCACTTGAATTAAAAAAAATAGGCACTTGGCCGTTCAACCTAATTTCACCAAAGATTGTTGCCACTTTCATTTGCCATAAAATTATCCTAATCGTCCACTATGCTTCCTTGGTTTATTATTTTATGCACATGGCTTAATGGTCTCCACTCACTTCACATGCTTATTTGTTTATAGCTCCTACTAATTATTCAATTCATGTGCCGTATCAATGTTGACTCCCCAAGTCACTCAAAGTTCAACTTTTATTCTTTCATGCTTCATTCAAAATAAATGCCGTCCACCACTCATCCATTATACTTCCATTTTGCTTCAAAAATTCAACCCTCCAGTGTGCCGTCCAAGGTAATTTAATTTGCTCCACAATTGCTCCTTTTAATTATCCACATGGTTGATTAAAATATCCCCACTTAAAAGAGCTTGCCGTCCATCAAGTGTTCCACTCCCTAGGATTTTTTTTAAATTGCCACATGCTCTATCATGCTCCAACAATTGAATAAATAATCATCCCCCAACATCTTGCCCATTGCCGTCCATCACTAAGCACACATGCACATTTAATTATTTATTCTATAGTTTTTTTTCATGTGCTTATTTTTATTTGTTTATGGCCTCTCCATTGTAGCCGTGGCTTCCCTTCCCTTATATCCCACTCAATTAAAAATTTCAAGGCACCATAATTCAACCCCTCAATTATTTATTTAATTACATGTTTATTTCCACCAAGGTGTGCCGTCCAAATAAGCTCCCATTACCTTGAATTTGAAATTTTCAATTTGTTTTCATCCATGGTTGTGCCGTCACCTGCAAAATTAAATCCATAAAAAAAATATTTCATAAATTTGTCATCAAGTTGTATTCAATTCGGCTGAAACATATTAAAATAATGTAATAACTTTAAAAACACAATTAAACACATGCAATAATTAACACAAGTAACTAAATGGACAAATTAAATTAATCTAAGGAAACCAAAATTAACTTAGGCGCAATAAAATATTTTGACAAATTAATTTGCTATAGAAAATCAATTAAACGAATTAAAATGTTTAATTCATTTAATTAAAATTCAGCAATTTAATTTTCGACAAATTCAAAGACTCGATTTATTTAAAGCAATAAAAATTAAAATTTGGCGTCGAGCTTCGTCGACTTGAAAATTCGGTGGGTGCCCCGGGCGTGCCCATATCATTATGTGACCCCTCTTACCTTTCTTGGAAATTGAACCTAGTATGATTTTTCTAGTCAAGTTTTTCTAACCAGCTTTATGTTTTTCTTATTTCCCAATTCCTCAGAGAAGAGTAATACCAATTGTGTTCCATCTTCCTTACTTAGGTGTATGAATATTGAAGTTTGTTGTTAACCTTGGAGCCAACATCCATTATACGATTACACTGATCAATGAAAATTTGCTTCTAAGGTAGTGGTTCTTCCATGGCACAGTGATTCTTTTTTTTTATTTACGCTTAGTTTATTTTCCAGTCAATGCTAACGATTTTGTTTTCTAGTTTTATTTTTCAAAAAATTTAAAAGCAAAATCATACCATTGTTTAAACATGTTCACCATGATGAACAAATTCATTCCTGATCTCTCCAAGCTTGAGCCTCTCAACGAAACTAACTATCAACGCTTTGACTGCCCAATTCTTGTCTTGTTTCCCCTTTTGTTAATTAAGTGTACAACCCCCAAACTCCATGGAATATCCGGAATATGTTGGATGCACCCGAACTGTTGCAATACTCGATCTCCATTATACCACTCAACTGTTGAGAAATTCAACAGGGGTGCATTAATGCACCATAAGTGTGAGTGGATGTGACTAGACAAGGGAATAATAGCCGTAATGTCCGGGAAGGAATATGGCATCCAGATGAACTATACAATTAATAACATCGTTATAGTAGCATGAGTCAAATTAAACAAATAAAGTAATTGCATGTAATGAATATTAGTATAAATTACCCTCTCCCCAACATGTGTCTCAATCATTTGGCGATAACACGGAAGCATATATGACCTTCCGATACCTAGAGAAGAACTCCACCTACGAAAAATGTAAACTTGTTAGAACAAATTTTCATAAATAAAGAAAAAGTTTTATTACAATGGTTAAATTTTATCACCTATTCACGAGTGGAAAGACATATGTTTGGTGAGTAATTGATGCCAAGAATGGCATCCTGTAAAGCACCCAAGACTGCAACAATACCAATGTAACACCCCTAACCTGAAACCGTCATCGGAATAGGGTTAAGAGGCATTACCAAACAATCAGAACATTTCACATCCATTTCTCAACACATAGTTAATCATCAATCAAACATATTCAATTATAATCATATAGTCCCTTATTGAGATCTACGAGACCTTAATCACGTGTTAGAAAAAGGTCGGGACTAAACTGAACACTTACGAAAATTTTCAAAAATTTAAAGATTTTCCAAACTGTAGAGGTCACACGCTCGTGTGGGCAGGCCGTGTGCCTCACACGGATACCAGACACGCCCATGTGTTCAGGCCGTGCCAAAACAGGGCACACATACTGACTTGTCCACAAGTCCACCAGACACGCACGTGTGCCATGGCCATGTGAAATTAAGCTAGCTACTGACTTAGTCACACGGCCACCAGGCACGCCCGTGTGCCACGGCCATGTAACCTGCCCAGGCACACTTCGAAGTGGCCCTTGAGCCACACGGTAGAGACACGCCCGTATCGCTTGGTCGTGTATACAAAATAGGCCATTTGCAAGGCCAAAATGCCACCCACACTTGGGTCATAACTACAAGCCTATTTTCACACACAATTTCGCAACTAAATACATGTCAAATTATCAACATGTCATCCCATCCAATCTCATTTCTAATCATGTCAACTTATATACCAAATTGCACAACTAAAACACATGCATTACCAAGCATGATTCATCCACAAAATCACTAGATCACAATAGCATCAATCCATCACTAAGCTTACCGTTCATAAGACATTTTCATTGCCATCAAGCTATACCATAATATGCATCATATACCAAATCCACACATGCATATTACCAACATTTATCTAGCCACATCACATGGCTATTTTCGTAACTCAAACATATTTCCCAAAACAACTAGCCTATACATGCCATATTCAAATATATACATCTTCAAAAGTACCAAAATATATTGCCGATAGTGTGATAGAGATGCTGCCGATCCCCAGATCCGAGCTAGCTTTACTGACACTGTAAAATAGAGAAACAAATCACACAGTAGGCTTTCAAAAGCTTAGTAAGTTCGAAATACAATACATACTACTCAATAACACCACATCAGTAAATATTTATACCATCACATAGATAAAGGCACAACTAGGCACATTATCAATCTCAACCACATACTCAAATATCTATTCATTCAACTCCTAAATCTATCATCAACCACATAGGTTCAAATGTACCTTGATCAACACATAGTTACTCACTATTCATGCTACTCAATTGCTCGATATTACATCTCATTCAGCTTTTGCTATTCTTTTGATTTATTCACACACTTAGTGTCAGTTTCATAACCGAAACATAATCGTCATCGCACACTTAGTGCCTATGTTAAACCGAACTATATCAGTATCGCACACACAGTGCCAATTTGATAAGCCGAGGCTTCTATCTTTTCGCACACACAGTGCTAATCATCTCTGTCCCGTTTCTAATTTCGCACACTTATGGCCATCTAATTCAATTCCGCACATAACATTTCTAATCTCTTTGTTATATGTAATTTCATTCAATTCACATCACATAGACATAATTTAACAACTAGTATTATATCTAAACTTACCTCGGACGTCGAAATACCGAAACGGTCGATTAATCGAGCACTTTGTCTTTGCCTCGATCTCGATCTGAACCTCTCCTTTCTTGGTCTACACATATTCAAATTTAACTCATTCAATCACCAATTCATTCAATTTAGTCCAAACACACATATTTAGGGCATTTTACAAAATAGCCCTCACATTTTCATATTTCAACACTTTAGTCCCTAATTCACAAAATCATCAAATTCACATAATTTCACTTAGTATAAGCCTAGCTAAATTTTCCTTGTTTTCATACAAGCCCACACATTTCATTATTTCACATTTAAGTCCTCCAATTTCTCATTTACACAATTTAGCCCAAATTACTCAATTTCACTAAAAATTCAAAGTCAAAATATGTTCATCTTTCACATATCTTTCATATTTCACTATCAACTAACACATAGCTCAAGCATTTATCAATGGCATATCTCAACATCACCATAAATTTCTAAAATTAAAGCATAGGCAAGCTAGAGCACAAAGCAACGATAACAAAAACAAAAATGTAGAAATTATTAAAAACCGAACAAAAACGAACCTTTAATCAAGCTATGGATGTGCTGAAACCTAAAATGCTTCCATGGCTATTCTTATCTTCAACATTTGGTGGAATAAAGATGAGAGAATGGCCATTTCATTTGTTTTGTTTTGATTATAATAACTTAAAAATCATTTTACTAATTTGCCCTTTTATTAATCATATATAACCTTTATATATTAAGGCTATTCTAGTCCACTGCCACCCACTATCACTAATAATGGTCAAATTTCATCATAAAGCCTCTATATTAAAATGACAACAACAATTATTGTAACATCCTAGATTAGGGGTTATGCGTTAGTGCATAATTCGAGTGATAATAGGCTTGGAGTATGTTTGGATATGTTTTAAGGGTTTTGGGAACTTTAAAATATAAGGGAATGCTTTGGAAAAATTTTGGATTTAAGTGTAAAAAGAGGAAATTAGGCTGAGGAGGCCTTAAGAATAATTTCTGGGCGTTTTGGGTCATAAAAAGGGGCTTGGTAAAGTGGCTTAAGGACGCCACTTAAGGCCTGGAAATGACGCCAACAAGGGTCTGGAGTTCGAGTCTTGAGGGCGTAACGCTACAAGTTATCAGGTGTGTGATTAACCCACCGTTTTCCAGGTGTATGTTATATTTGTATGTGTGATTTATGTACTAACCAGTGCAGTGGCAATTACATGGTGAATACCCTAAAAAGGGGGTATATAGATATTCAGGTTAGTATTATCTGTTGATAAGAATGTGAAAGTGCCGATGTGAATGTGACTATGCCTGTGGAAATGTGGTTGATTGCCTTAATAACATGTGCATGCATTTATTATTATGCCACTATTACATGTTGCATGTGCATGGGTTGGGATATGAAAGAAGGTACGGGTGTACTTCGAGTACGTGGTTTGATGTTAGCCTTGAGCTACATTGTGGATTGACGTTGACTGAGGTCACGTTGTGGATTATTTGCGATTTAGTTCGCGTGGCTTGATGAGTAGCTCTGTGCCTCATCGTGGTTGATATCGGCTATGTGCCATATCGTGGTTGATGAGTGACTATGTGTCCCATCGTGGTTTTGGTGTTAGCTACGGCTACATCGTGGATTGGCGCTGACTGAGGTCGCGTTGTGGATTTTTGTGCTTAATTGCACGTGGACGGCATTGATTGCCTTGTGGAGTGAAAAGGAGAGGGTGATTCGATAATTCCCTAGTGTGTGGTAGGCTGGATACGGGGGTGTGTAGAGGATGGACCCTAGGTTTGGGTTGGGCTTCATAATTGCATAACTCTGATATGTGAATTTAATGTGAAAGTCGGCCAAGCCCAATTGATATGTTGATTAATGTGGAAATGGGCCAAGCCCAGTATATGAATGTGGATTAGTGTGGAAATGGGCTAAGCCCGGTATGTGGAAATTATGTGGTTAATTACCTTGTTACTTGATAAGTGATTTGAATATGGGCCAAGCCCAGAATGTGATAATATGAGAATATGATAATTATTATCTGATATATGAGTTAATATGTGGTTAACATGTGGGTGGAATCCAGTGGATTAGTTACACACTGAGTCCGTGTGACTCACCCAAATATTTTATCAAACATCGCAGGTGATATGATGATCGGACCGGGTTTGGAGTGGATACAAGGTGGCCCATGCAGAAGAAGACATTTTATTTTAATTAATTAAGTATTTATATTTTCAGCATTTTGATTAAGTGTTTATTGTAATAAGGCCCATTAAAGCATTTAAGTATTTTTATTAAGTATCTTTACTATTATGTTCTATTATGGATTGACAATTTAAATATTGATTGCAAATGATTTTATTTCCTTAAGTATGTATAATAAAGTTTTGAATTCGGTGTTTTCATAATAATTTAGTTTTTACTTAGAATATTTCAAGTCACGAAAATGTTTTATTAAAGGAAACAAATTTTTAGCGGTTTTTACTCTTAAGTAAGAATATTTTCGAACCGGATCTAGTATGTCACAGAGTAAAAACGGTTTGAAATATTTCGATTAATCTGTGAAAATCTGAAAATATGTTGAGGTTATAAAACGGTGTTTATTAAAAACTCAAATGGGATTGATTTTATAAACATGGTTGAGTTGAAACCCTTTTCCTTTGAAAACATTTGATCATTTAAATTTTTAAAACATCAGAGTTATTGTTAACTTGGTAAATTTTGCTACCCGATGATAACATCTTTAAAAACTCGTAAAAATTTCCTATTTTAAAAACGTTACTTTTAACTGATTTATTTAACAATTTATAAATTCATTAGTAATATGGTAGAAGTAAAGTAAAAACAACTACTTAAACATCAAAATAACAACTAGCGGCCTTATTACAATCCAAACCAAAATTTAGTAAATAATAAACTTTAACTGTGCTAAATAAAATTCAAACCCAAAGAACAAGCATGGCTGCCTCGAGTCTTCTCCGGCTCCATCTCCGCGATCTACTCATCTGCAAAATGATATGGGAAGGGGTGAGTCACCAAGACTCAGTGTATAAATCCCCAACCCGGAAGTGCAAACTCATACACAAAATATTAGTAAGACATGCAAAACATGCAAAACCCATAACCTAGCCATCCATACTCCTTTACTACCCCGTGTGGTCAAAACCACTGGTGGTCAAAACCACTGATGACCGGAGTCACAAATCAAGTGATGGGGCCAACCCATCGTGTGGTCAAAACCACTGATGACCATAGGTCACAATTATCAATTTGTGGTCAAAACCACTGGTGGTACCAAACCACTGGGACTTAGTCACAAATTATATCAACGGTGTGGTCAAAACCACTGGTGACTGAAGTCGCAATTAAACTGATGGGGCCAACGCATCTTGTGGTCAAAACCACTGGTGACAGTCCATAGAGAATATTCCCCCTCCTCTCTTCAATCCCATTACCAACATGCTTGTAACATGCTTAACATATTATCATAAATCACGCATATAAATCATGGCATAGCATATTACCCATCATGTCATTCATGTAACATATTTAAAATCACAAGCGACTTACCCGGAATCCATGCTCATGCCCACAAGGCAAACCACTATCACAATAGTTAACTGTAACATAATAAGCAATGCCAACTAATAAAGTGCGTAAGAGTTTTACACACCTGTCTAACCGTAGATCTAAGGAGAAATCCCGAAACGTACGCCTTTACTCCTCCTACAATCGGTCACTATGGTTAGTATCCCAAAAAGCCTTATTCGGCTAAACTAATAATCCCGAAGGACTAATCGCACCCATAACCAAAATATGGCCCTAGGCCTAATCTTTATTATCACTTACCAAAGCAAGCTGAAATCCCGGAAGTTTCTGTTTTCCTTTGCCGATTAGCCCCTAAAACCATAGTGCACATTTGGTTATACTTAGATACCAAAAATGGCCTTTGGCCGAATATCAATAACCTCTTACCTTGCCTATCGAGATCCCGAAAGACTTCTTCAAGCACCTTAGCGTCGGCTACACACAAACGTACACTATTAAGACACTTATACATATTCGGTCACCCATACCAAGGCTTATTTCTCAAGCTTTCGGCACACCATAAAAGAAGAGAAGAGAACCCGATTGTTAAGAAGAATACTCACCTCTATTGTTTCCTTGAAGAAACTAAAAGTGAAGAGATTCCGGCTATGGCTCCCGAGGGTTGATGAAGATATTCGGCTAACACCAAATGAAAGATGAAATTTTGAGTACAATGGGGGTGATAGATTCGGCCAAGTAGAACAAAAAGGAGAACAACAAGGGATTTGAAGAATTTTTTTTTTTGGCACTTGTGGACTAGAGAGAATTCGGCAGCAACCAATTGAAAAAAAGAAGAACAAGCCAAATAAATTTCGGCACCTCCTTGCTATACTCAAAGCCGATTGTGGATGTCTCTAAGGTGTCCTACATTCGGCCATCTTCCCCCCTTTTTGTGATAATTCTTTATTCATTAATTATCACCCATTTGAAAAATAAAACAACATTATCTCCCATCCTATCTCTTAGCCATCGTTTCAAATAAATAAAATAAACATAAAATACCAATTATCCCATCCTTCCAGCCGATTTAAAAATCAAATTATCAAGCTTAACTTTTATCCCATCCTTTACCACCTCTTCAATAAATAAAATAAAAATAAAATAATACTAACCCCACTCCTCCAACCGAATAAAACAAGGTTTATTGTTACCAAATTAAGAGTCCCACGTGCAGGCCATTAGCTTACTCCTTCCACGCCAAAAATAAAAATAAAACCATCCATGCTGCTGCCCATGCTACTCGAACATGGGACCTCACTGTCGCAGCCCCCTTACAACGCCCCAAGCCACTTTACCAACCCGTCTTTCTTGTCCACCAACGCCCACAAAATCCTTTGAAACCTCCTTAACTTAGCCCTTTCCTTTTTAACGCCAAAAACCCAAAAATAAAACACCCCTTGCGTCCATCGTGACTCGAACTCGAGTCCATACACCAAGGCCCTTAAGTGGCGCCCCAAGCCACTCCACCAAACCGACTTTCATGCCCTTAAACCTCACCATTTAATTTTTAAGGCCTTCCCAGCCCAACTCCCATAACGCAAAAATAAAACTCCCAATGCGCAAACTCGGCAGCTCGAACCCCTACTTTGCCGCACCCTTCCTAGCCCCTTAGGTAGCGTCCCATGCCACCCTATCACCTGTTTCCTTGTGACATGCTCCTTTAAAAATTTCTCTTAACCCCTATCTCACCTTGCTTCCTCCTCCAAAGACAAAAAAAAAATTTTCAGCCCTAAGTCAGACCTAACTCGGGGTTATGACTAGACCCTAGAATATATCAAACAACCATAACATACGCATTTCTTCAGGCAATCACATGAAAATAATTAAATTGCAAACAACCCCTAATTCAGGATGTTACAATTATGCACTTATAAATCAGCACACAGCTTTAGATAGGTCCATTTCGCAAATTAAACACACAATCAATAAAATCTTCACACAGAAATTTCAAACAGGTTAAATTATATATCGTAAACACAAAAAATAATATTAAAATATTATTCTGACCTCGAATTTGTGGTCTCAAAACCACTATTCCGACTAGAGTCTAAACAGGGTTGTTACAACCAAGCACCCACCTATGTCCACGGCATGGGGCTTTGTCATCTGACAAAGCTCGGGATACAATGTAGCTAGTACTACTGAGTCCAACTATACGAACGGGTAGTGTATAAATTAGATAATAGGGGCAAGTACATCAAGTGGACCTTGTAGTTATTTGCATCTAGCATGAGTACACCCCCTATCATATGCATTATATATGCTCGAGTGACGCAAATCACCTCCTATTCAGTGGCAGTACTCGGTAAATACTCAAAATTTTCCTTCAACAATGAAAATCTTAAACTAATAATTTTTTTCCACCATCAGTAGGCGAGCGTCCTAGTAAGTCATAACAAATGGTCACAGGTTCGGACAATGTACTTACACCCATGACCGCACTATTATTGCAGTGCAACATCTTCCAAAGTGATGGTGCACTTCCCACAGGACAAATGAAATGTGTGGGCCTCGGAGCGCCACCGCTCGACCAAAGTCGATATCAGTTGTAACAGCCCGATTTTGGATCTAGTCAGATACGTGGTTTCAAGACCACAAATCTGACGAAAAAAATTTTATTTTTATTATTATTTTATGGTCCACAGTTTTATGGAATAATTTCGTGAAATTTTTGTTCAAAAATTGACGTTTGAGCACTCAATTTAGCTTGAAGGTCTAAATTGTAATAAATGCAAAATGTGTATTCTAGAAGCTAGAGCTGTCTAAATGCTATAAGATTCAAATTGGGGGTCCTTAAATGGTAATTAGACCATTATACTTTAGAGTGGACAAAAAAGTACATGGTCATGTGAAATTTTGAAGTTTTTCATTAAGGGCATTTTAGTCATTTGGTTAATAAAGACAAAACTTAACAAATAAAAGATGTCATCTTCTTCATATTAGTCCCCATGGCCGAATTTCACAAGGAAAAGACATAGCTAGGATTAGTCAAGCTTCCAAGCTCGATTGTAAGTCTGTTCTTGTCTCGTTTTTAACGATTTTTGTATTTTTGAGATCGTTGTATCTTGATTTAGCTATTTCAAGGATTAATTTGAAAGCAAGGTGAAGTTTAAAATTTTACCCATGTTGAACATGAAAGTATTTTGATGTTTGATGGTATAAAATGCATGTTTGTTGTTTGTTAAACGACTTTTGCAAAGTGATTTTCGGTAAAAATGTCAAAAAGGACTTATTTGTAAAAGTCTATTAAATGAGTAGAAAAATGTGAATAAATGGAAAATTTGGGATGTTATGAGTATGAAAATGGTTCGGCTAGGCTTGGGTCTTGAAGAAATTGAATATAATTCAATTTTATGAACCTAGGGACTAAAGTGTAAAATGCCAAAAGTTTAGGGGCAAAAATGTACTTTTACGATAATGTGACTTTGGGGTTAAAATGAATAATGTGATGATTAAATAAGATGAATTTGGTATTACAGATCAAGAAAACCGAAGTTCGGACCTAGATCAGGGGAAAAACAAAGTGTTTGACGATTAGGTCCATTTTCGCTATTTTTGTACCGAGGTAAGTTCGTATGTTAATAATGCAATGTTATAATTACATTTATAATGTTTTGTCATTGCATGAATTGTGTGATTGACTCTATGGGTGTAATTGATGAAGTTTCGACAAGCGAGAAAATCCCGGTTGAACCGTAGGAATAGATTAGGATACAAGTGACATGTCACTAAAAACCCATGTAATTATGTGATTTATATGTCTCGGGTCTGGTCCTGTACGTCCTATCGGTGGCTGGGTATACCGGTATATGTTGCGGATACCTGACAGCATGTGTGAGCAACATTGCGTAGCTATGTCTCGACTGATAACTTGTGTGAGCAGGCTCGAGGATAGCTCGAACGCGAGCCTATTTGTGTTATGGGATTTGTGGTAGCATTGGCTACATATGTGGCACTTATGTGCAAATCTTTCCGTGTATCTGATAGTATTCCAAGTGGTTCAACGGGTATGTCGAAGATGAAAAGGTTTATGAATATGTTATGAGATGGTACATGTACCTACGAAAAAATCAAAGGAAAATGGATTCGATATATGATGAGCTATTGGTAAGAATGTGATTGAGTAAGTTATGCTCAGGAAGTTTAATGATATTTATGTTGATATATGTTATGTTATTCATATGATGAGCTATTGGTGAGAATGTGATTGAGTAAGCTGTGTTTATGAAGCTTTAATGACATTTATATTAATATATGTTAAGTTATGTATATGTCAAATGTATGACTAATGTTTTGTATTATTTGCATATGAACTTAATAAGTTATATAGCTTACCCCTCTTCTTTCCCTTATCTTATAGTGTCACCAAGCTAGCTTGGGATCAAAGATCGTCAGAGTTCTCATCATATTATCAAACGATTACTTTGGGTATTGATGAGCTTAACCTTTTGAGTATGTGGCATGTATAGGGACTTAGTCGTTTGTTATATGTGTCATTATGATTGTAGCCAATGTGTTGGCTTGTAATTGTCAAAGGTTTGTTTTGATATTTGGCTATGTAGATTGGTTTATTTGGGCTAACATAGTTGTAAGCCTAAGTATATTTATATATGTGCTAATGTCCTTGGTGATATGGTCTTGGTATGCTTGGTGAATGATGGGAGTGTGATTTATGACATGAATGTGAAATGTTTGACAATGTGATCTATTGATGAGATGATAAAGTGGTGTACAATTAGGTATCTTGAAAGTAGTCAATTGAGGCTTAATAAATGTTGTGATTATGATAGATGTTGATATTTTATTGGCATGTATTGGTCATAATTGTGGATGTTTTGGTTGCCTAAGTATGGTATGTTTTGTGCCTTTGAATTGGTGTAAATGTATGTGTGAATAAGGGTGGCAAATGGCTCGGTAAATAGCCTTTATTTTGTCCACATGGGTAGACGCACGGGCGTGTGTCTAGGCCGTGTGTGACACACGGTCTGCCCCACGGGCATGTGTTCCGGCCGTGTGTCCCCTGCACTTTAATTTTGAAAAAAAATAGTCCAGAATTGAGCACAAGGATAGAAACACGGGCATGTGTCCTAGCTGTGTGTGCTACACGGCCTAGCACACGGATGTGTAGCATGGCCGTGTGTGCTACACGGTCTAACACACGGACGTGTGGCACGACCGTGTGGCATAAGTCAGAGAGCACCTTAAATTGAACACGGTCTGAAGCAATGGCGTGTCCCAGGGTCACATGTGCGTGTGAGCCCTGCAGTTAGCAAAAATTTTCTAAGGTTTGTAAAAATTTCTTGAGTTCTCGGTTTAGTCTCGAACCACTTATAAAGTACGTTTTGGGCCTCGTAGGCTCGTATTAGGGACTTTACGATTGAATGTGGATGGTTTTAATTTGGACGCAAATTTTATGATTTGATTTATATGAATGTTTGTGTTGTATGTCCGGTAATGCCTTGTACTCTGTTCTGGCATTGAATACGGGTAAGGGGTGTTACATTTAGTGGTATTAGAGCTATGTTTTAGTCTGTAAGAGTCTAGTTGTACATGCCATATATGAATTGTGATAGTGTGATGACTCTTGACAATTTAAATTGTGTTTTCATTTAGTAAATGAATCCCAACCGAGCTAACTCCAATGGTATTGGAAATGATACTCAAGTATCTGAGTAAAGATATGTTTATGATGAGTTGAAACTCTTAAAGGTATGAATAAAAGTTTATAATATTGCATTGATGAGAAATATTATGTTATATGTGTGTATATATGAGAGTCAATTTTAGAGGCTTTACAATCTTCACCCCCTTTCTAGTATAGTATGGTACAATGAAATCCACAAGATTTAGATTTAATAAGCTCGCAAGTGTGAAACCAAAGAGTTCAATGGCCGAATGATTAATAATGTGGTCAAAGCTGAGAATGGGTTATCGAGTTAGGACAGATCTAGAAGGGATATCAGGTTCTTCAAAAGATCATTCGGATTACGTATTGTCGGTTTTAAAGAAAAAGTTAATCTCAACTAATCGACTCATTCAGGTATAATGTCTATAGAATGTGTTAACTGAAACTTCTACTGAATTGATTTTCGTTAGTGAATGGAATAATGTGGAAGTAGGGATGACTGTAATAATCAGTGGAATAATAATTAAGTTGTAAAGATATCTGAGTACAGCAGTTTTAGTTGAATAGATTATGACGATCTCTTCCGGGTATTCTATGTGTTCATTTATTTTCAGAGGTATATGTAATTGTTTGTTTTCAAATGAAATTCTTATCGTATGAGAATGCTAGCTAACTATAATGTTAAACGAAAGCACTGTTGGTCTGGTTGGTTTATGATCGGCATTTCTGTATCTTCCTTTGGGATTCTATTCTATTACATTTGAAATAAAAGTTGACGGTGAAATTTATATGAGGCTATTATTTAGTTTCTACTGGTTGTTGTTTTGTTTTATATATATATGGAAAATATATTGTCTCTGTCCTAACTAATTTCTATGCGTATGAGAAGTGTTTTTCTCCTGGTTTTTCTCCGATGAATCATTAAAATCTTTACTATTCAATATGGGTTGAGTTCTCGAAAATTCAGTATAGTCTCACATCTTGGATTTCATTATCTCTGTTTTCTTATCGTTCTTACTGTTTAATTTATCAAACATGGGTCATCTGTAATGGTATTCAGTGGTCAAAAATAATTATATTTATTACGGTTATAATTTCTAGTTTGATCATGGGAGCATGGGGATGCTGATCTCAGGTTTTTCTAATTTCCATGAAAGGGATTGATGTCAGCAAAAGTATAGACGGTGGAAGCTCTAAGCTCAAACTTGTATAATGGTTTTCCTTTCCCAGGTAAGCTTGATTAAGGTCAATGAGTTAAATCGGGATATTATGTTTCGTTGAGCTAATGCAGTCTATAAAGATCTTTGACTAGCATGTTAAAGGAATTATGAAGGATTGTATGTTTGAGTTGCCCTAACTACATGAAGAAGAGATTACATTAAAATATTATTGTTTGATAGTTGAGATCGACTCAATTATTTCGAATAGAGTGGTTATTTAGTTGAAAAGTATTTTGAGTTATATCCATTTAAGTTTATCTTCAGGTATGGAAATAAATTTCGTACATTCATGGGTAAATAAATTAATAGTTTGAATGAAGAATTCATGTTCTAGGAGACATGATACAAAAACATATGTCTATTAGGTTATTTCTAATTGAAAGACGTTATTATGAGTTAAAGTTGTTCTGATTAATGAAGTTGTCGCATTTGTGAAGTTTGAATGGTCTGATACATGTTAGTAAAGTTTTAAATAGAGAAAGTATTGTTAACTGACGCACTGGTTCTAGTTCAGTCTGAATCGAGTAAAGAATTCGTGGTTTTCAGCAATGCGTTATTGAACGGATTGGGATGTGTTTTAGTACGAGAATGTAAAGTAGTATTTTATGCTTCCAGATGGTTAAAGTCATATGAAAATAATTATCCGGCCTGCAACTTAGAGTGCTTTTGCTATTGTGATTGCATTGAATCTAGCGACATCTTTTTTCGGTGACATGTGTCACATGATTGATGATCATAAGGTTTTAAAATATATGATGTCACAAATAGATCTGAATCTGAGACAACAGAGATGTCGCGAACTATTAAAAGATTATGAGTAGTTATTGATTAACCTTTGGGAAAAGCAAATATAGTTGCAAAGGCTTGAGTGGAAAATTTTGTTTACCTTGTGAACGAGAGTTACACGATTGATCTTGTCTGATGATAGTTTGATCCTAGCTGAGTTAAAAGCTAAATTGATGTTTTTATTACAAATCTAAGAAGTTCAGAAATGTGATAAAGAATTGCAAGCGAAACGAGTACAGAGTGAATAGATTTCTGATTCTAAATTTTAGGTTGGACATGATGACTGTTTATTATTCCGAGGTAGAAATTGTGTACCGAAGAATCCAGAACTTATACAGAAAATTTTTGCACAAAGCTCACAGAGGTAGCTTGTTTGTTCATTTGGGGGAAAATAAATTGTACAATGGTTTGAGACAAATGTATTGATGGTCGGGTATGAAACGTGAGATTTCTAACTTAATATCTAGATGTTTGATTTGTTAACCGATTAAAACTGAACATCAAGTACTCTTAGAATTGTTACAGCTAGTGATGATGTTGGAACGGAAATGAGGTATAAGTTCCTAAAATTCTCAAGCTATTTGGAATGTCAGTCTTTAATATATTCATTAGAAATCTATTGTTTACGGTTCACTTCTTGATTTCAAAATAAATGATAAGAAGTTTTGGGTAAGCAGTTACAAATCTTTGATACCCCATTTTGCTCTCCGACTGATGGTCAGTTTGAGTGTGTTACTCAGATTCTTGAAGATATGTTTTGATGTTGTAATTTAGAATTTGAAGGCGAACGGAAAAGAAGTAATTGCGGTTGTCAAAATTGCATGTCTCAACAGTTTTCAGCTAAGTATCAAAGTAGCACGATATGAGATTCGGTATAGCTACAAATGTGAACCTACATATTATTGGATTGAGTTTGATAAGAAAAGCTACATGGAATTGATATGATCTGTGAAACAGAAGGAAATGTAAAAGAGATCTGAGATAGGTTTAAAGCAGCCTCTGATTGTCAGAGATTTTATGTGAATTTTAAGTGGAAATAAATAGAGTTTCAAAACGGTGACAAAGTCCTTCTAAAAAATTTGCCATGGAAGAAAGTTTTTCAACTAGGTCGTAAAGGAAAGTTGAGTCCACGATTTATCGGACTGTACAAGATTATAGGGAAATTTGGACCAGTGACTCATCGATTTGAATTACCGTCAAAACTTGAGAAAATTTATATGGCATTCATGTGTTATGTTACAATGGTACCGGTCGGATCCTTTACGTAAAATTTCTCAGACAAATGTTGAGATTTAGTGGACATGTTAGATAACGAAAAATTGATCGAATTATGACACGTGAGATTAATGATTAAGGAACAAAAGCATAGCTTTAGAGAAGATTCTATGGAATCGTCATGAGATGGAGGAAACTATGAGAAAATAATACCCAAACCTCTTTTCTAGTAAGATTTTCTGAGAACGAAAATCCCTAAAGGGAGGAGAGTTGTAACGGCTCGATTTTGAGTCTAGTCAGAGAAGTGGTTTCGAAACCATAAATCTGACGAAGAAAAATTTATTTTTATTATTATTTTATGGTCTACAGTTTTATGGAATAATTTTGTGAAATTTTTGTTCAGAAATTTTGACGTTTGAGCACTCAATTTAGCTAGAAGGACTAAATTGTAATAAATGCAAAATGTGTATTCTAGAAACTAGAAGTGTTTAAATGCTATGAGATTCAAATTGGGGGCCCTTAAATGGTAATTAAACCATTATACTTTAGAGTGGACAAAAATGGACATGGTCAAGTGAAATTTTGAAGTTTTTCATTAAGGGCATTTTAGTCATTTGGTTAATAAAGATAAAACTTAACAAATAAAAGATGTCATTAGTCCCCATGGCCGAATTTCACGAGGAGAAGACATAGCTAGGGTTTTCCAAGATTCCAAGCTCGATTGTAAGTCCGTTCTTGTCCCGTTTTTAACGGTTTTTGTATTTTTGAGATCATTGTAACTTGATTTAGCTATTTCAAGGACTAATTTGAAAGAAAGGTGAAGTTTAAAAATTTACCCATGTTGAACATGTATGTATTTTGATGTTTGATGGTATAAAGTGCATGTTTGTTGTTTGTTAAATGACTTTTGCTAAGTGATTTTCGGTAAAAATGTCAAAAAGGACTTATTTGTAAAAGTCTACAAAATGAGTAGAAAAATGTGAATAAATGGAAAATGTAGGTTGTTATGAGTATGAAAATAGTTCAACTAGGCTTGGGTATTGAAGAAATTGAATATATTTCAATTTTACGAGCCTAGGGACTAAAGTGCAAAATGTCAAAAGTTTAGGGGCAAAAATGTAATTTTACCATAATGTGACTTTTGGGCTAAAATGAATAATGTGATGATTAAATGACATGAATTTGGTATTAAAGCTCAAGAAAAATGAAGTTCAGACCTAGATTGGGGGAAAAACAAAGTGTTTGACAATTAGGTCCATTTTCGCTATTTTTGTACCAAGGTAAGTTCGTATGTTAATAATGCAACGTTATAATTGTATTTATAATGTTCTTTTATTGCATGAATTGTATGATTGACTCCCTGGGTGTAATTGACGAAGTTTCGACAAGCGAGAATATCCCGATTGAACCTTAAGTATAGATTAGGATACAAGTGACATGTCACTAGGAACCCATGTATTTATGTGATTTATGTGTCCCGGGTGCTGGTCCTGTATGTCCTACCAGTGGCTGGGTATACCGGTATATGTTGCGGATACTTGACAGCTTGTGTGAGTAGCACTACGTATCTACGTCTCGACTGACAACTTGTGTGAGCAGACCCGATGATAGCTAGAGAGCGAGCCTATTTGTGTTATGAGATTTGTTGTAGCATTGGCTACATATGTGGCACTTATGTGCAAATCTTTCTGTGTATCTGATAGTATTCCAAATGGTTCAACGGGTATGTCGAAGATGAAAAGGTTTGTGAATATGTTATGAGATGGTACAGGTATGTACGAAAAACTCAAAGGAAAATGGATTCAGTATATGATGAGATATTGGTAAAAATGTGATTGAGTAAGTTATGCTCAAGAAGTTTAGTGACATTTATGTTGATATATGTTATGTTATTCATACGATGAGCTATTGGTGAGAATGTCATTGAGTAAGTTGTGTTTATGAAGTTTTAATGACATTTATGTTAATATATGTTAAGTTATTTATATGTCAAATGTATGAATAATGTTTTGTATTATTTGCATTTGAACTTACTAAGCTATATAGCTTACCCCCCTTTCTTTCCCTTATCTTATAGTGTCACCAAGCTAGCTCGAGATCGGAGATCGTCGGAGTTTGCATCACACTATCAAACGATTACTTTGGGTATTGATGAGCTTAACATTTTGAGTATGTGGCATGTATAGGGACTTAGTCATTTGTTATATGTGTCATTATGATTGTAGCCAATGTGTTGGCTTGTAATTGTCAAAGGTTTGTTTTGATATTTGGCTATGTAGATTAGTTTATTTGGGCTAACATGGTTGTAAGCCTAAGTATATTTATATATGTGCCAATGTCCTTGGTGATATGGTTTTGATATGTTTGGTGAATGATGGGAGTGTGATTTATGACATGAATGTGAAATGTTTGACAATGTGATCTATTGATGAGATGATAAAGTGGTGTACAATTAGGTATCTTGAAAGTAGTCAATTGATGCTTAATAAATGTTGTGATTATGATAGATGTTGATATTGTATTGGCATGTGTTGGTCATAATTGTGGATGTTTTGGTTGCCTAAGTATGTTATGTTTTGTGCCTTTGAATTGGTGTAAGTGTATGTGTGAATAAGGATGGCAAATGGCTCGGTAAATAGGTTTTATTTTGTCCACACGGGTAGACACACGGGCGTGTGTCTAGGCCGTGTGTGACACACGGTCTGCCCCACAGGCATGTGTTCCGGCCGTGTGTCCCCTGCACCTTAATTTTGAAAAAAAACAGTCCAGAATTGAGGACACGGGCGTGTGTCCCAGCCGTCTGTGCTACACGGCCTAGCACACGGACGTGTGGCACGGCCGTGTGGCATAAGTCAGTGAGCACCCTAAATTGAACACAGTCTGAAGCAATGGCGTGTCCCTTGGACCACAGGGTGTGTAAGCCCTGCAATTAGCAAAAATTTTCTAAGTTTTGTAAAAATTTCCTGAGTTCTCGGTTTAGTCTCGAACCACTTCTAAAGTACGTTTTGGGCCTCGTAGGCTCGTATTAGGGACTTTATGATTGAATATGGATGGCTTTAATTTGGACGCAAATTTTATGATTCAATTTGTATGAATGTTTGTGTTGTATGTCCGGTAATGCCTTGTATTCTGTTCCGGCGTTGAATACGGGTAAGGGGTGTTACATCAATCGTACTTCAAATCAAACGTGCGGATCATTGCAGCTAATCTGAATCTGTATACCTCCAAGTCTTAGACGAGGATCCAAAAGATAGCCCACACCGTTGACACGACCTCTCAGTACGCGGTATAAACCCTGACAGTATTAAATTACCGCAATAGTTAATATATCCAAATTAAATAAAAAATGACATGAAACTTTGTAATGGGACCCATGAATAATAAATAACAATTTTAGTAACACTACATTAATAGTATCTGATGTGTGACCCGTTTCTATAATAAAAAATGTCATTTTGATATCTACAGTTTTAATTAAAAAATTTAATCATCACTTGAACAAATAAAAAAATATACAAATAACGAAAATGAATTTTGGACCATTTGTTATTTTTTGGAATAATTAATAACATTTTTAGAAACCATCTAATATTTAAATGTAATGTAAGTCACTCAAATATTCATTTATTTATTTTATATCATTTTTAATCCTTAGAACAAAATTTAATGTTACATGACAGATATATACCAAAATGGGTCACCCACCAATTTGTAACAAACGACATATTTCGGTACTTAATTTGTAATGTCGTCCATTTAGGTATTTAATTATTTATTATATTGTAACACCCCAAAAAAAGGCCTAGGAGTTTTAGGGGTATTTTAGGGATTTTAGCATTAGAGTGTTCAGAATTTTGCAACATGGTATACCGATAATGTTTTTTACTATGGTTTCTAGAAAATAAAATCATTTTTTGAAAAAAAGTTTTAAAGACCTTCAATTTTGAAAATTGTACTGATTTGTAAAGAGTCAAAATTATGAGTTTTTAAGAGGTAATTAGACCAAATTTTAAAATCTAACCTTAAAACCCCTCATTTCTAATTTTATTTTCATGTTAATCTTCTTCTCCTCTCATACTTGTGCCGTCCATAGTTCTCCTAACTCTCCCAATCGATTTTGAATTCCAAATCCTAATTCCTTTTGATTTCTATCATCTTTTAAGTTATAAATCCCCATAGAAGTTAAGAAAAACAACTAAAAACACCATAGTTTTCTCCATTGTCAAGCTTGTGGGTTTTTTGAGTTTTTGATCAAACGCTTTGGTTTTTCATCAACTAAGGTAACCATTTATCTTCCCATTAGTTTTAATTGTTATTTAGTTTTTTAAAACTAAGTTTTTTGCCATTAAATCACATGTTTTAAATAAAAATCGAAAATTGGGTTGCTAATGGTGGATTTCGGGATTTTGGGTACAAATATGGTTTCAAAGTGTTTTTCAACTTGTTTTAACATGATTAGAAGTTTTCTAAACTTACTTTAAAGTTTTGTTAAGGATTTCTAAGGATTTAATAAATTTCCATGAAAATAACCATAAACATGTTGAAAATTTTAATACCATGAATTGAGTAGTTTTGTGTAGTTTAAAGGTTGAGAATCAGTTGTAGGTAAATAATTAGATGAATTGAATTTGTTTTAGGCAAAAATATTAAGTATAGAATGAGATATTCAAATTTTAAGTTTTCTATATCAAAGGTTTCAGTCAAAAAGAGAACCTAGCTTAGGCTTGTGTTTTTGAATGCTTGTGGTGAGTCCTTAGCTGATTTTCGAATGTATTGTTGTGTGAGTTATTGTGTTGAAACTTCAACTTTGTTAGGGCCTTCTACAAGTAGAGATAAAGGCAAGGAAAAGCTAGTTTAAGCTTACGGCTTTTCAGCGAAAGCGTAATCGATGAGTGTTTGGAATAATTGCTTGTGGACATGATTCAATGCATTATTTGGGAATTTAGTAGTAGCCTAAAACCCTACTCTAAGTTCCAAGTGTAAGCTTTCTATTTCTCTTGTCTTATTTTGGCAAATTATGTGATTATGTGAATAATTGTGGATTGATTATTATGATGAGATATTGTGTTATGAGACATATGTGATAACTATTGTGAATTGTGTTGTGGGCATGATATACATGCCAAATGACAATGACAATGATATGCTAATGATGCAAATATGTAACTAAAGGGAGTAGAATTTCAGTAAGTATATATGTGTTGACTTGTGGAATGTGATATTATTATGACAGGTAATATGTGAGAATACTTATATGTGATATATGATGTATTGATTTTAATGCACACATATGTGGTAGAATATGTGATGGCTTAATGAGCATTATTGTGGCACTTAAAGTGCAATTAAATGTGAATTCGATAAGCATGCATTGTGTACAATTTGTGATGTAAATTGATGAATATGAACAGAGATGTTGTGCATTAAATCAATAATTAAAATGTATAATTGTGGATATTTTGGCCTTGTAACCTTATGAGACTATTGGATATAGTTGGCATGCCATAGGATTTTGAGTACTCACCTATATGTGTTTTGTGATGTGGGTGCTAAGGTAGTAATAGCCCGATTTTCAGTGGTGTCGAAAACAGTGGTTTGAGACCACCAAATCTGTAACACCCCAAACCCGGCCTAGAAGTTAGGCCCAAATCCGGCGTGTCACATCAAAGGCATAATTCAAACGATTTTGCTAATTAAAAATTTTAGGCCCAAAAGCCCAAAATCCTTGAGCCTTGTTAAGTAATAAAGAAAAACACATTTTATAATTTTAAGTAATTCAGAAACCATATTTAAATATAAGAAATTTACTCAGGTTTAATAACTAAGCAAACAGTTGAAACAATAATAGCAAAACTCAAGATCTAAAGTCAAATCGGAGTATAAGGCCTTATTACATTCAATGAAAATAAAGCAATTAAACCATGTCTTTTGAAACAAATAAACAAAAATTTAAACATCTTGTAGTGTGACCATCTCCGAGTCCTCTCCCAGGTCGAGCCATTTACTGAGGATCACCTGAAACATTAAATAAAGGGTGTGAGTTTCGAAACTCAGTGTGTACAACCCTTGGCATTCAATTCAATATATAATTATCACATTGGCCTAAGCCCTATCAAAATTGGTGGTCTTGGGCCTTGGCCCACAATGACCTCATATCATATCATATCATACTATATCATATGCAAAACAAGGTAATGCAAAACCCTCCCCAAAAATCCATCCGCTACACACCATTTCCCTTCCAGCCCTACACACCTGTGGGGATTTCTAAATCGACCCAACCATCCTCTACACACCAAAGGTAACACTCAGAGCGGCACTACTCAATGTTGCAGCAAAGCTGCTAATCATATAATAGGCTTAAAGCCACCGCTGGATCCATGGTCGTCAAGCGACTATGCGATCCTCAAATCTTCCTCCGTACCATAATTCCCACCCATATGCATCCTAAGCAGAATACCATATGAATGCAACATGCACATGAGTAACATCCACAAAACTCATACTCATCACATAGGGGTATTTTCGTCATTTCACAACCCAAGGGTATTTCCATAAATCTACTTTACAGGGGTATTTAGGTAATTTTGCAAAACAGAGGTACTTTGGAAATTTTGTAAATCAGGGATGTTCTGGTAATTCTGCAAACCAAGGGTATTCTGGTAATTTCACAATTCGGGGCTATTTTAGTGATTTTGCAAATCTAAGGATGTTTTGGTAATTTTCAAACTAAGGGTATTTTGGTTACTTTCAGATCAGGGGTATTTTAGTAATTTTACAAATCTAGTGGTATTTGGTCCCTCTCGGGTTTTAGTTATAAACTTTGGCCCATTAACAAGTCCTTGCGGCTAAAGTGAACAAACACTATGCACCAAGTAGGGTTCTAGAGAAGAGGAGATGGGCCGCTAGGGCCACTTAAGTACCAAGCTCTCCCTAGATCCAATCCTAGACATGCACATGCCTGTTACCACACTTTAACCTAGTGAATTGTCCATGAACAATGTTTAGTTATTATAAAGTCTTATGCGGTTTAAGAGTTGTTCAAACTAGGCCTAAAGTCCATTAACCCTAGCATGCTTGTCTACGTCCCCATAAAGCCCATCAAGCCCAAATTACATCTTTACGGCCCATTAGGCCCAAATCACATTCTTATGGCCTATTAGGCCCAAAACAATTCCAGATCATGTAACATGCTTGACTAACTCAGTTCATATACCAAACCAAACAAACTCATCAAACTTAGCCTTAGGGCCCACCAGGCCCATTTAGCCACTTTTGGCTTTTCGGCTTTTCGGCATTGCCGATATTGTGTGTGTAGTGTTTTTACACACCTGGTTACTGCGACGTGCTATTCTATCCTTACCCTTGATCCTACAACCAACCAACCTTCAATCAATCACTAAATCAAAACATTTACCAAAAAGCCGAAGCCTTACCGTACCTTACCATGTGCCACCGGGTTCTAATAGCCCTTCCTTAGCTACTAATTAGGAGTATCCCCTAGATCTGCACTCACACATACACCATCAAATCCAAGTGACTCATAATCCACACAAGTCACCCCTATAGATCACACACATATTCGGCCGTTCACTTAATCCACCATCGAGTTGAGTACACTTACCCTTGCTAACGATCCTACCACGCTTGCGATCTTTGAACATTATCCTTGTTACCATAGAGTTGACGACAGGTCAGTTAGATAGCCTTTCAGCTTTTAACAAATCGTACAAGAGAGGTTAATTGTACACTTACCAAATCTACTTTTGATCCTGCGGCCTAAATTCGGCTTTTGAGATTAGTATAGTGATAGAGACAATTCGGCACCAATAGGGAGAAGAAGAGGAGAAGTGATCGGCTAGAACTAAAGGTGAACAAGATAAGGAATTCAAGAAGAGAATGTATGGGGAATTCGGCTAGAGAGAAAACCAAAATTTCGGTAAAGGAATGATGGGTTTTTCGGCAATGGAAGAATTCGACAATGGGAGAAACAGAATGAGGGGGAGAAAAGAAAAGTATTGCAAAACCCAATGAACCTTTCAAAGGAATTCGGTAAAGAAAAGAAAGACTCACCTATTTGCAAAACTCTCCAAATGTCGAAAGCCACAATGAAAATTCGTAATACCCCCTAAAAGACCCAAAAACGGCACTCATCTACCCTCCTAAGCTGAATTTATACACTCTCCACTTCCCAAAATGGCACCAACTCTTCACACTTCTCAACTCCTAACTTTTCTCTCTGATAACACCTTAGCCATCCGAATTTCCCTCCATTATCAGTTCCCCTTACCACTCAAACACTCCAACGCAAGAGTTCATATTCAACACAACTCTGGCCGTCCACCTATGCAAAATAAAACACTCCAAAAATACCACTCCTAATGCTCGAACCTTAGACCTCCTTAGCTGACAACACGCCACCTTATAGCTCCCCAAGTGACGCCACTTGCCACTGGACCACAAGCCCATTTGTGTCCTATTTCTTCTTCATTTAGTTAAAAGGCCTACTAACTGAAGTCACAGTTCCCTTGGGCTAAAACCAAAATTTCTCCTATACCCTTACCTGATCTTAGAACATCTCCAACACCCCTAAACACTCCAAATACAATAACCCTCAAAGCCCACATGCCAATTGTCATTTTCTTGCTCACTTAAAAATTTTCTAAGACCCAAAGCCCAAAGCCCAATAGGCCCAATTCTATTAGTCCCAAATTCGGGGCGTTATAAAATCCTGTAACATCTGGGAATTAGGGGCTTTGCATTTGTTATGTTTCTGTGTGTTTGGTATGCTTTTTCTATTAATCTGGTATGTTTGGGGGCCGCGGAAAGGCTCGAGGTTAAGCTTGAGCCCTAGTGAAAATTTAATTTCTAGGCACTTTAGGGGAGAGTTAGCTGCGGCAGGCCTTAAGGTTAGTTACTTGTGTTTGTTGACACGAGAAGAGAGGTGGTAAAGTGGCAAGGAGACGCCACTTAAGGTGCAGGGAAGTGGCGTCATTGGGTAGCAGCAGTGGGAAGAGGTTCGAATTCTATAACACTCACTTGGAAGCTTTATTTTTGCACTCAGGAAGCTAAGGTGGTGGTTTCGGCAAGGGCTCTCCAAGGTGGTTGGTGGAATGAGTCAAAATGTTTGAATTGAAGGGAGGAGAGGAATTGGAGGAGTAAGAATCGGTCAACAAGTTTGAATGTGGAGTGGAGAGTGTTGGTTGGCCGAATTTGGGAAGGTGTGTGTGTGGGTGCACGGTTTAGCTTGGCTAGGTGGGGGCTGAACCTTCTTTGGTAGCTCTTAGGCATTATGGTTGAGCATTTTGGTCATAAGGGTGTGTCGTATCCCTCAAGTGGGCATTTTCAGTTTTGTGTAGCCAAATTTATTTTGAAACACTCTCATTCTCTTTTGCACTTTTGGAACATTTGCTTCTTTTCTCATTTACCAAAATCGAAACCATCATTTTTACTCCTACTTTTGCATTCATTTCTTTTGCAACCAAAAGCCAAAACACCTTCTTGTTTCATCTTTCTTCTTTTTGTTCTTCATAGCCGAATCTCCTTAGTTCATCTTTTCTTGTTTCTCCTTCATAACCAAATCGGTAAGTGCTATAGCCAAACTTTATTCTTTGTTTTATCTTCTCTTTTCTCTTCTTTATTTCATGTTGTATGAAGGCTGAACCTCCTTTTTGTGTCAAGTGTAGGCACCCTTCCATCGATTCTTGTTAGTAGCCGAGCATAGACTCTCCATTCGGCATACTCTTGTGGCAAAGGGTGTGTTTCATCATCTCTTTTTAGTGTGGCCGGTTTTCAGGGGGTTTTGGGGTTCAATCGATTTCTGAAGCCAAGTCTGCTAACGTTCGGTTTTTGTTGATCAAGGTAAGGAACTTCATCGATTTGAGTTCTTATTCCCTCTGTTTTCTTTCAATGCCTTAACCCTATTTCCTGATCAACAACCTTTCATGGATTCGAATGCCAGTCAAGTGAAGGAGGGGGTTGGACTCGTAGACCCCGCCCCTAAGTTTAAGAAACGTGTAGTATCGGCAGTACGAGACTTTCCACCGGGCTATGGTAGAGAGCCGACTTCTGCCTGGGATAGGCAAATAGCAGTCGTCCCTGCTAGTGAAAGCATCGATGTAGAGAGTATAGTCTTACGCGTTATCAGGTGTGTAATACATACTCGTTTCTTTACTATTTGCGTTATTGGCTAAGTTGGCTGAAAGCTGAAATGATGGTACTAATCATCAAGATACCCTCGTGGGTAAGATTGAAGACACCGGTAAGTTCCACTATGTATTGTCATTAACAAATGTATGTATGCGTGAAATGGTTGACTGTTGTGCATTGGAAGCATGATCATGGTCATATTAGTACGTTAGCATGTGCATAGACTTGGGGGTATGGTATGAAGAGGGGAAGCATGATTCTAAGACTGTCACAGTGGTTTGGTACCATAGTGGGTTGGCCCCACATAATATTATCCAGTGACCATGTCTCAGTGGTTTGGTACCACAGCGGTTTGGCACCACGTATATTATTTCAGTGACTCGTCCCAGTGGTTTGGTACCACAGTGGGTTGGCCCCACATATCTTCATCAGGGATTGTCACCAGTAGTTTGGTACCACAAGTGGGTTGGCCCCACATATTACTATTTGTGACTTTGTCACCAGTAGTTTGGAACCACCAGTGGTTTGGTACCACAGTGGCTGGGTGCCACAGATGTTGGGTAGATTCAGGAGATGTGAAGGATGGAAAAATAGATTGTTTCGGTTACATTACATATATGATTAACTTGTTGTACTATATGGGCTTAAGGCCCAGTTTGCGTTACTCGGGGATTTACACATTGAGTCTCGATGGCTCACCCCTTTTACTAATTTTGCAGGTAATCAGTAGATGGCAGATTTTGGGCCGAGACGGACTCGAGGTGGCCATGCGTTGCATTTTCTCTAGTAAACACGAACCTTATTTAAAGTTTATTTATATTTTGAGATTTTAATCTGTAATAAGGCCGCTTAACTTTAATTTTTATTTAGGGGGTTTTGTTTATATACTGATTTTATACATGGTAAGAATTATCGAAAAATGGGTTTTCCTTAAAAACGTAATAGAGGTTTTTCCAAAAATTTCACAAATGGATAACAAATCATAAGCAATTAAAACTTGGGACTTTTTCTTAACACTACAAATATTATTTCCAAAGATCACGCATCTTAACATTCATTTCGACTATCACCTTTCAAAATTCTCTAAGTGCGGTATTGGTAAAATAGCTCGTTTTCTCCCACCTAATTCACTCGATAAGAATATGGCAAGATATCTAGAACTTAAAAACATTTTTAACTAGCTTTGGTTTGAAGTCTCTAACCAAAGATGTTTTCTTGAACTTTGATGCTTCACCTTAAACTTTCCAAATCTACTTTCTCTGTAACAATCCAGATTCGGTCGTAACGTTCTGACCGGGTTTGGGGTGTTATAATTGTGGTATCAGAGCCTGGTTCAAAAGCTCGGCTGTGGGTATAAAGTTTAAAATATTTTCAAAAGATGGCTTGAAAAATGGTTTAGATAAAATACATGTTTTCGGGAAGCATGGCACCTGATTCTTCGGCACCAAATCCGCGACTGTAAGTCTTCTAATCATTGGTTGCTCTGCATGACGTAAATGTATCGTGTTATGATTGTTAGTACTAAGAAATTCAACTTTAGAGACTGGAACCTGTAGGTATACATGTATATGCGAAGAATTACTCTTAATGCTATTTACATAAGACTGCTCGGTAGAAAACAGTGGAAGAAAATACTAACTCATAAAACTCTTAATCAGATTAAGTTGAATCGTTAGTCATAAGTGCTAGAGGACGTGGTCGTGGCATACGAGGCCGTGGTAGAGGTTGGGGTGTTGGATCTGAACCTTCGGAATCGGGGCATGGGCCGGAAGGTGAAGTGCCAGCATCGCCAGTTGCGGAAACAGAATTTCAGGAACAAATTGGTGGAGACAATGCGGTGTCTCAGGCAATGTTACGTGTTTTGGAGAGAGTTTCTGGAGCAAGCACGGGATCAGTAGCTCGGAAATCTATGTCGGAACGACTTCGAGCTAATGGGGCTGAAATGTTTAGGGGCGTTTCTGGTGTGGCTCCTAACGTAGCCGAGTATTGGTTAGAAGCGGTTGAGCGCATCATGGATGACCTTGACTGTATCGCGGAAGAGAAATTGAAGGATGTAGTGTCTCTCCTCCGAGATGAGGCATATCAATGGTGGCTCACGGACAGAGATGGTACAGCAGCTGACCGCATCACCTGGGAGTTCTTTAAATCAGCATTCCTGGGGAAATACATTGGGTCGAGTTACGTGGACGCTCAGTGAAAGGTATTTCTAAATTTAGTTCAGGGGAGCAAGTCAGTAGTCGAGTATGAGGCGAAATTCTTACGTTTAAGTCATTATGCTCGGGGTATTGTTGCAACGAATCATGAGCGCTGTGTCTGATTTGAGGATGGTCTGAGGGACGAGTTACGAGTGTTGATAGCTCCACAGCGGGAAAGTGAATTTGTTGCTTTAGTTGAGAAGGCTAAGATAGCTGAAGAGGTGAAGCGGTCTGAAAAGCAGAATCAGGACAGAGACAGGGGTAGGAATAAAAGAAGTTCTGGGTCGTCGGGATCTGTTGGGGGTTTTTAGAAGAGGCCTACATTAGATGGGTCGAGTCAAGTCGCGAAGCCTGTTGCTGTTAATTGGCCACCGCAGTATGCTTGATGCGGAAAATTTCATTCGGGGGAGTGTTGGGCAGATAATAGAGGATGTTTCAGATGTGGGTCTATGGACCATCGGATAAAGGATTGCCCATGAGAGCCAGTCAAGGCACAATCGGAAGGTCAAGGGCATGTGCAATTCAGAAAAGGTTGGCAGCAACCTCAGAGAGGTCGTAGTTCGACCAGAGGAGGAAATGGCTTTGGTCGAGGGCGTGGAGCACCGGGCAGAGGTGCTGGGAACACATGCGAGGCAGCCTGGGTTGGTTTATATAGCCAGACATCGAGAGGAGGGTGATGCCCCGAACGTTATAACTGGTACGTTCCTCATTTTCGGTTTGCCCTTTACTGCATTGATTGATATTGGGTCGACACATTCCTATGTTGCTAGCACTGTGTCTGGAACTAAACATAGACTCTGAGATTACTTCTAGGGAGATGACTGTACTTAGCCCTTTAGGACAATATGTAGTGGTGAACAAACTTTTTAAGAGTGTGCCTCTAGAAGTACAAGGGATGGTTTTCCCGGTTGATTTGATGGAACTACCATTCGGAGAGTTTGATTTAATCTTAGGTATGGATTGGTTGGTGAAATATCGAGCAAACTTGGATTGTGCTGCTAAACGCATGGTGTTAAGGACTCCTGAGGATATTGAAGTCTTAGTGATAGGTGAAAGGAGGAACTATTTGTCTAATGTAGTGTCCGCTTTAAAGGCTGAAAGAATGGTGAAAAAAGGATGTAAGGCTTTCTTAACTTTTGTTCGTGCTCTGAAGGCCAAGGAGTTGACTGTAGGGGATGTCAGAACACTGAAAGAGTTCTCTGATGCTTTTCCAGAAAAGCTTCCGGGGTTACCTCTGGATCGCGAGGTGGAATTCGGTATTGATCTTCTTTCGAGAATAGCGCCGAAGGAGTTGGTGGAACTGAAAGCGCAGATTCAGGAACTGTTGGACCGGGGTTTTATTCGACCCAGTGTGTCACCTTGGGGAGCACCGGTGTTATTTGTTAAGAAGAAGGATGGGTCGATGCGGATGTGTATTGACTATAGGCAACTGAACAAGTTGACAATTAAGAACAAGTACCCGTTGCCAAGGATTGATGACTTGTTCGATCAACTATGACGCGCTTCGATCTTCTTAAAGATAGATTTGAGGTCAGGCTATCATCAGCTTAAGGTCAAGGAGGCAGATATTCATAAGACAGCTTTTCAGACTCGTTATGGTCACTACGAGTTCCTAGTGATGTCGTTCGGGTTGACGAATGCACCAGCTGCGTTTATGGACATGATGAATCGAGTGTTCCAACCCTATCTGGACCGGTTTGTTGTAGTGTTCATAAACGATATTTTGGTTTATTCAAAGTCGGAAGAGGTGCATGATTTACATCTTTGGGTGGTTCTGCAGATTCTGAGAGAAAAGCAGATGTACGCCAAATTCAGTAAGTGTGAATTTTGGTTGAAAGAAGTTACCTTTCTAGGGCATGTCGTGTCTGCTGAGGGAATCAGGGTGGATCCCAGAAAAATTGAAGCTGTGTTGGACTGGAAACCGCCTATGTCTGTGGCGGAGATTCAGAGTTTTCCTGGTTTGGCTGGGTACTACAGAAGGTTTGATGAGGGGTTCTCGTTAATAGTTGTCCCGTTAACCAAGTTATTACGGAAAGGGGTACTGTTCGTCTAGTTTGATAAACAACAGGAAAGCTTTGAGAAGTTGAAGAGGATTTTGACTGAGGCACCGGTGTTGATTCAGCCAGAGGCTGGGAAGGAGTTTATCGTCTACTGTGATGCGTCACACACAGGGTTAGGATGTGTGTTGATGCAAGAGGGGAAAGTGGTAGCTTATGCGTCTCGGCAGTTGAGACCGCATGAAGTGAATTATCCCACGCATGATCTTGAGTTAGCTGCGGTAGTATTCGCTCTGAAGATCTGGAGACACTACTTGTATGGGGAGAAGTCCATCATCTACCCGGATCACAAGAGCCTGAAATATCTCCTTACCCAGAAGGAGTTGAATTTAAGGCAGCGGAGGTGGATTGAATTGTTAAAGGACTATGACTGTTCAATCGAGTACCACCTGGGTACGGCTGATGTAGTGGCAGACGCTTTGAGCCGTAGGGTAATATCGGACTTGAGGGCAATGTTTTCTCATTTCAGCTTGTGTGATGATGGAAGCTTGTTAGCTAAACTTCAAGTGAAGCCTTCTTGGGTCAGTCAGATAAAAGAGAAGCAGTTGTCAGATGAAGCATTAAGTTCTAAGTTTCAGTTAGTGGCAAGGGGTGAGACGGAAGATTTCAGTTTGAAAAGTGACGGGGTTTTGTGTTTTCGTGGAAAGGCTTGTATGCCAAGGGATGTAGGGTTGAGGCAGAAGATTCTGCAGGAAGCGCATAGTAGCCCATACGCTATGCATCCTGGTGGGAGTAAGATGTAGAGGGATCTACGAGAATAGTTTTGGTGGTCTGGTTTGAAGCGAGAAATTACTGAGTTTGTGGGTAAGTATTTGACGTGTCAGCAGGTGAAGGCAGAGCATCAATTGCATTCGGGGCTATTACAGCCGGTGAAGATTCCACAGTGGAAATGGGAGAGGATAACGATGGACTTTGTTAGTGGGCTACCTCTTACGCCTACTAAGAAAGATTCAGTATGGGTGATTGTTGATCGGTTGACAAAGTCTGCCCATTTCATACCTATTCGTGTCGACTATACATTGCAGAAGCTGGCTAAGCTATATGTGGCAGAGATTGTGAGGTTACATGGGGTACCAGTGTCTATCATATCAGACAGAGACCCTAGGTTAACGTCGCGATTTTGGAAGGCGCTACATCAGGCACTGTCTACAAGATTGGACTTCAGTACGGCATTTCATCCACAGACTGATGATCAGTCAGAGAGGGTAATTCAGATCTTGGAAGATATGTTGAGAGGCTATGTCATTGACTTCAAGGGTAGTTGGGAGGAGTTTCTACCGTTGGCAGAATTCGCATACAACAACAGCTACCAATCTAGTATTCAGATGGCGCCCTATGAAGCGTTGTATGGGCGAAGGTGTCGTACTCCTATTTGCTGGACGGAGTTGGGTGAGCGTCAGATGTTGGGTCCGGAATTGGTTTCAGAGACAGAGGAAAAAGTTAAGTTGATTCGGACTCGACTAAAGGAAGCTTCCGACTGGCAGAAATCCTATGCTTATCTAAAGCGTAGGGATATAGAATTTATAGTGGGTGATCAGGTGTTTCTAAAAGTTTCGCCTTGGAAGAAAGTCTTAAGGTTTGGACGGAAAGGCAAGCTGAGCCCTAGATTCATTGGGCCTTATCGTGTGTTGAAGCGTGTGTGACCAGTGGCTTATCAGCTCGAGTTACCTCCTGAGTTGGGGCAGATACATGATGTATTTCATGTCTCAATGTTAAGGCGCTACCGTTCGGATCCATCTCACATAGTGCCAGTGGAGGAAATCGAGGTAAGACCTGATTTATCTTTTGAGGAGGAACCAGTTCAAATCCTAGACCGAGATGTTAAGGAGTTGCGGAGAAAGTTGGTTCCGTTGGTTAAAGTGTTGTGGCGAAACCACGGTTCAGAGGAGTCCATGTGGGAGCCAGAGGATGTTATGCGTCAGCAATACCCTCACCTCTTTTGATCAGGTAAATTTCGAGGCCGAAATTTCTTTAAAGGGGTAGAACTATAGCATCCGGGAATTAGGGGCTTTGCATTTGTTATGTTTCTGTGTGTTTGGTATGCTTTGTCTGTTAATCTGGTATGGTTGGGGGCCCCGGGAAGGCTCGGGGTTAAGCTTGAGCCCTAGTGAAAATTTAATTTCTAGGCACTTTAGGGGAGAGTTAGCTGAGGCAGGCCTTAAGGTTAGTTACTTGTCTTTGTTGACACAAGAAGAGAGGTGGTAAAGTGGCAAGGAGACGCCACTTAAGGTGCAGGGAAGTGGCGTCATTGGGTAGCAGCAAGGGGAAGAGGTTCGAATCCTATAACACTCACTTGGAAGCTTTATTTTTGCACTCAGGAAGCTAAGGTGGTGGTTTAGGCAAGGGCTCTCCAAGGTGGTTTGTAACAGCCCAATTTAGACCTTAGTCAGAACGGTGGTTTCAGGACCACGAATCTGAGTCAGAAAAATATTTTAATATTATTTTCTATGTTTATTATGTGTGCATTGGTGTGTGTGAAAATTTCGTATTAAATTTTGATCGTTTTAGTGCTTAATTGTTAATAAGGGCTTAATCGCGTAAAATGAAAATTCGAAGGTTAGATAAGATAGTGCTAAATTGTTGATGTTTTAATAAATTTGAGGCTTAAAGTAGCAATTTGGCCATAAAGGAAGGTTAGTGGCCGGTTGGTATGCATGAAATAGTGATTTCAATTGTTTATTATTCTTTAGGTGAAAATGGTACATTATTTTAATATATGTTAATATTAAATTTGGGTGGTTAAATAGATTTGTTTTCTTTATTGTGTGGATTTAAGTTGCAATTTACCCATTTGGCATATAAGTGGACGGCACAATGCTTCCACTATGTGTTTATTTATTAGTATTATATGTTAAATGGTAATAATAATATCATAAAATATTATAAGCATATTATAATGAATCATAAAAGAAAAAGTGGCATGTTCATCTTTATTTTTCTTTATTGTTATCACCGAAACTCAAGAGAAAAAGAAAGAACTTGAGCTCTTCCATATTCAGCCATTTACAAGCCAAATTAGGTATGTGTTTGCTTTAGATTTTTTATGATTTTTATATTTTTGAGATTGTTGTTTACTCTACTATCAAGCCCATGTATTAATTTTGTGCATTGGTGATGTTTGTGAGATATGCCATGGATGAGATGTTGAGCTTTGTGATAATTTATGGTGTTAAATGAAAGATTTGAGCTAGATGAACATACTTTGTTTTTGGGTTTTTGATGAATTTAGCTAATTAGGGTTAATTTGTGAAAATATTATTTTGGAGGGTTAAATTTTGAAATTCATGAAAAATATGGACTTATATAGTCCCTAGGAAAGTTCGGCTCTAAAGAATGGTAGCCAAATTTTGAGTAATTTGTGAGTTGTGTATTAGGGACTAAATTGTAAAATTTGCGAAAGTCAAGGGTAAAATGGTATTTTGCATAATTATATGATTTTGGATTAAATTGAATGAAAATATATTTGAATGAGTTTAATTTGGAATTAATTAGATCAAGAACAAAAGGAAGCGGAATTGGATCGGGGAAAAGCAAAGTTAAACGAATAGCCGGGAAGTTTTAATCCGTCAATTTCCGAGGTAAGTTTATAAGCAAATTGGTTATAAATGAATAGTATTATAATGGAATGTATATTTTTCAAATGAATTTTATGAAATAAAGACTCAATTGCCGAATGTAACATGTAAATTTTAAAAAAGTGTTAGCCAAATGTGATTTTATCATGTATATGTATTTAAATGCATAATTCTTTGATTTGTTGAGATATGGATATTGGTATATATGCATATATTTTGCCGAGTGTGACATGGTATGAGATTAAATGAATGTACTAGACGAATATGTATAGAATTATGCATGAAATTATTTATGAAATTGAGTAGAGGTTTAAAGGTGGACCTTGAGATAGGGGATGGTAGTGATAGAATAGTTAACTACATAAATATATATGTATGTTATTTGTACAAGCAGTGAATGTATATATATATAACATGTGTGTGTGGAAATTTTGAATGGCACTGTGTGTGTGGATTTATTCACCGAGCATTGTGTGTGCGAGATCGGTTGAATGGCACTATGTGTGCGGATTTATTCACCGAGCACTGTGTGTGCGAGATCGGTTGAATGGCACTGTGTGTGCGGATTTATTCACCGAGCACTGTGTGTGCGAGATTGGTTGAATGGCACTGTGTGTACGGATTTATTCACCGAGCACTCTGTGTGCAAGATCGGTTGAATGACACTGTGTGCGCGAATTTATTCACCGAGCACTAAGTGTGCAAAATCGGTTACAAGGCACTATGTGTGTGAATTTTCAAAGTAACTGCACTAAGTGTGCGATACGTTACGGAATCTTGGCACTAAGTGTGCGGAACGTTAAAGTAACGGCACTATGTGTGTGATACGTTACTAAATTCTTGTAACTGATATACAGGTTTGATGCTTTTTAATAGACTCGTATTATTAATGTTGTTAAGGATAATAAAATGTTCGAGTATACAATCATATGTTATGCTCGGGTGGTTAAGGTTGGAGAGGTAAATGACCCAAAAGGTATGTATTAATTATAACAACTTGTGATTGATGGTGGCTTGAAATGTAAGTAGGAATTTGGTAAGTAAAAGAGGCATATGCTGTTATTTTATCATGTGAAGGTGATGTATGGATATATACATATTTATACATGCATATAATGTTGTTATGAAATCTACTTAGTATGTTTGACTATTCGGCAAAGATGTTGTAAATGAAATAATTTATTAAATCATGCTAAAGCGTATATGTGAGTTAAAATGCTTAAAACTTGCTAAGCTTAAATAGCTTACTTTGTGTTTCCTTGTCGGTTTTCTGTTTTATAGATTTTGGATTCGTTACGAGCTCAGGGATCGTCAGCAGGACTATCACACTATTGACAGCTTATTTTGGTATTTTGGTTATGTTAATTACGAATATATGGCATGTATAGGTTAGAAAAAGGGTAGATATGAATTGAGTATCTATGTATATAAGTAATAGCCATGCGAAAATGGCTTGTCCATCTTGTTAATCTTGAAGTTTATTTTGGCTTGATGATTACGTTTGATTTGGTTTTGGTATATATATAAGTTTGGATAGAGTTTAAATGAAATGGAGTAAAGATGTTATAAATTAGTTAACCATATTTTGCAATGAAACAGTTTTTAATTAGCAGCAGTGACATGATTTTGAAAAATCACCAAAAATAGGAGAAATAGAATTAGAAGATGAATAAGATATAGAATTATAGCTTATTGTGTCTATATTTATATGAAAGAAACAGAATAGGCAAAGAAATTTTATATTATGAGATATTTAAGTTTTAGTTAGACTGGTTCTGAATGACTTCGTGATCCCCTGTTCTGTATTGAAAAATTTATAAAAATATTGTACAAAAATAATCATGGATCATAGTTTATATGCTTAGAATCCTTAATGAGTCTATTTTTTATTGGAAGAAATGAGAACATTATCTGAATTTTGTACAATAAGATAATTGAGTTTTTGTAAAGATAGGTCAGAACCATCATACAATGAAATAGGGGAAACTTTAATGAATAAACTGTACTAATTGGCTACATGAAAAATTCTGGAAAAATTATAGAAAGAAGATATACGAATCTAGTTTCAACAAAAATTTACAGATCTCAATTTCGAGTTTCGTAACTCGAGTTATAGTCAATTTAGTAAACATGATGCAGATGGACAGTATCAATTTTTATGCCCCGAATTAGTAGTTAAGTCTAGTAATGCCATACGCTCGACTCCGGTAACGGTATCGGGTAAGGGGTGTTACATGGTTGGTGGAATGAGTCAAAATGTTTGAATTGAAGGGAGGAGAGGAATTGGAGGAGTAAGAATCGGTCAACAAGTTTGAATGTGGAGTGGAGAGTGAAAGGTGGAGGAAGTTGTGGGATATGGAGAGAGGAGGTGTTGGTTGGATGAATTTGGGAAGGTCTGTGTGTGGGTGCACAGTTTAGCTTGGCTAGGTGGGGGTCAAACCTTCTTTGGTAGCTCTTAGGCATTGTGGTTGAGCATTTTGGTCATAAGGGTGTGTTGTATTCCTCAAGTGGGCATTTTGAGTTTTGTGTAGCCAAATTTATCTTGAAACACTCTCATTCTCTTTTGCACTTTTAGAACATTTGCTTCTTTTCTCATTTACCAAAACCGAAACCATCATTTTTACTCTCACTTTTGCATTCATTTCTTTTGCAACCAAAAGTCGAAACACCTTCTTGTTTCATCTTTCTTCTTCTTGTTCTTCATAGCCGAATCTCCCTAGTTCATCTTTTCTTGTTTCTCCTTCATAACCGAATCGGTAAGTGCTATAGCCGAACTTCATTCTTTGTTTTATCTTCTCTTTTCTCTTCTTTATTTCATGTTGTGTGAAGGCCGAACCTCCTTTTTGTGTCAAGTGTAGGCACCCTTCCATCGATTCTTGTTAGTAGCCGAGCATAGACTCTCCATTCGGCATACTCTTGTGGCGAAGGGTGTGTTCCATCATCTCTTTTTAGTGTGGCCGATTTTCAAGGGGTTTTGGGGCTCAATCGGTTTCTGAAGCCAAGTCTGCTAATGTTTGATTTCTGTTGATCAAGGTAAGGAACTTCATCGATTTGAGTTCTTATTCCCTCTGTTTTCTTTCAATGCCTTAACCCTGTTTCCTGATCAACAACCTTTCATGGATTCGAATGCCAGTCAAGTGAAGGAGGGGGTTGGACTCATAGACCCCGCCCCTAAGTTTAAGAAACGTGCAGTATCGGCAGTACAAAACTTTCCACTGTGCTGTGGTAGAGAGCCGACGTCTGCCTGGTATAGGCAAATAGCCGTCGTCCCTGCTAGTGAAAGCGTCGACGTAGAGAGTATAGTCTTACGCTTTATCAGGTGTGTAATACATACTCGTTTCTTTACTGTTTGCATTATTGACTAAGTTGGCTGAAAGCCGAAATGATGGTACTAATCATCAAGATACCCTCGTGGGTAAGATTGAAGACACCGGTAAGTTCCACTATGTATTGTCATTAACAAATGTATGTATGCGTGAAATGGTTGGCTGTTGTGCATTGGAAGCATGATCATAGTCATATTAGTACGTTAGATGAGCATGGACTTGGGGGTATGGTATGAAGAGGGGAAGCATGATTCTAAGACTGTCACAGTGGTTTGGTACCACAGTGGGTTGACCCCACATAATATTATCCAGTGACCATGTCTCAGTGGTTTGGTACCACAGTGGTTTGGCACCACGTATATTATTTCAGTGACTCGTCCCAGTGGTTTGGTACCATAGTGGGTTGGCCCCACATATCTTCATCAGAGATTGTCACCAGTGGTTTCGTACCACAAGTGGGTTGGCCCCACATATTACTATTTGTGACTTTGTCACCAGTGATTTGGTACCACAGTGGATGGGTGCCACAAATGTTGGGTAGATTCAGGCGATGTGAAGGATGGAAAAATAGATTGTTTGGGCTGCATTACATACATGATTAACTTGCTGTACTATGTGGGCTTAAGGCCCAGTTTGTGTTACTCGGGGATTTACACACTGAGTCTCGATGACTCACTCCCTTTACTAATTGTGCAGGTAATCAGTAGATGGTGGATTTTGGGCCGAGACGGACTCGAGGTGGCCATGCGTTTCATTTTCTCTAGTAAACACGAACCTTATTTAAAGTTTATTTATATTTTGAGATTTTAATTTGTAATAAGGCCGCTTAACTTTAATTTTTATTTAGGGGGTTTTGTTTATATGCTGATTTTATACATGGTAAGAATTATCGAAAAATGGGTTTTCCTTAAAAACGTAATAGAGGTTTTTCCAAATATTTCACAAATGGATAACAAACCATAAGCAATTAAAACTTGGGACTTTTTCTTAACACTACAAATATTATTTCCAAAGATCACGCACCTCAACATTCATTTCGACTATCACCTTTCAAAATTCTCTAAGTGCGGTATTGGTAAAATAGCCCGTTTTTGCCCACCTAATTCACTCGATGAGAATATGGCAAGATATCTAGAACTTAAAAACATTTTTAACTAGCTTTGGTTTGAAGTCTCTAACCAAAGAAGTTTTCTCCAACTTCGATGCTTCACCTTAAACTTTCCAAATCTACTTTCTCTGTAACAATCCATATTTGGTCGTAACGTTCTGACCGGGTTTGGGGTGTTACAAATCCAGTGAGTAAGCTCGTAAATTTTATTATTTAATATTTACGAGTCAAATGCTAGTTTAAAAAACAAATTTGAATTGGTAATTTATGTTTTATAATGAATTAGTATGTTCGAGTGGTAAAACACTAGGTCAAGTGGTTTTAGAAAATGATGTATCGAGACCTCATTTCTATAAACTGAATCATAAATATTTTTATAAATATTTACGGAGTGTCATTAAGTTAGTATTAAAGTTTCGTTGAAAAATTTTAATGTTTTGATAATTAATTAATTAAAAAGGACTAAATTAAAAAAGGTGCAAAACTTACTAATTATAATAATTAAGTGATTAAAAAGCTTGATTAATAAATATAGAAAGACCTAAATAGTAAATATACCTAAATAGTAAATATAGCTAAATGAATAGGATGAGGCGGCATAACAAGAAAAAAATAATTAAAAAAGGCCATTTAATGGCAAAATGTTAAATAAGTTGAAATTAATAATAAACAAATTAGATTTTAAGGTTTCTAGGCATTTCTTCTCGCATTTTCGGTTCAAACAGACATTGGGAGAGCTCCTTGAGCTGGTTTTACATATTTCCTTCATGTGAGTTCAATTCTTACCCGTTTCTTGTAATTTTTATGTTTTTGAGATTGTTGCAATTAGGTCCAACTAAATCTTACTTTAGTTTTTGATTTTGTTAAAGATTTTGGATATTGCCATTGATGAATCTATATGATTTTTTATGCTCAATGATGAATTTGAGATATTAGTTGTTATTTAAAAGTATTTTGTTAAGTGATTTTGATGAATTTTTCGATAAGGATTAATTTGTTAAATTTAGTAAAAATGTCAAAAATGACCAAATTACATGAAATGAATTGTTTTATATTTTGAATGAATTTATTAATTTAGACCAAGACCGGGTGGAAAATCGAGGAAAATGGATGTTTACCAAAATGCCCCTGAATCTTGGTATTTCTGTAATTTAGCCAGGTAAGTTCGTATGCACCATATTATGTATAACTTTGATTAAAGTAAGTGTTAATATGTGATTATATTGTGGTCAAATTAATATCTATATGTTAGTATGCAAGTTGTCATGTTATGAAATGATGTAAATTCAACAATGAATGATGACTAACGAGTCCCGTTTAAACCTTAGAAATTTGATGAATACAAATGACATGTCATTAGGGTTCCCGGATTGGTTGTGGTCCTGCATGTGTTGCAGACACACCACAAATCTTATGAGCTTCTCGATACTTGGATCTCACAAGCTTCCTGATATTTGGCTCTTATGAGCTCCCCGACTAATGGCTCTCTTGAGCTTCCCGATAATTGGCTCACATGAGCTTCCTGATATACGGCTTGATAGAGCTTCTCGTTATACAGCTCACATGAGTTTCCCGTTATGGCTTAGAAGAGCTTTCTGTTTACATGTTTGTATAAACATACATGTACATGAATTGACGGATTATAGTTTTGTACACTTCGTGTGTACTACCCATCTATCCAACGATATTCTAAATGCTTCAATGGGAAATGTTCTATTACGAGACGATATGAGTTGATACGGACTAATACAGGTGTATATATGAAATGCATGGAAATGATGGTACATGATATATGGATATAAGGATATGGATGATATATGTTTATGAAGAAACGGTAAGAGAATGATATATATCATGACATGTATATATGTGATTATCTTTGACATGTTGATACATGAAAATTATGTAAGTTGAGATGAGTAATAAACTCAAGTGTGACCTGTTGAGAAAATAAGTTTATCTGTAACACCCCTTACCTGTATTCAACGCCGGAACCGGGTACGAGGCATTACCGAACTTGATTCGCTTGAACATACAACTTTGGGCTATAAAATTTCATTCTTACTTAATGCTTCCCATTCACATTCATAACATCCTTATTATGGGCCTACGAAGCCTTAGACATGCAAACGGAGGGTCTCGGAATCAAGCCGGGAACTTTTGTATACTTAGATAAATTTTGCCTAAACAGGGTCACACGCCCATATGAAATGGGACACGCCCGTGTCCCTAGCCCGTGTGGAATTTATTTTTCATTTCGAACCTACAGGGGTTTTCACACGGCTGAACACACGCTGGTGTCCTTGGCCCGTGTCTTCCACACGGCCTAGACATGCCCGTGTCCTCACCCGTGTGTGAAAACATGGGTATTCTGTTTATGACGTCAACAACCTTATAAGGGGCACATGGCCCAAGCACACACCCGTGTGTCTAGCCCGTGGTCGACACTGACTTGCAACATTAACATGCAGGGGACACACGGCCCAGCCACACGCCCATGGGACTGACCGTGTGTCACACACGGCCTAGACACACGCCTGTGTGCCTACCTGTGTGGACAAGAACAAGGCTATTTGTCGAGCTCTTTTTATCTCCCAAACCCCTACAACATAAATCACATTCAACCATTAATCAAACAACCCAATCATGCATCTTATAGTTCATTAATAACCTCATCTTTTCATATATTAATAATAATGAGCCATCAACTATGGTTATTTAACAAAAGTTCATCTTTGAAGGAGCCAACACACTTGGCCAAAATAACAAGACATTTCACTAAGTCTAGCCCCTATACATGCCATACTCAAAATGCTAAGTCTAAATATACCGAGATAAGCTGATAGTGTGAGTGATCTTCTGATTATCTTTGTATCTCGAGCCAGCTCTTTGACACTATAAAACAAGGGAAAAGAAAGGGAGTAAGCTTTAAGTTTAGTAAGTTTACATGTAAACAATAAGCATCATAGCATATGCTAATTAATCAATAACATTTCATACTAAGCAAGGATAATTCACATTTCCATAATTATGCTTACATTCCAACCGTATAACATATATACTGCTCACGTTTACTTGCGCACATATCTTGCACTCATCACTACAAAGCCACATGAAACATTTACTTAGACAATTTCTTGATGAACCATTCGGAATAATACTAAGTGCCTGGTGGTTTCGCACACAGCCTACCATTAATCAATAATAGGGTGGTATCGCACATAACCCACCAACAAAAATATTTATGGTGGTTATGCACATAGCCCACCAAATGATAATACAAACGATGGTATCACACATAGCCTATCATGAATAAATAATAAGGTGATATCGCACATAGCCCACCAAAAAGAATAACTATGGTGGTATCGCACATAGCCCACCAAATAATTATTACGGATACTTTTCCGCACTTACAGATCTATTCCGAGGTTCATACAAGAATTACTCACTATCTATCAATTTCAATCAATCTCATCATAATTTATCTCATTCATACAATGCACCAATAAGTAACAACATATGTATTAAAGATGTATCGTTCACACATAAACTTACCTCGGTGCAAAATGTATTAGTCAACGACTTAGTTCGTAACCTTGCCTTTTCCTCGGTCAAGGTTGTTTCCGCGTTCTTCTTGATCTATAATAATAAAATTTACTCATTCAATCACTTTATAACTCATGATACCTCAAAATTTCTACTTAGGCAAAAATGACCATTTTGCCCTTATACTTTGGCAAAATTATAATTTTGCCCCTAGGCTCGTAAATCATTTTTCATCACATTTTCTCATTAAACAAGCCTAGCTGAACATTTATTACTCATTTACAACCTTTACAAATAAGTCCTATTTAGGTGTTTTCATGATAACACCTTTCACAAAAGTTGTTCCTTAACTCACTAACATTCATTTTCTTCCATAAAAACTTAGCAAACAACATGAACACTCTCATAGAAAGTCCCTAAATTTTCAACCATTTAGCAAAATAGTCCCCTCATTAGCTAGCTCAAGCTTTGGGGGTTCCAAAAGTACAAAAATTATCAAAAATAACCATCATGAACACTTACTAGTGAGGAGAATAAGTTGCTGAATTTCAAGCTCCCAAGACCCTTCTTTTAGTGTAAAAATCGATGGAAGAAGAAGGAGGATGAAAAAGATGATAGCCTTCCTTTTGTTTTATTTTATTTTATTGCCATTTAGTCACCTAACCCACCAAAATTTTGACCAAATTGAGTCTATTGTCCCCTATGGCTGGCTATCAACATTAGGAAGGCCTAATTGCATATTAGGGACCTCCAATTAAAATTCTATAGCTATTTAACACCTTTGGTTTGTAAAATAAAACTTTCGCGCTTTATGTGATTTAGTCCTTTTTCATAATTAAGCATGAAATCACCAAAATTAATGCACCAAAAATTTTCATACATCCTTATAATCATGCTATAACACATAAAATAATATCAAAATAATTTTCTTCAACCTCAGATTAGTGGTCCAGAAAGCACTGTTCCGACTAGCCCCAAAATCGGGCTGTTACATTATCAATGTTGAATTTATATGAAATATGTTCAAGTACACTAACAAGTGTTGTTGTTTGATGCTTAGACAAGTGCCAAGCTATTGGTTAAAGGTAATATGTTTATTTATATGATGCATTGAAATGGTAAGTACTCAAATAAAATTATGCTAGTGCTCATGAAAGAGTGGTAAGGTTTAAGTTATGCAATTTCTTATGAAAGGACTTATCATGTGATTAATTTGAAAAAGGCTTTGTTTAAATGCACTAGCTTGTGGCTATGGTTGAATGATATGCTTATGACTGGTGTGTTATGCATATGGAATGAGTGTGGAAAGTAAAGAAGTGCAAATGAAAATAAAGAAATTTGGAAGAGTTAAAGTTGTTTAAAATCCTACTATGCTAGGAATAATATGTATAAGTGATGCTGTGGATTTATTCACCTTGTGAGTAGTTGAATATAACTTCATGAGTATTGTGGTATCAATATTGGATTATTCCTGATATGTATAAATTTCATATTTGAAATGAATTGATATTATTAAAGTTTATACGAGCTTATTAAGCATTCATTGCTTACGTAGTTATTTTCCTTTACTTTTCAGATTATCGAAAGCTCGATTGGGTTGGAAGCTTGTCAGAGTTATATCACACTATCCATTGGTTCTATCGGTACTTTTGAATGTTTTGATTTTGGTTATAATGACGTGATTAGGTTATTTTTGGCTAAATGTTGGCCTATATGTGTTTGTTGAGTTTAGCCACTCATTTGGCTTATGTTTTGGTATTTTGATATGTGCATAATTTGCTTTAAAATGTTGATGTATGGAATGATTTGTGGTTGAATGATGAAAGGTAAAATAGTAGTTGAAAATGCATATGAGGTACGTTTTCTAACTTGGTGTGATTTGGTACTATACTATAGTAAGTGTATATGTATTTGATGCTATTGAATAAGTAGTACAATTGGTACCAAATGGTAAGTTTTAGTAAATGATTTACATGTTGTGTATTAATGCGATTAGACATAAAAGTTGGCTGATTACTTGGTTACATGGATTATATGGTTAAATATATTTGTAATTGTCATTTTAGACGCCTAAGGGAATATTAGTTGTATGTGAGCATACTACATGTATAAGGATTGATTTTACTTGTTTTGGATGCCATAATATGACTTGTTTATATGCATAATGTTAACTGAAGGTACATGCCTTGTTGGGTGAGAAAAATGGCTTACAAAATAGCCTATTTTCGTCCATATGGGCAGAGACACGAGTGTGTGTCTCAGCCGTATGTGACACAAGGCCAGGTGACACGATTGTGTGTCCCCTGTATCTTTTAATAGAATACAAGTCAGCGAGTTACATGGCCTTAGACACGGGTGTGTCCCTTGACCGTGTAAGTCACACGGCCTAGTCACACGGCCGTGTGACCCTTGCTATAACACCCCTAACCCGTATCCGTCGCTGAATTAGGGTTACGAGGCATTACTAAACTAACCCCAAATCAACACTCTCATATAAATCATTTTATTTGAGGTGATGCATAAACAATCCATGTTCACTTATCATTTATTCATAACATATTAGCAAACAAACATAATCAATTTAACATGGCAATCAATCCCTTGAATGGTCATAGCCGAATGTACCAATAATAAAATTATACTTTTATTGTTTACTTTCTAACTCAAAATATCCACATGGCATTCTAGGTATATAAATAAACATAAATATAATCATACACATAACTAATCAATTAACTATATATATATATATATATATATATATATATATATTCGGCTAACTAATATAACTTCCCTACAATATATTTAAATTGTGATCGTGATTTGCTTTCCTATTTGGAGCTTAATTAGCTAACCATTCAAGCAAAATTTATGCACTTATTTATCAAATTTATCAAATTGTACATTCATTCTTACTTCACCAATATACACCTAGCATTAACCGAACATAATTTCATCCATTACAAGCATATATAATCATTAGTTAGCTTATAAGTCATACATGAAATATTCATTTGAAACTTATAAATAAAATACCCTCATAATTTCATGAAACACACGTGCCAAAATAAACTTATATCATGACCGAAAATGCACAAACATATACATCATCTCAAGCATATTCAAACCAACCCTAGCATGGAAATAAAGCCATTTTCGCATGGCATTTATATACATACACATATACACCAATTGAGTCAATTCAAAAAGTAGCTTAGCCTATACATGCCATAGACTTTAAGTTCATTCACAAAAAGGTACCAAAGATAGTTGATAGTGTGATTGACTTTGGCGATGATCCTCGAGCTTGAACTTAGACTTCAATATCTATAAAATAGTCAAATAAACACATACAGTAAGCTAATATAGCTTAGTAAGTTATAAGCAATGGTAAAATATACAAGTAATCATTATACAAATTAAATCAATTTAACTTGAACATCTACTAACTCATAACCATACTTATATAACATATCACCATACGATAATTACCATATTTAATTGTCTCAAAACCGAATACTCATGTATCATTATTTCATCTCAAATAAACTTAAAGATTAAAGATCACATCTCAATTCTATAATTTCATATACAAAAACAACTTACCTCATTCGTACTAGCTTATTCAACTATTATGCATCACATACATGTTTATTACCTCTTGTTTATAACTATTCATTAGTTTATGTCTTTGGAGGATCCGTAATCCCACACACATAGTGCAATTCATGTAACGTATCGCACACTTAATGCCGTTACTTTGATAAAGAGCACACATAGTGCCATTTACTTGTAATGTATCGCACACTTAGTGCCATTACTTATTTTTCGCACACTTAGTGCCATTACTTATTTTTCGCACACTTACTGCTAGACAACCGATTTCGCACACACAGTGCTCGGTGTATAAATTCATACACAGAGTGCTCATTAACTGATCTCCTCCTCTTCCATATAAACATACATAATCACATTTTGTACATATGAACATACATATATGCACGTGTTCGAACCAACCTATTTTTCCTATGAATTTCCTTTATATTTGGCCATACTAAATAAACATGTAAATATATCCATCGATTCAAATACAAACATCACTCTCATTTCATTTTCACATTTAACTATCCCTTAATACATATATATACATAATCAATCAACCCAATTAATCAAAGCTTATATATATATATATGTATGTATATTAACCACACATTCGGTTAAACATAATATATTCCATGCCACATTCGGCATTATGAAATTAAACCTATTTACTTCACTTTAACATATATATATATATATATATATATTAATATAGATTAAAGTTCAATTCAACCCAATTGCTTAAAAACTTACCTCGAAAATCGACGGATTAAGTTTCCCAGCTATTCGTTCAACTTTGCTTTTCCCTGATCCAATCCCGATTCTTTTTTTTGTTCTTCATCTAAATAAATTCAAATTAAGCTCATTAAAATATATTTTCATTCAATTTAATCCAAAAACACATAAATGGGCAAATTACTATTTTACCCCTGACATTTATAATTTTTACAATTTAGTCCCTATTGCACAAAACACAAAATACTCAAAATTTGCGCACACTCCTTTAGGGCTGAATATTACTCATGCCCACACAAGTCCATATAATCCATTTCTTTCATATTTTGACCCTTCAATTTACAAATTTCACATTTTAGTCCTAATTACTCAAAATCATCAAAATTTCCAATACAAAACATGTAAATCTAAAACATATCTTTAATATATATTCATCAAACATCACAAACACAATTTCTCATCAATGGTCGAACTCCAAACATGCATCAAAATCAGAAATTCTAGCATGGGTCGGATAGTATTCGAAGCAACGATCTCAAAAACGTAAAAATTATCAAAAATCGAGCTAAACACATACCTTTAATCAAGCTCCAAAAATGGCCGAACCTAAGGAACTTTTGTTTCTTCTTTCTTTTCTTTATATTCGATCATGCAAATAATAAAACCATGGATTTGTTTTATTATATTATGTTTTTATATTATAAAACTTTATTTACCAAATTATATATATAATAAACCTTTATAAAATAATAACAAAACATATAATGGTTGTCTTTCACCGTCCACTATAACATAACATGGGTAATTTACCACTTAAAGCCTCCAAATTAATAAAACAATCACTATTCAGCCCTTTCACAAATAACCACCAAGTTTTCATTTTACGCGATTAAGTCCTATTATTAAATTAAGCATATAAACAATCAAATTTTCATATGAAACTTTCACACATGCAATTTCACATATAATAAACACAAAAAATAATATTTAAATATTTTTCTGACTCGGATTCGTGGTCCCAAAATCACTGTTCCGATTAGGGTCAAAATCGGGCTGTTACACTTGCAGTGTTGAAAATATTAAATGTTTCTGAAAAATTTTCTGAGTTTTCGATTTAGTCCTGATTTGTTTCTAATGTGTATTTTGGGCCTTAAGGGATCGTATAAGGGACAATATGTATGATTTTGATTGGTTTTTGACATGAATGCTATATAATAGAAAATGTTTGTATTTTTGTATGTTTGATTTATAAACTTCGGTAATGCTCTGTAACCCTGTTTCTGCAACGGATTCAGGTTAGGGGTGTTACAGAGGCCCTGGGACATGTTGGAGAGATAAGGGTATGTCAGCTAAGTTCCATTCAACGAGACATGTTTGGTGTGTTGGAGAGTGTTAGCTTTATGCTTCATTTATGGGACATGTTTTACTCTATAAGTCTATTTGGTGTGTTGGAGATTTGTGCATCTGATGAGTGATGATAAAGCTCACTTTTATGTTTCATAGCCTCAAGTGTCAAATTATCTTAAAATGTATATATGTGTAATGTGATGTATGCCTAAATAAGTATGTGGTTGCTATACAAATTATCGTTTAAATGTGATCTTATTTATTGTGAAAATACAATGTGAGATGGTTGCATAAACATTTAAATAATATGCTAAATGAGTTGATTTAAGTTCCATGAAAATGATAGTATGTTCTCATAGTAAATTGCGTATGTAATTGTAGTTTGGGTCATTTTCATATAACTCGTGAATGCATGAGAATATGTCAGCTAGACTTGTGAGTTATTAAAGCATGTATACATTATTAGTCTTGATGAGTTATTGTAAAATGAACTATTTGAATATGAGTGAGGGAAGTTATACGTGAGAGTATATGCTAGTTTTATGATTTAATGAAGCGTGAATATGTTACTGCCACATGGTTAGAATATGGATGTGAATGTGTTGTAGTATGCTCTTGTTTAACCTCTGATATTGTGTGTACATTGTGGCTGTTCTGAGCATTCACTGAACTGGTTATGTAACACCCCTAACCCGTATCCGTCGTCGGACTAGGGTTAAAGGAGTTACTGGACAGATCGGAAACTTAATCAAACAATTTATCAAGTATCACATCGAATACAATCATAATGTCCCTTGTCGCGGTCAACGAGACCTAAAACATGCTTATTAACTGGGTCAGGACTAAACCGGAACACATACAATATTTCACAGAAATTTAAAACTTTTCTAAGTTTCAGGGCTTACACGCCCGTGGGGGTAGGCCGTGTGCCTCCCACGACTGCTAGACACACCCGTGTGTCCTCCCCGTGGTCGAAACTGACCTTAGCTCCACGGCCACCAAGCACGCCCGTGTACTTTGGCCGTGGTCGATCCTGTCAAAGCCACACGGCTACCAGGCACGTCCGTGTGCCGTGGCCGTGTGCTCTTAGGCCATATACTGACTTACGCCCACGGTCACTAGGCACGCCCGTGTGCCACAACCGTGTGACATTATAGGCCATTTTCAAGGCCAAAATGCCACCCGCTTGGGTCTTACCTACAAGCCATATTTACCAACACATTTCATACATAAAAGACAACCAAAATAACCATTCAATCTAAACATTCAATATCCATTTCAATCATGCCAACTTCCAAGACCAAAACATATGTATATCAAGTATAATTCAACCAAATACTTACCCAAAAATTGACCAATTCATAGATCACATAACCATGCCAAAAACATACTTCACTTATCACATTCATTTAAGCAAATTCTCAACTCATAAATAGCCAAATCACATGGCTAAGCTCATATAACAAACTTATACCAAATACTAGCCTATACATGCCATATCTAACTATATACATTTCCAAAATGTACCAAAATGAGTTTAGTAGTGTGATGACGATCCTTGACGGTCCCGAGCCTTCAGTAGGTTTGACAACCTATAAAACAGAGAAATCACACACACAGAGTAAGCTTTCCAAAAGCTTAGTGAATCATTATACAAATAAACTTAACATGTATAACATTTAAGCATATAGAACATTGGCACAATTCATATTCATATTGTATTTCTCACATACATACATTAAACCATATCCTTGGCCATATTTGCCACATTCATCAACTCAAGAACCACATATATATACATAACTTCTCACATAACTATTCTTGTATCTTATTCACATTCTCTTATTTGAGTATACATTTCCTCAAGTCAAAAATCACCTAAGTACCTACCTTTTATTCACACTTAGTGTACATACGAAACGTACCTGAATCGAACATACATTCACGTATTTGTTCTTAGCTCGGAATTGCAATTCGTATCACAGACTTGCCCGTTGAACTGTTTGGAATCTAGTAGGATACTCAAAAAGCTCGGAATAGTCGTACAATGCCAACGTCCCAGACGAGGTCTTATATGCACTCAGATATCAATGCCTCTGTCCCAGACAGGGCCTTACACGAATCAATACGATGCCGATATCCCAGACATGGTCTTACACGTAAAATTCATATCGATGCCAACGTCCCAGACGTGGTCTTACACGTAAAGCTCATATCGATGCCAACGTCCCAGACGTGGTCTTACACGATGTCTCAAATCAATGCTAACATCCCAGACGAGGTCTTATATGATAAAACAGAAAAGATACCTATGTCATGACATAGCTAATCCCATCTATTCCTAGGTTCGTACGGGACTTCGCGGACATTATCACTATATCGATCTTATCTCAGAATTCATGAACAAATCATCTCATAAGCATTCATAGTTAATAATAATCATATGAGCATACACAGTTCAATACAAATACGTTTATTTGCATAATGACTTACCTCAGATTCGATTTAATAGAAACGGAAACGGCTACTCGGTTACTTTCGCTTTCCCGCGATCTAAGTCCGTTTTCCTCGGTTCTTGATCTAAACATATTCAGAATTAACCCTTTTATTCACTAGTTCATTCAATTCAATCCAAGGACACACATTTAGGGCTGTTTGCAATTTAACCCTCATAGTTGCACAATTTATCAATTTAGTCCATTTTTCTCAAAACATCAAATTCACAAAATTTGTTCACGCACATGCATAGCCGATTCTCCCTAAGGACTATATAAGTCCATATGTTTCATCAAATTCACAAATTAGTCCTCCAAAATAATATTTTCTCAATTTAGCCCTAGTTAGCTAAATTCATCAAAAATTCAAGAACAAAGTATGTCCATCTAGCTCAAATCTTTCATTTAACACCATAAATCATCATAAAGCTCAACATATCATCAATGACATATCACACAAACATCATCAATTCACAAAATTAATACATGGGTTTTGTAGCTCTCAAAGCAACGATTGCAAAAACGTAGAAATTATCAAAAACTGAAGTTAAAACTTACCTTAATTAAGCTCAAACCTAGCTGAAACCTTGCTTTCTTCTTCTTTTCTTTTTCTTTTTGATATTCGGCCAAAGATAAAGTAATATGGCTTTCTTTTTCTTTCTTTTTAATGTTTTGTTTTATATAATAACTTATAATATATTAATGTTAATATTAACTTATAAAAATTAACATATAAAAGCATATATAACATTTAATGCCGTCCACTATTCTCATTTATGGCCAATTTGCAACATGAATCCCCATATAAAAGAAGACGCACCAATTAGGCCACTTTTACCTTTTATGCGATTTAGTCCTTTTTCAATTCAAACACACATACGATCAAATTAAATCACGAAACTTACACACATGCTTAATCACATATCAAGGGCACAGAAAATAATATTTAAAAATTTTACTGACTCGGATTTGTGGTCCCGAAACCACTGTTCTGACTAGGGTATAAACCGGACCATTACAATTCTCCCTCTTAGGGATTTTCGTCCCCGAAAATCTTACCGTTAAACAGAGTCGGATATTGTTGTCTCATTGAATCTTCCAGCTCCCATGTTGCCTCTTCTATTCCGTGTCGATTCCATAGTACTTTTACTAGCGAAATTTTCTTATTTCTCAACTCTCACTTCGCGAGCTAAGATACGGATCAGTTATTCTTCATATGTCATATCTGATCGGATTTCAGACGGGATAATCACATGTGACGGATTGGATCGATATCTACACAGCATCGAAATATGAAATACATTGTGTATCTTTTCTAGTTCAGAGGGCAACCTTAATCTATATGCAACCGGCCCAACTCGTTCAATGATCTCATACGGTCCGATGAACCTCGGACTTAATTTGCCTTTACGTCCGAATCGAAGCACTTTCTTACATGGAGACACTTTCAGAAATACTTTGTTGCCAATTTCAAATTCTATATCTTTTCGTTTCAAGCCTGCATAAGACTTCTGACGGTCAGATGCTGCTTTCAAACAATCTCGGATCAGTTTCACTTTTTGTTCTGAGTCTTTTATCAAATCAACCCCATGTAGCTTATTTTCACTAAGCTCAGTCCAATACAGAGGTGTACGACATTTGTGTCCGTACAAAGCTTCATAAGGTGCCATTTTGATACTTGACTGAAAACTGTTATTGTACGCAAATTCAATCAATGGCAAATACTGTTCCCACGTACCGTTAAACTCAAGTATACAACATCTTAACATATCTTCGAGAATCTGAATGATCCGCTCGGATTGACCATTGATTTGCGGATGGAAAGCTGTACTGAAATGTAATTTGGTGCCTAAAGCTTCTTGCAATTTCTTCCAAAACCTCGATGTAAACCTCGAATCCCTATCTGAAACAATGGATAGTGGCACCCCGTGCAATCTCACAATCTCAAAAATATATAGCTCAGCAAATCTATCAAGTGAGTAGTCAGATCTTACCGAAATAAAATGGGCAGATTTTGTTAATCGGTCAACTATGACCCAAATCGCATCTTTCTTTCTCGGAGTCTGAGGCAAACCAGAAACAAAATTCATTGACACTCTATCCCATTTCCATTTAGGAATCAGAATCGGTTGTAGCAAACCAGACGGAACTTGATGTTCAGCTTTCACTCGTTAAAAGATTAAGCATTTCGAAACAAAGTCAGAAATGTCTCGTTTCATACCAGACCACCAATTGTGTCGTTTCAAATCATGATACATTTTCGTACTCTCCGAACGAACCGATAGACGAATGTGCTTCACTTAAAATCAGCTGAATCAACTCCAGATTTCTCGGAATACAGATACGACTTCGAAATCTCAAGCAATCATCAATAACTCGAAATTCAGATTCAGAATTTGAATCGCACTGAGCTCGTTTCACTAATAACTCATTATTAAATTTCTGAGCATCACATATCTGCTGTATAAACAATGGTTTCGCTTTTAACTCAGCTAACACAGAGCTAACATCAGACAAATCTAACTGAATATTCAAAGCACGTAGTGCAAACAATGATTTTCTACTCAACGCATCAGCAACAACATTCGCTTTACCTGGATGATAATCTATCACGAGCTCATAATCTTTTAACAGCTCTAACCATCTTCTTTGACACAGGTTCAAATCTTTTTGAGTCATTAGATATTTTAGACTTTTATGATCTGAAAACACATGACATTTCTCACCGTACAGATAATGGCGCCAAATCTTAAGTGCAAACACAATCGCAGCAAGCTCAAGGTCGTGTGTCCGATAATTCTTTTCATGAGGCTTCAATTGTCTCAAGGCATAAGCTATAACTTTGCCTTCCTGCATCAAAACACATCCCAAACCGTTCAACAAAGCATCACTATATATAACAAATTCTTTACCCGATTTTGGTTGTACTAACACTGGAGCTTCTGTTAACAGAGTTTTCAACTGATCAAAACTTTTCTGGCATTTATCTGACCATTCATATCTAACATCCTTCTGAAGTAATTTAGTTAATGGAGTAGCTATCACTGAAAATATTTTTACAAATCGACGATAATAACCAGCTAAACCTAGAAAACTACGGACTTTAGATACATTTCTCAGAGGTTTCCAATTCAGAATAGCAGAAATCTTACTCGAATCCACTCGGATTCCAGAAGTTGATACAATATGTCCCAGAAAACTAACCTCATGTAACCAGAACTCACATTTGCTGAATTTCGCATACAATTGCTTTTCTTTTAAAGTTTACAACACGATTTTCAAATGTTCAACATGCTCAGTTTCATCCCATGAATAAATCAAAATGTCGTCAATGAAAACCACAACAAATCGATCTAGGTACAATCTAAAAATTATGTTCATCATATCCATAAAAATAGCAGGAGCTTTGGTTAGTCCAAATGGCATAACTAAAAACTCATAATGCCTGTACCTCGTTTTGAAAGTCGTCTTCGGAATGTCTGAATCTTGAACTCTCAACTAGTAATATCCCAATCTTAGATCAATCTTAGAAAATACAGTAGCTCCTTTTAACTGATCAAATAAATCGTCTATTCGGGGCAACGGACATCTATTCTTTATTGTCACCCTATTCAACTGACGGTAATCGATACACATCCTCATCATGCTATCTTTCTTTTTCACAAACAGAACAGGAGCACCCCAAGGCGAGAAACTCGGTCTAGCAAACCCTCTATCTGTCAATTCTTGTAACTGTGATTTTAACTTTTTTAACTCTGTGGGTGCCATTCTATACGGAGCTATCGAAATAGGTGTTGTATCAGGCAATAGATCAATGCCAAATTCAACTTCCCGAATCGGAGGCAAACCTGGTAACTCTTCAGGAAACACATCAGAAAACTCACAAACAATAGGCACTGATTCAACTTTCTTCTCAGATACTTTCGAATCAATCACATAAGCAAAATATGTCTCATAACCCTTTTTCACATAACTTTGAGCTTTCAAAACAGATATCACGGCAGGCAATCCATTCAAATCACTAGACTCAACTCGTACAATCTCATCATTCGAACATCTCAAATCAATAGTCTTTCTTTTACAGTTCACAACAACATCATGCAAAAACAACCAATCCATACCCAGAATAATATCGAACTCATCAAATGGCAAAAGCATCAGATCAGTAGGGAAACAGATATCTCGAAACATTAACGGACAGTTCTTGCATACTTTGTCAACAATGACAGTTTTACCTAAGGGGTTCGATACTTTTATAGCAAACTCAGTAGACTCTACAGGCAAAGTCTTGCTGAATACTAAATTCATACATATATATGAATGCGTAGAACCAGGGTCTATCAATACAATCACAGAAGTATCATAAAGTGTAAAAGTACCCGTTATAACATCTGGTGATGAAGCTTCCTCACGAGCTCGGATAGCATACGCTCTGGCAGGCGCTCTACCTTCAGATCTGGCAATATTATCTCTCGTAGTTCTCTGACTACCACTGACATTTCTCACATTCTTCGAAGGTCTACCTCTCACAGGTGCATTATCAGATCTCAGATTTTGAACGGTCTCTGGCTCGACAGACCCAGGGCAATTACGGATAAAATGATCAAGTGATCCACATCTGAAGCAAGCTTTGTCATTAAGTTTACAACTTCCCGGATGCCTTTTTCCACAATGTTTACATTCAGGTCTCTCAGTCCGGACATTACCAACACTGGCCACTGAAGTTGCTAGGGTTTTGGAACTCATTTGCGGTCTAGATTGATTTCTGTTCGAATGTCCCACATTATCTCTGGAACGACTTTGATTATCTTTGAATCTTTTCGGAGCAGACTGGAATGATTTACTCTAAAATTTCTTTCTCATATCTCGAGCTTCAGACTCAGATTTTCTTATAACGAACTCTTTTATTTCTAATATCCCGACTAGCAAACGAATGTCTTCATTAAGGCCATCTTCGAATCTTTTGCACATTATAGCTTCAGATGATACACATTCCCGAGCATACTGACTCAGTCTCATGAATTCTCGTTCATATTCCGAAACAGTCATTCGGCCCTGTTTTAGTTCCAAAAATTCTTTTCATTTCTGATCGACGAATCTTTCACTAATATATTTCTTTCAGAACTCGATCCGAAAGAAGTCCCATGTAACTCGCTCTTTCGGAACAATAGAAATCAAAGTTTTCCACCATTGATAAGCTGCATCTCGGAGTAATGACACAACGCACTTTATGCATTCTTCAGGAGTCAAAGACATTTCGTCGAATACCCGTATAGTATTTTCTAACCAGAACTCAGCCCTTTTAGCATCATCATCATTAGTAGCTCGAAACTCTTCGGCTCCATACTTACGGATCTTGTCAACTGGAGGCTTATTCCACAGATTCAGATTTGTAGCCAGAGGTATATCAAATGTCTGAGGGGGATTAACTGAGGGCGGGGGTTACGAAGCAGTCGAGTTATTCTTTACAAATTGAGTGAACCACTCACTCATCATTTGGAAGAAAGCTTGTTTAGCTTCTCCCTCTTGACCGCTAATAGCCGATCTCGAATCAGAAACCGTTGTCCTTGCCCGGGAGCAAGCGCGTTACTCTCTACGTCATCAGCTACGGCTCTTCGGGATCCATTACTATACGAAAATCACAGTTTTACACGTCAGGATTCATCACACTATCACAGTTCAGATATATGGCATGTATAGCTAGACTCTGACACGCTACGTTAGTCCGAGAATTGGCTAAACCGTAGCTCTGACACCAACCAAATGTAACATCCCCAACCTGTATCCGTCGTCGGACTAGGGTTAAAAGCGTTACTGGACAGATCGAAAACTTAATCAAATAATTTATCAAGTATCACATCGAATACAATCATAATGTCCCTTGTTGCGGTCAATGAGACCTAAAACATGCTTATAAACCGGGTCGGGACTAAACCAGAACACATACAATATTTCACAGAAATTTAAAACTTTTCTAAGTTTCATGGCTTACACGCTCGTGGGGGTAGGCCGTGTGCCTCCCACAGCTGCTAGACACGCCCATGTGTCCTCCCCGTGGTCGAAACTGACCTTAGCTCCACGGCCACCAAGCACGTCCGTGTACTTTGGCCGTGGTTGATCCTGTCAAAGCCACAAGGCTACCAGGCACGTCCGTCTGCCGTGGCCATGTCTATTAGGCCATATACTGACTTACGCCCACGATCACTAGACACGCCCGTGTGCCATAACCGTGTGACATTATAGGCCATTTTCAAGGCCAAAATGCCACCCACTTGGGTCTTACCTACAAGCCATATTTACCAACACATTTCATGCATAAAAGACAACCAAAATAACCATTCAATCTAAACATTCAATATCCATTTCAATCATGCCAACCTCCAAGACCAAAACATATGTATATCAAGTATAATTCAACCAAATACTTACCCAAAAATTGACCAATTCATAGATCACATAACCATGCCAAAAACATACTTCACTTATCACATTCATTTAAGCAAATTCTCAACTCATAAATAGCCAAATCACATGGCTAAGCTCATATAACAAACTTATACCAAATACTAGCCTATACATGCCATATCCAACTATATACATTTCCAAAATGTACCAAAATGAGTTTAGTAGTGTGATGACGATCCTTGACGGTCTCGAGCCTTCAATAGATTTGACGACCTATAAAACAGAGAAATCACACACACAGGGTAAGCTTTCCAAAAGCTTAGTAAATCATTATACAAATAAACTTAACATGTATAACATTTAAGCATATAGAACATTGGCACAATTCATATTCATATTGTATTTCTCACATACATACATTAAACCATATCCTTGGCCATATTTGCCACATTCATCAACTCAAGAATCACATGTATATACATAACTTCTCACATAACTATTCTTGTATCTTATTCACATTCTCTTATTTGAGTATACATTTCCTCAAGTCAAAAATCACCTAAGTACCCTACCTTTTATTCACACTTAGTGTACATACGAAACGTAGCTGAATCGAACATACATTCACGTATTTGTTCTTAGCTCGAAATTACAATTCGTATCACAAATTTGCCCGTTGAACCGTTAGGAATCTAGTAGGATACTTAGAAAGCTCAGAATAGTCATACAATGTCAACGTCCCAGACGAGGTCTTATATGCACTCAGATATTGATGTCTCTTCCCAGACAGGGTCTTACACGAATCAATACGATGCCAATGTCCCAGACATGGTCTTACACAAAAAACTCATATCGATGCCAACGTCCCAGACGTGGTCTTACACGTAAAAGCTCATATACACGAAGTCTCAAATTAATGCCAACGTCCCAGACGTGGTCTTATATGATAAAACAGAACAGATACCTATGTCATGACATAGCTAATCCCATCTATGCCTAGGTTCGTACGAGACTTCGCGGACATTGTCACTATATCGATCTTATCTCAGAATTCATGAACAAATCATCTCATAAGCATTCATAGTTAATAATAATCATATGAGCATACACAGTTCAATACAAATACGTTTATTTGCATAATGACTTACCTCGGACTCGATTTAATAGAAACAGAAACGACTACTCGATTACTTTCGCTTTCCCGCGGTCTAAGTCCATTTTCCTCGGTTCTTGATCTAAACATATTCAGAATTAACCCTTTTATTCACTAGTTCATTCAATTCAATCCAAGGACACACATTTAGGGCTATTTGCAATTTAACCCTCATATTTGCACAATTTATCAATTTAGTCTATTTTTCTCAAAACATCAAATTCACAAAATTTGTTCACACACATGCATAGCCGAATCTCCCTAGGGACTATATAAGTCCATATGTTTCATCAAATTCACAAATTAGTCCTCCAAAATAATATTTTCTCAATTTAGCCCTAGTTAGCTAAATTCATCAAAAATTCAAGAACAAAGTATGTTCATCTAGCTCAAATCTTTCATTTAACACCATAAATCATCATAAAGCTCAACATATCATCAATGGCATATCACACAAACATCATCAATTCAAAAAATTAATACATGGGTTTTGTAGCTCTCAAAGCAACGATTGCAAAAACGTAGAAATTATCAAAAACCGAAGTTAAAACTTACATTAATTAAGCTCAAACCTAGCTGAAACCTTGCTTTCTTCTTCTTTTTTTTCTTTTTGATAAGCAACGATTGCAAAAACGTAGAAATTATCAAAACCGAAGTTAAACTTACATTAATACATGGGTTTTGTAGCTCTCAAAGCAACGATTGCAAAAACGTAGAAATTATCAAAAACCGAAGTTAAAACTTACATTAATTAAGCTCAAACCTAGCTGAAACCTTGCTTTCTTCTTCTTTTCTTTTTCTTTTTGATATTCGGCCAAGATAAAAGCAATATGGCTTTCTTTTTCTTCTTTTTAATGTTTTGTTTATATAATAACTTATAATATATTAATGTTATATTAACTTATAAAAATTAACATAAAGCATATATACATTTAATGCCGTCCACTTCTCATTTATGGCCAATTTGCAACATGAATCCCCATATAAAAGAAGTCACACCAATTAGGCCACTTTTACCTTTTATGCGATTTAGTCCTTTTTCAATTCAAACACACATACGATCAAATTAAATCACGAAACTTACACACATGCTTAATCACATATCAAGGGCACAGAAAATAATATTTAAAAATTTTACTGACTCGGATTTGTGGTCCCGAAACCACTGTTCCGACTAGGGTATAAACAGGATTGTTACAGGTTAAGTCCACCCACTCCTTTTAAACCATTATAGATTTAGTTGTGTGTCGGTGTGAGCGGTGCGGTTTCCAAGGGATGATCCAAGCAAGTCCTTTTCCGTTATTTCGTAGGTGTTATTGTTATTTTTTTATGTTTTAGGAACAAGGCAATGTGGTAGACTTTTAATGATATTTTTCATGATGTTTTAGAAGTTCCATAGCTTAATTGCTCTTAGGATTTTGATAATTGAATCGTACTATGCCAAGTATCACTAGAACTTATTCTCGATGTTTTAAACTATTATTATAGTCGTTTTAATGCTTATTTGATGAGGATATGATAGCATGATGAGTTGGTACAAGTTGGTATGATCTATGTGCTTATATATGTTGTATTTTTCTGGTCTAAAGTAGAGCTATCGATATTCATGTTGTAAAAACGATACCTCTGTGTTTTGAGGCGTGCAGGGAAGTTAATATAGAGATTTGGTATTGATACCTTTGCTCGAGTATCGATACTTAGGGTAAATATATCTATACATTATACCAGGTACCGATAATTTTCGATAGAATGATTTTTGTACAAGAAACAGAATGCAAGTTTAGTATCGATTTTCCATTCGGTATCGATATCATGTGTCAAAATTATTAATACCTTAGGGTCAATATCGATACCTACATGATTGTCTTGAAATTTTGCTAAGTGGTCCTAACGCATGTTCAATTATAACTATAAGTTTATTTAAAGTATGTTTGGCATGTTCTAATGATGATTGATAAATGAATAATCCAAAAAAAACATAATAAAATACCAAAATGGATCACCCTACCAATTTGTAACAAATGACCGATTTCGGTAATTAATTTATAAGGTTGCCCATTTTGGTATTTAATTATTTTTTTTTTATATTACTTAGGTAAAAATGTTGTACCATACACCGTTTCTTGACCTTTTTACCCCAATAATCCAAAAAACATAATAAATTACCAAAATGGAACACCCTACCAATTTGTAGCAAACAACCCATTTCGAAATTTATATTACCTAGGTAAAAATGTTGTACCATACACCGTTTCTTGACCTTTTTACCCCAATAATCCAAAAAAACATAATAAATTACCAAAATGGAACACCCTACTAATTTGTAGCAAACAACCCATTTCGAAATTTAATATTGTAGCAAACAACGTATTCCTGTAATTAATTTGTAAGCTGACCCATTTTTATATTTAATTTTTTTTAGGTTATTAAGGTAAAAAATTTGTAACACACAATTTCTTCTCTTCTAATGCAAACAAAGAAATAAATAATAATTATAAAGTAATAATGTTGAACAAATACAAAAAATGAAATGTACACTAATGTAACAACAAATAACACAACTAATAAATCCATTCAGACAATAAGGATTACACAAATAAATAATAACATCATTACAAAAAAATTATAAATGTGATGTACCTTTAAATCTTAGCTCTTTCCTTCCAAAATCATAAAATAAAACAAATTTTTAGAATAAAAAAAAACAAACAAAAGAAATAATATGTGCAAACTGTTATAAATATTTTCTTATTAAGTGGATATCCATCAAAATCATGATAAGTGAAATTCTATTTTATTTATACTTCTCATTTCTATAAATATAGACTTTGGAGAAACATTGTAAAGATTCCGATTGATTAATAAAATACGCTCTCTTTTTTGCTCTTATATTTTCTTTGTTATTTACTTTCTATCTTATAACACAAACAAATAAATTATACCTTTAAAACTAAAAAGGTTGTTGCCTCCTATATACCTTAAAACACAAAATATAAACATTTATGTTAGTTTTAATTTTGACACAAAATAAACTTAAACCCAAACAAATAAATGATAAAAAAATATCTTTCTAACCCTTTTGTTGTTGTTGCCTCCTCTTTCAAACACCCCAAATCTTTCTTCAAACCCTTTTCTCTTCTCTTCTCTTCTCCTTTATTTCTTTTTTTCTTTCAACAGACATGCCCTTACATGGGGCAATTTTTAAGCCTCAAAAGGAGGCCCAAAAATTGGGCTGATTACCTTACCACCAATTAAGAAATTTTTTTCTTATGACCGTCCGATCACTTCCACCAGGAGTGCCACCTGCCGTGGCCTCTCCACAATTGCCGCCTAACGAAAAGGCACCATCCCTATTGGTGCTGCCTACAAACCGTCCTCCACCTAGTTAAAAAATTAATAACCCCTAAACTCGTATATAACCCATATTTAACCCATATAATTTCACACTGGTTCCACCCTAATACTACCCTCCACCATTAAAAATATATTTTTTAAAGTTAATAACGATTATATGATTGGTGCTAGAGACAAGGGTGGTGTCGCCTATTCACCGCCCTCACGATACCATTTTGGTAAATAATGGTGGTAGGATACCATTTTCATAGATAATTTTGTTCCTTGTATTATTTAGATAAAAAAAAGGCCTTGTTTTTATTTAAAACTGATTTTCTAAAAATTAATTTTAGTTTTATTTAAAACAAAAATTTGATTTTACTATTATTTTTAAAAATAAACATAAGTGGATATCTCTCATGCTAAAATTTCAAAAATAAATTAAATTAGAAATAATTTAAAATTAATTTCAAGCAACTTAATTCAATTTTAAATCTTTAAATTGAAGACATAAGAATTCAATCTAGTCTCTATTTTAATTCCAAATTTAAAAATAAAGTTATAACAAAAATGGAAACAATGATGGGGAGACCTTTGATAATTTTAAAGCCCAAGTCAAGGGACAAAATTAGATTTCTACAATTATTATTATTATTACATTAACGTGGAGTTGTGCGGTTATCCAAGACTCAAGGAAGAGAATGGTTAGGATAAAAGAAAACCATTGTGTCTGAAAACTATTAATAATAATAGTGGAGAATTTCTAGTGGTTTTTCTTTCATGGATTCTCCCCGCCATTTTCATTCTATTTTCCTTCTTGCACCTTTGAAAACCTTCTTTTTCACTACCTTTTCTTATTTTTTATTATTCCAATGTGTTGAAAAAAGGGTTTTCTTATATTGGATCAAGGATTTAGGAAACAAAAGCTTGGAATTTTTTGAGTTTGGATCACCAGACAAGGATTTTCATGTTTCTGTATGGCTCTATATCTGGGAAAATCTTGTAGGAACAAACATAAGAAGATTTAAACCATAAAAGTTAAGGATTACAAGGGAATTGGAGAATGTCGGACACCAAGGAGACGACAGGGACGAATGATACTTCGTTCACAATTTATTCTCCGTCGTCTAAACACAATGCAAGCTCTAGTGATGCCTACAAAAGCAATAAATTGTCAAAGCCCAATGATGATTCACCGCCATCAAACAAACAATCACCAAAAGTAGAGCCACCTAAAACGTCACCATCGCCACCACAAGAAGAAAAACATTCACCACCTCCACGACTAGGAGAAAAACTTTCACCACCGCCACCACCAGCAGAAAGAACAAATTCACCACCGAAACAATCACCAAAAAGTTCACCCTCGCCATCTCCGCCATCATCATCTGGCTCACCTCCTTCTCCTCCCAAGCAAGAATCACCTCCAAGTACTACACCGCAATCGCCACCACAACCACCTCCAACGCAAAAACCACCACCGTCTCATACCCCTCCTACCCAACAATTACCGCCATCCCCTAACACTCCTAAGCAAATATCTCCGCCATCTCCGAGTAGCCCTACTCATGAACCATCACAATATTCACCTAAAAATTCTCCTCCTGAATCTCAACCCACTGAAAGTTCTTCAGATAACAAGCCGTCACTAGCACCGCCTTCTCCTGAAACCTCACAATCACCACCGTCAACAAACTCCACATCAACATCAGTAAATGGATCTGAGGAATCAATGCCTGGTTTTTCTCCTAAAACGGCAGTAGTTCCGCCTTCACCGAGCTCACCCATTAGTCCTTCTAACTCAGTTGGAGGATCTTCCAATAACAATTCAGAAAGCTCTAATAATAGACAACGCACCATTGATTTAAGACATCCTAGTTATGGAATTGTGATTGGTGTGGCAATAGCGTCTATTGTTGTCATTGCATTCATTGCCTTTTCATTTAATCGAGACAGAAGAAAGAAGAAACAAAGTCACTCTACTAATTTCGTGGCACCACCAGCTAACATTTCGGTGACATTAGGTAAAAATCGAGTTTTTGGTTGTTTGAAGGAAAAACATCATCCAAAAAGCTTTAAACTTTTTTTTTTTTTTGTTTATTTTTAACATTTTATGTTAGATATGCAGATGTGACTAAAGGACATCCAACCCAAAACGATTATGCCCTTAGTAATTCTCAGCACAGTTGGGATAGTCGAAAAGGACAAAATCTTACTTCTCCAGATTCGGGTATTATATCTCCTTCTAAGACATCTTTTAGCTATGAAGAGATGATGGAAATGACCAATGGATTTGCTCAACAAAATGTGATCGGCGAAGGTGGGTTTGGTTGTGTTTATAAAGGCCAGCTGCCGGGCGGCAAAATCGTGGCAGTTAAGCAGTTGAAGATCGGTAGTGGACAAGGGGAGCGAGAGTTCCGAGCTGAAGTTGAGATTATTAGTCGCGTTCATCATCGGCATTTGGTCTCTTTGGTTGGATATTGTATTGCTAACAATCATAGATTGCTAATCTATGAATTTGTTTCAAATAGCAACCTTGAACGTCATTTGCATGGTAAGTTCAGTTTTTGGGGCGAATCCAAATTTATTAGCTCTCAACCCTAATCATGTCTTCTATATTAATTAATACTAAAAATATTAATTCAAATTTATTGTTCATCAGATACGGGACTGTCGGTGCTTGAATGGGCCAAAAGAGTCAAGATTGCTATTGGAGCCGCTAAGGGTTTGGCATATTTACATGAAGATTGTATGTATCCCTTCCTTCATTCTTATGACATTTCTATTTGAGATGAGCATATTACTCAATTTTAGTTTTTGACTACCTACAGTGAAATCGAAAGGGGATCATCAAGAATCTTTAGACATTCATATCCATTTTATTTTTGTTTAGAGAGTGACATATAGTAGAATAAAAGTGTTGAAACAAGGTTTAAAATATTATCACTACATGCCAACTTTATACATTTCTCCTCAAATCTAATAACAATGATTGAAAATACAACTTTAGATCATTCATCGGATTATTGACTTGCAAGAATCAATAATATCAATTGAAAAGGATATTATCTTGAATCAAGAATCAAAGTTATTAAGATATTGGCTGTCAAAGTTCATCTAATAAGGGTTGATTCATATTACAAAAGGAGGCTACATTTCTTTCTTTTAAAGTTAGGGTTTTTCCTATGATCCTACAAGCTTAACTTAATAAATATTAAGCCCAATTACAAGCTTAATTTAAAAATCACTTCACTAGTGATTTAAAATGACGACTGCGTCAAATCAGATAACTTACTGGTGGAGCATGTGCATTTAACTACAAGGATTCTATTGGAATGGAAAAACTGGTTTAATAGAGCATACCTTAAGAAGAATCTAATTCAATATTCTTCTATTGGAGCCACTAAAACTTGTCCGTTGAAGCAAGTGGCCAATTTTGTGAATAAAATGTTTATCACAATCTTCATCCTTAAATCTACAACATGATGACCACCTTGGTTCCATAATTCAATTCATCAACTCACTTATCTCCAACAACTTATAACCATGTTCATATCTTTGTCATTATAACTAACTTTTCCTAAGTTTTCAAGCACAAGGTTCACTAGTGAGATCAAATCTTTTAATCCAAAATCAAATAATGCAATTGACACAAAAATAAAATATACAAAAAATAAATAAGAATAGGTTAACTTGATTCAAAAAAAAAAAAAAATATGATATCAGATGATGCGAATCTTACACAGCTGCCATAATACCCTATCATAATAATTAGAAATATAACATTTAGATTATCGAAGATAAATTTAAAATAAATCAGATTATTTATAGCAAAGCAAGAACCAATAGTTTCATTATATATATATATTGCTTTAAACCAGAGCTAGGTGATGACAGATATTTTCAATAATTATTGTTGGATTTCATGGCGAGTGCATGAAGCTTGTATCTTCTATAAAATAACAATATATATATATAATAAAGTGATAGATGACATGTTTTGTTGATAAATTAATTAATTAATTAATTAAATTAATTAACTCATTTTAGTGTTAATTTCTTACCAAATATGTGGTATATTTTTCAGGTCATCCAAAAATTATTCACAGAGACATTAAGTCAGCAAACATTTTGTTGGATGAATATTTTGAAGCACAGGCAAGTTAAATCTGATTTCATATGTCAAGTTCCTTTCATTTACTTATGCTTACACTTAACAGCTTAAAATGGATATATATATATATATATATATATATATATATATATATATTATTAAATTTTAATTGAGTTGATGTTATAAATTATTCAAGCATTAATTTAGTTAAAAAGACATAAAAATAATTTTTTAAAAAAATAGAAAATATATTATAATATACCAAAAAATAAATTATTATGATGATATTTTCATCTTTTAATATAAAAATTATATAAAAAAAAACTTTCTAAACCCAAAATAAATCTAAAAAATAACCATGCTGAAATTTAAACACAAGATAACAAGGTTCCAAAGCCTAACTTTACCATTTCTTACCACAATGTCAATAGTTTTTTTTTCTTAAATTGTTTATAAATATATTTGTGAGTGTAAAATAATCTAATATATACACACTCACACTATATATAATACCTTTGATTAAGTTTTGCATCACTTAGGGACGTTCGTCGAATATAACATTACGGTCCATAATCTTATATTTTGGAATGAGATTATGATATTTGGATTTCAGTATTCCAACAATTCATAATCTCACCTTACAGTCATCTCATAATACATGTGTAATCTCATTACGACCTCTTTTTTAGATAATTTAACAAAAACCAATTTTTTTCTTCTTTTTTTTTTCTCTCATAAGTTTGAAAATCAAAATCCCTAACCTTCTCCTTCCAATTTTAACTCCGCACTCTCCTAGATATTCACCCTCATCTCCAATTAGGTAAAGTTTAATATTTTCAATTTTTAATTGTGCCTTCATATTACTTGTGGTTTATTGCATTGAGAGATATTTTTTTTAAAGAAATTCCATTTGTTTTCAATATCTATAGTAGGATTCATGCTTGTTGATTGTTGTGGATTTTTTTCAATATATGTTTGTTGAGTTCTTACGTTGTTAATTGAGTTCTTACGTTGTTAATTGTTATATGTTCTCAGTTCTTACTTTGTTAATTGAGTTCTTACGTTGTTAATTGTTATATGTTCTCTTGTTTATTTTTTTTTAATAAGATTCTCTCAATTGTTATGAAACACTATTAATTAATTAATTAAAGAAAGTATATAAAAAGATAAGTAGAAAGAAGAGACCTTATACAAATGCAACCATCACCATCCCTTAATTCAATAACACTATTTGATTAAAATATTAGTTAAAAATCATATTATAAATTCACTACAATATGTTTATAAAGTTGGTTTAATAATTAAACATTTTTTCAAAAGGATAAACTACCTTCCTTATTAGCTCACTGTTCTTCTTTTTACTCTTTAAAAACTACAGTAAAATAAAAACATATATTAAAATTATATAAATTTTGATACAATTTGTAATATTATACATCAATTTTAATTGGGTACGAATGTATATTTCAAACTTTTATTTTAGTTCAATTTTCACATTTCACTAACCTTATAATCTATATAGCACAATTTTTCATTAACTCGTATTTAAATTGTTGATCTCGCATTTTATTAGGTTAAAAACAAACAAACAAATTTAAAATATTTTCACATAGATTAAAAAATAAATACACTTGGAAAAAATAATTCTTACATCCCTAAGTTTTTTTTTAAATCGAAGTGGAAATAATTTAAATTTATCTATTCACATGACTTAATAAAAAAACGGTCACATAAGTAATAGGATTAATAAAATGTGAAAATTAGATCAAAATCAAAATTTAATGTATACAAATAGACCAAATTAAAATCAATGTATAACATTGCAAATTATATCAAAATTTATTTATAATTTTGATATTTATATCTAAAAACATTAACAAACCAACTTAATTGTTAAATAATTAAAAAGAACTTTTATCTTGAGAATGTTGCTGTCTTTCTATATTTAAAAAGAAGCAATTTAAACTTTAAATAAAGATTTACCTAATTGGGTTCAAAGTTGTCAAAATAAATTCAAAAATTCATTTTTTTTATATAATTTTCTTCACCCTGTGTATAATATAATCTAGTTATTTATATTTTTCTTTTGTTATCTCTCAGTTCGTGAAGGGTAGCATTAGAATGTACGCACTAACTTGTTGAGTGCAGGTTGCAGATTTTGGACTTGCGAGGCTTATCGACACAAGTCAAACCCATGTTTCAACTCGAGTTATGGGGACATTCGGGTAGGTCATGGTTTCAACAGTTGATGGGCTCTTTGTTGGGGTTCGGATTCTCTCACAACCTTTTCTGTTGTCTCTGTAACCCGTTGACTTTAGAACCTGTTATATGCTGATAATCGAGTTCAAGGTTTTACGCTTTTTATCGGTGATTCTTCATTTGGGCATTTCATCAGATACCTGGCACCAGAGTATGCGTCGAGTGGAAAGTTGACGGATAGATCAGACGTTTACTCATTTGGGGTTGTGCTTTTAGAACTTATAACTGGACGTAAACCCGTTGATCCAACTCGGCCTTTGGGGGATGAGAACTTATAACGACTTGAAAAGCGTTACGTAGAGATCGAATTGTTCAGGATGATTGAGGCAGCTGCTGCATGCGTTCGGCATTCTGCTGCAAAGCGGCCCCGCATGGCGCTCGTAAATTTCTCATTCTCCACCTATTTCCCTTCTCTCACTGTTGTTTTTGGTTTTCCACACTTCCATGCTTTTTTTTTTTTTCATTCTATTGTGTTTATTAATCAATCTTGGAGAATGTCGGCAATGAATATAGTTGTTGAACATATTATAGGTGGTAAGAGCATTGGATTTCGAGGGAGATCCCGATCTCTCTAATGGCATAAAATTCGGACAGAGCACTGCATATGATTCCAGCCAGTACAGTGAAGAAATTACCAGGTTCAGGAGGATGGAATTCGGCAGTGACAACAGTTCGGATTATGATATGTATGGTGATGATCACATTTCTGGGGAATCATCAGGTGCACAGCCGAGTTCCTGGAAGTCCTGGTATAGTTCCGGTGAATCCCAATATCAAGCATCTAAACCATCATCAAGTGGCAGCTATAGTGATGGCTCAAGGAACTATGGCTGTGGTCGCTTCAGATAAATGTCTATTGCCTGAGCTGTTCACACTCCCTTTGGTTCCAACCACCAGCTCGAGAAAGCTTGTAAAAAGGGTAAGTTCTAACATAGGTAACTAAGGTGTATCAGGTGAACAATCTCGTGAAAGTTCTCAGTACATTTTAAAATCCAGATATTAATCAAAATTCTTACTATTTGCTGTATTCAACCTTTGTGTCTAAAGGCATATCCAAATATAGGAATAGTATGATCCTTCAAGGAACTTCAAGTACATAAAACATTGAGAAAAAATGAGCATACTGGTGTCGATATTGTTGGACACACAACCATGTCTAACATTAACACCCAAATCCAAGTAACGTACCCTAATCCAACTTTTTAATCCAAATCCCTATCTAGTTAACCCACTTGAGGACATTGCGTGCCTAAGGTCCCTTGAACATGTAATCTCTAGCAATCTGTCAGCAACATGCATCCGGGATAATACCTAGCTGTTTTGTATCATATGATATTGTTGAATGATTCTGACATGCTGCTGATTGATTATGCTATTTATGGATGTGAAGAACAAATATCAGATATAAACTAGAAAGAAAAGAAGTTGATATGTAAGAAAAAGAAGCCGAAATGAAACAAAAACCTCAACTATCTTCACAGAATTAGCAATTTGTATGTAGAATTTAGTAAAAACTACATGTGTAAGAACAAGGAGAGGAAAACCCACAAAAATTTTACAGTCAAAAGTTTCTAATCATGATTGTTGGAGCTACTTGAAGTAAAGTTCCATCAAGGGAATAGTTTCTTTATCTCTCGGCTGAAAACTGTTCATTTTTACTATACATTGCTTCATTCTCAAGTCTGAATCTACATTTTCTGTATGGTATATTGAAACCATGAATATGATTTATCTACTTCGTTAGGTTTGTCAACAAGTCCCTCAGTTTCCTGGATTGAAAATCCCTGTTTGCCTTGCATAAGTTGAAAATACAGTGTTAGCAGAAAAATATAAGTTTGTTTCTAAGACAGAATTTCAGTAAGTAAACAAGAATTGTAATGATTTCTGTATTTGCAATCTTTGCAGTTGTGGTGTTTATGATAACACTGTTAGACTTTGCCCTTAGTGCTTTGCAAAGCTAAAAGTACTAACTGAATCAATATTGTTCTTAAGAAACTATGTTGTTTTGACTCTTAAATTTTTTTTCTTTTTGAAGTATTTGTGCCTAACACCCATGTCTGACACAGTTTTAGACGTATGGGGATATGGTTCTCTAAGAACCCTCCAAATACATGGAAAAAAAATTATCATACCCGTGTCCAGATACTCACTGCTAAGTATCTACCATCCAGTGACTCTTACCTCAACTTTGAACATGCTGAGAACCTTTCCATTAAATGTTGTGACATTAGCATCAATCACTTGAAGTCCCAAAGAATCTATGCCCTCCATCAACTTTGCAAAGCTTCCTCTCTTGTGCTCATAATAGAGCTTGATCAAGAACTCCCGTTTAGTTAACTGGTTCACTTCTACATGTACCTGAGAAAAGATTCAAGAACATTAAGTTTAGTTGAAAGTTTCATTGATAGAAACCGTGACAGAGGTAAGAACAAACCAGTGTTTAATTTCAATAATTTCAGTTACCTCCATTTTTACCATTTCGGCAAGGCTGGACGAAACTTGGTTTGGCTTAACGGCAGACATGTTGTCCTTAGGTGACTTGTCTAACAATGTAGACTTCAGTTCTAACTTGCTCTTTTCACAGTTTTCTTCATCGATTTTCATGAGCTCATTTTCAAGTTTCTTCTTCTCCTCCAGCAAATCTCCGATATATTCAATGGCATCCGTAAGAATGGCAGTTCTATCCATCTACACAACAAAACCATTAGAGATATCAGATAAGGATGCAAAAGAGTAAATGTGACCATCATATTTATATATGCTTTGGTAGTTCAGGCCAACCTTGGATATCTTAGGGACTAAAGCTCGTAGCTTGAAGAGCTGGTCGTTTATCTTCTTCCTTCGATTCCTCTCCATGACAAGATTCTTAGAATGGAATTTCTCTTTTGCAGGCTGCTTGGTAGTTCTCGTTTTGTCTTTTATGGACTCGTTACCATCTGGAGCAAACCTTGCTTGTTTCTCGGGCACATTTTTGCTGCATCTTAATCTTTTCGTTCCATAATATGTGCCAATTAGCTGCTTGAACTGCTCATCTTGAGAAATATAGGCAGAATCTGAAGCAAATGGTGGATGTTCAATTGAAGGACTGGAACCACTGTGTGATCCATCCAAGCTATGATGGGAGTTTGAATCTGATATTGGTGGAAACAATTCGATTCTCGGAACAAAAGTTGACAAGCTGATGGAAAATGGCAAGTTATACCATTTCTCAAGATTTGCTTTTGTATAGTTTTCTGCAGTTGCGTTTTCTTGTTTTAAAACTGCATTGCATTGAGATGTTACCAACTCTATGAGGTTCTGATCTTTCGGCATCTGAATCAAAAGGACAAATTACATGTTTATCAGTAGGAGAAGACTAATGGGTTTCATATGAATATCTGAATTTCATTGCGAAGTAATGGTAAGTGAAGCAGGCCAAAGAATCTTGCATGTTTCGAAGTGAAGAGCTCGATAAGACCACTGAAAACTGGGATCAGAACTTGGGTTCCTGTCATTTCCTGCAGAAAACTCATTGATCATATCAAAATATGGACACCGTAGAAGCAACATCTTCAGACAAATTATTGTCATATATAAGGTAAAAACTACAATTCAAGTAGTCAATGCATGTAAGTGGTTTTTAAACATTCTTAAACCAGGCATGACAGCCCACATTTGCATCTTTAGAAAGCTAAAACTGCTTAATTTGACTCTTCATTTTTCTTGAAATAAATACTCGAATCTAACACATATATAGGAATGGATATAGAGATATCATCCTCCATATATATGGAAAACTTAAAGAAACTAAACATGTATATTTTGGGTATATTTTCACATGTTTTTTACTTTCACTTGAATCCGACTACCATATTTTCTCATTTCTATCTGTTTTGCAATGGAAACTGGCCAAAAGAAGGTGAAAAGAGTGACAACTACCACATTTGAAGACTGTGAACCAGAGGGATTGCCATGGTTAACCCAACTTGGCTGATTTGACATAGCTACCTCTCCATGAATCCTGGGGTTTTTTTCAGTGTCACAAAATCAGAATATTTGTCTCTATATCTTGAATTTCCCGAACTGAACCAAACAATTTTGTAAGTTGAGAACACTGTACCCAGCATAGAGAGAAATGGCGAAAGGAAAATGTGAAAGAGCTTCACAAGCCTTTGATCTTATGGAATGTTGGAAATAACCATCCCTGCAAAATGGCTTCTGCGACTCATCTTTTTCCACTTTGACATTAAAACAAGCACTACAACAACAATCTTTCCATTCAATAAACCTTCAAGAAAAAGGGGAAAAAAAAGCTTCATTTGAGTCAAATGACTCCCTCAAAAAGAACAAAGAATGAAGATAATACTGGTTATGGTGATCAATGGTGATGAAACAAGTAGCTTGAGAAGTACCTCGATGGATCATCACCCAATTTCCAAACGACACAAAAATCCCAACCTTTACTATCAACAAATGGTCTAAGCCATTCCACTGCTCTATCAAAACCTCTCATTGTCTTTGTAACCACTGAAAAACAACCAAGAAATTACTGAAAATCATTGACTGTCTCACTATAAATAAACCAATCACAAGATTCTAGAAAAAAAATGGTAAAAATATAAAAAGAAAGGAATAATTTTTAAAGCTAAAGGGCACTGTTTTATGTTAAGTACAAGACAAAGGGTAACCAACTAATATTTGGGTACTAAAAAAAAGGGATCATCTTAAAATTGGGTACAAAATCTGTGACAGAGAGGCATCTGATGCCGGCAGTAACAGTGGCAGAGGCAGTTTTTTACTTTTTAAAAATCATCAGTCTTTGTAAACAACCGTTCAAAAGCTCCTTGTGACAGCTACCTCTAACTGCAAAAACCCATCAGTATCCGGGTGAGTACCAGGATATTATACGATCAGACGATATGAATTTGATATAAAATAATAAAAAATATGTTATGAAAAATGATAATGGGTACCATAGCAATAACTGTTGTACCAATAGATTTCATACCATTTCGGTTTCAGACTAGTAACAAATCATTTGAGTTTAATTCCACTCAAATTTTCAGTATATTTATATATATAAACTTTTACGGATTAGTATAAGATTTTTATATTTTAAATCAATTTTAAAAACTTTTGATTTCTTAACCTTTTTTTTCATAGTTACATGAAAATATATATACCCATTATATTAAATCAATTTATTTTTGAAAGAAAGGATACATATATTATGGAAGTGACTTATGCGATAGGTAGGAATTGATATCATTCACTAGGGTTGAAAGGTTCAAGCAAAATAGAGAAAACTCATCATACACAACAATCAATGGCCCCCAAAACATGACATATATGGATACTTATGTTTCATATGCTCACTTTATTGCGACAATATGTGCCATGTTCTAATTAGATATATGCTTAATATTTTTGTAGTTAACGTGATCACTTATGATAAAGGTAAGTGTTGTAAATTTCATTTGAATTTACTAAGTGTAAGAGCTCAATTTTGTCCGGGCCTATTAAAACAGAATAAAAACCAAAAATATAATAAAATCCCTTTTCAGTCCATTTACAAAACCAAGACCCTTACCAGATTAGCTCAACAAATTAAACCCAAAGCCAAATAACTACCAAATTAACCAGACCAAACCCGATTAGCCCATTACACCCCTAACCCAACTAACCTACGAGGGCCAAAAGGCCCAAAACCTCACCAAGGAACTAAGGGTTTCTGAAACCCTAAAGAGTCCTCGCGCCGCAAGCGTTTCCCAGTAGCCCCTTGGTCACGCCAACAGTCGCGCCGAAATCAATCCTTCGTACCCACGCCGCCATCAACGCACGAACGGCATCATCGCCGAGATCTCCGTTCGACCTGCACAAAAGAGGAAAGAATCGCAACAGATGGCAACCAATCTTTTATTTCCTTTTTCACTTTTTATTTTTGAGGCTATATAAACCTCACAACAAAATGTAATAGGGGGATTCACACAGACAGACTAAAAGCATTGTCAAAAAAAAAAAAAACTCAGAGAAATAAAAGCAGATTTGTGCAGAGGTGATTTTTTTTAGTTATTTTCATTTTTTTTATTTTTCAATCTACGCGTTTTTATACAAATACTGTTTTAAAAAAAATAATAAGAAAAGATTACCTTTTGGATTGCGTTCGAAAAAATGGAGTTATGAGCCTCTGGCCACCGTCAGAGGCGGCGCGTACGGAGGCGCATCACCGAAATTAGATCCCTTGGCCGAGGAGGGGAGAGCGTTTCAAAGCTCCCATTCAGTTTTTTTTTTTAAAAACAAATGTTAAAATGTTTTTTTTCTTCAACTTTTAGCTTATATAAGCAGAAGAGAACGGCGTCGTTTTGACTAAGAGGATCCGCGCGCCAACCCGGGGAACCGACAAGGATCCGCGTGTTTTATTAAAATGGGAAATTTGCAACTTCAGCCCCTCCGCAACTTTATATGTTATAATTCAGCCTAATTGGAAGTTTTATTTTTTATAAAATTGGCCCTAAATTCACATTTTGTTTTAATTAAGTCCTTTAAACTGTTTAAAGACCAAAATCGGAACGGCACCGTTTTGATAAAGAGGCATAATTGCTCTCTTAGTCCCTAGGATTTAACGCGTGTTTTGTTTTAGCCCTTTTAATCTGTTTTGATTGCTTTTTTTAACCCCTGTCTTCTTTGTTTTTTTCCTTTTATTTTATTATTTTAATATTGTATTAAATTATTTTATTTTCTTATTTATTTATATATTAATATATTATTAGTATATATTTTTATATATAATTATTAATTATTATTATTTAGCTCAAGATTATTTTTATTATATATTATTTTTTACTATATTATATGTTTTTAAAATTTTTTATATTATATAGTATATTTATTTTATATTTTTTAAATATCTTTATTTAAAATTATTATTTTTTTCTATGTCATTTATATTATATGTATATAATTTTATTTATTTATTTATCATCTAATCTTGCTTTAAAATTTTCATATTTGTTTAATTATTTTCTTTTATTTTAATATTATTGTTTTATGTATATCTTTATTTGCCCATACTCTCTCATTTATTTATTTATGATTGCCACTGTATAGTTATTTATTTATTGTTCTATGAATACATTTTTTTTTACAAGATTACTATATTTTTAAAAAATAAGGCAATGTTTAGGTATTTAGAAATTCGGAAAATAGTGCCCTAACGTGCTGGGTGCGATTTTTCGTTTGGCTAAATAACTAAATATCCTTTTAACAAGTTTTGTAAATCGTGAGACGATTTTTTATTACAAAAGTTTTAAAATATCATGTCCTAACGTGTTGGATGTGATGTTTATATTCCTTTGGAACAAGAAAATATCAAATTTTAACTTAAAGTGCTCGAAGTTTTTTTTTTTAAAGAAATCATATTTTTAAATACTTTTAAATTTCAAACCTTTGGACATGATTTTATCGATTAGGTACCAATTTTTTGGGCGTTATGAGGGTGCTAACCCTTCCTCATACGTAACCGACTCTCGAACCTATTTTCTCGTTTTTCGCAGACCAAAACCAAATGTTTTAAAATAAAACGTTTTACAAGGTGATCCAATCACACCTAAGTACAAAAGGATTGGTGGCGACTCCCATTTTTGTTTTAAAAAGTCAATCCCCATTTTTCAAAACCGATTTTTAAAAATGGTTTCGATAGCTTGGCGACTCCACTAGGGAAAATAAGAGAGTCAAGCCGTAAAATTGATAATTTCATATCCTTTTGTTTGAATTTAAAATTCTATTTTTTAAAAAAAAATATGATCCTTTTATTGCATGTGGTTTTGAAAATATCTATCTGCATTGCACTGCATGACCGTCGTGGTCACACCCTTAAGTGGGAGCAAGAAGCTATGCCTTCGTGAGGTTTTCACCTCCGCATGGGCTAGTGGATTGCTTCCGGAATACATCCGTACCTATGTCTTCGTGAAGTTTTCACTTCCGCACGGCCATAGGGAAATGTATTCCCCTGAACCGAACTCGGTCCGTATGGGCCTATAATGGGTGAGGATCGAGGAATCTTTTGGTTCAGGTACCTCAACTTTAGAACTAAACCGCATATAGTGAACCCTAAGAGCTCACCTTAGGTAAGACTATGTCAAACCTTAGTGGTCACCCAGATAGGTGTTTATTTATTTTACTTGTTTTATATTCCATGGTACTAACTTGCTGTGTTTTATTCTTTTGTGCACATCATTTCATATTTTAAGAGGTATCGATTCACGGTCAGTTTCTAAGTTAGAAAGCTGGTTATGGAGAACGGGTTCCTTGATAAAGTGGAAGACAATGCAATCGTTCGTATATGGTTAGAGCAAAACCAATTAGAAAGAAGATTTCAGGGTATGGATTCGTTTGAGCAAGAGGGGAATAGGGGCAATGCTAGAATCCTTGTCTCCTCAGTCACCTGTGCTTCCTGATGTTGTTCTGATCAAAGCAGAATTGGATGCGAAGAAGATTGTACGGCACCTTATGGCAAGGTGTGGTGTCGGAACTAAAGGGCAAAAGGTAACTATACTCACCAATCATTTCAAAGTGAGCGTGGGGAGTACGGATAGACACTTCTGTCAGCACAGCGTTTCTCTTTCATATGAAGATGGTCGCCCTATGGACGGTAGGAGTGTTGGAAAGAAAATGATCGATAGAGTGCATGAGACCTACAAAAATGACTTGGATGGAAAGAATTTTGCAGATGACGGTAGAAAGGTTTATTTATTATAGGTCTACTACCAAACAAAAAATTGAGTTTACTGTGGTATTTGAGGATGTTGTGCCTACCAGAAACAATGGAAATGCAAGCCCTGGTGGCCAGGATAGCCCGAATAGGCGTGAAAGAAAGAGATTAAGAAGATCGTACTATTCAAAGACTTTTAAAGTTGAGATTAGCTATGCTGTGAAGACACCCATACAAGCAAATCAAAATGTTCGGCGCGGGCAGGAATCTGAAAACTCTCAAGAAGCACTAAGGGTGTTGGATATCATTTTAAGGTAGCATGCTGCGAAACAGGGATGCCTACTTGTTCGCCAATCTTTCAAGATAATTAGAACAAGTTCACAGACATTGGAGGAGGTGCCCTTGGCTATAGGGGTTTCCATTCAAGTTTCAGAGCCACTCAAGGAGGCCTTTCACTAAATATCGATGTATCAACTACCATTTTAACTTAACCTGGTCCAGTAGTTGATCAACTTTCTAAAGAGCTTCTCTGGTTGGAAAATTGAGGCAGATGCCTCAAAAAAGGATGAATGTTTTGTCTAAATTATGGTGCTGAACCAATGATGAAATCTTGTGGTGTTAATATCAACTCTAGTTTCACCCAAGAGGATGGATGTATTTTGCCAGCCCCAAGGTTAAGAAGGGGCAATGGTGGAGATTTCTTTCCAAGGAATGGGCGTTGGAATTTTAACAACAAGAAGTTGGTGGAGCCATCTAGGATTGAAAGATGGGCTGTTGTGAACTTCTCGGCTCCTCGTTGTGATAAAAAAAACATTGCAAAGGATTTGATTTGTTGTGGAGAAATGAAAGGAATTCGTATTGATCCCCCGTTTGATATATTCATCATCATCGAAGCTATAATTCTGCGATCGAGTTAAAGTCAAGCCTGAAAGGTAAGATTAAAGAGTTAGCAACAGCATTGCACAATTATGAACTTCAGATCAAGCTTCTTGGAACAAGAGAAGGGCATTGGAAGGAAGAGCTTCATCATTCCCATGACCAAGTTAGAAGTCAAGATTACCTCAGATAGCTGATTACTTACAGACTGTGGCAGCACAGGCCGATACATTGAGCACGAAGTATGAGCTACAGTCAAATTGTAGTCAATAGCTAGTTTCGTTATTAGGAAAAATTAATACTTTAGGACTTAGGGCGAAAGCTTATTTGTAGTCTATTTTATGTAAAAGAATTTGTTTTCTAATAAAGTTTTCTACAATGAAGTTGATCAGAATCGATGCCTCTTTGCATTCATGCATTTGCATTACATAACATCATATGCATTTAAATCCATAGAGAGAGTCTAATTAGTTTAAATTATAAGAGAAAGAGAGAAAGAAAATCTGGAAGCTGAACACCCTTACGGTACACGAGCTAAGTCAAGAAAAATGGACCAAAGAATGGAGCAATTACAGAGAGATATGCAAGATCAGATACAGGAACAGATGGAAAAGCTTCAGCAAGAGATGAGGGACCAGCTATTGGAGGCCCAAAAGAACATCATGGCCCAAATGGCCCAAATGATGAGTGGAACAATGGATAAGGGAAAAGGTCCTACAGTCAATGCTGAGGATAATGAGGATTTCCCTAAGGGATTCACTCCACCACACGTACAAACACAACCTGAAGAATATCCCCAAAGATCACCCATCACGATTAGGCCTCAACAGGGGCAAGCTGATCCTAGACCACCCATGAACTTTCAAGTGGGCTTGGGATCTATCCCAGGAGATAACCCTGCCAACCCCGTTATCCCTGATTTGGACATAGAAGAGAGAAAGGGAATAAGAATTGAATCTTCAAAGAAGTTGGAGGATCGCTGTAGGTGGTTAGAAAAAAAGTTCCAAGCTTTGGAAAATACTGACCATCATTATGGTATTGACGCTAAGGACTTGAGTCTGGTCCCTGATCTGGTACTTCCTCATAAATTCAAGATGCTAGAATTTGAGAAGTACAATGGAACTACTTACCCTGAAGCCCACATCACGATGTTCTGTAGACGTATGACAGGCTATGTGAACAATGATCAACTTCTGATTCATTGTTTCCAGGATAGTTTGACGGGTGCAGCGTCTAGGTGGTACAACCAACTTAGTCGTGCTAACATTAGCTCCTAGAGGGACTTGGCCCAAGCCTTCATGAGGCAGTATAATCATGTCACAGATATGACACCTGATCGAATCATGCTGCAAAACATGGAAAAGAAATCAAACAAGAGTTTCAGGCAATACGCATAAAGATGGAGGGAAATTGCCATGCAAGTCCAACCACCTCTCCTGGAAAAAGAAACCACCATGTTGTTTATCAACACTCTAAAGGCGCCTTTTATCACCCATATGATAGGAAGCACCACTAAAAGATTTGCGGATATAGTCATGGCGGGTGAAATCATAGAAAATGCCATAAGGGGTGGCAAGATTGAAGCAGGAGAAACTACTAGAAGGTCTACTCCTAGGAAAAAAGATGACGAAGTGAATAATGCGAGTACATACAACAAAGGGTACTCAAAGGTAGTCACTGTTAGCCAACCGAAAGTGGTTACGGATGGGCAACAAGGGTCGACGAGACAAAAATCAAGCCCTAGACAAAATTCTGAAAAGCTCCAATTTACGCCAATTCCAATGACATATAAGGAGCTATATCAAATTTTATTAGAGGCACGTGTAGTGTCCTCATATTATCTACATCCGTTACAACCCCCATATCCTAAATGGTATGACTCCAACGTTCAATGTGATTACCACGCAGGAGTAACGGGGCATTCAATAGAAAATTGCACTGCCTTCAAAAAGGTAGTTGAGAGACTTCTTAAGATGAGAGTTTTCAAGATTGATGATACACCCAGTGTGGAGAACCCATTAGCCAATCATGGAGACAAGAAAGTTGTGATCCCTTGAAGAAATCAAAAGCGAAGAGGGAATCATAAGACGAAGTTTACAAGCCCTTGTGTACTTGGGAGTGTTTTGAATAATGAGACTGTGTAAGAAATCCCTGTACTTTTAGGGCTAATCTAGAGTAATGTGCAAAACATGCTTGTTGCCTTAAGCCTAGATGCAATAAGACCCCTTTTGTGAAATAGGCTTGTGTCCTAAATTCTTATTTCAATAAAATGCATCTTTTGAGTACAAATTCTTTTATTCTTTCTACTATACATTTTTTTTACTCTTTCATTCTTTATTCATTACCATACAAGTAATCATCCTTAGAATCATTTATTCTTTGGATTTATTGCCTTCAAGCTTAGGTACCCAAATATCAATGTCATGAGCGACATTGTTACTAACTCCCTTTTTGAACAAGATATGGGTCTAGGGGATCTAAGGATTTTGAAGATGACAGAGTTTGTGACATATTTTCTGACTTGTTAAGAATGGTTTAACAAGATGAAAAACAGACCTTACCTTATATAGGGTCAATGGATATTGCGAGCCTAGGAAAGGAATGAAGATCGAAGCCTAGCTCACAATAGAAATAAAGTGAGATATTATTGATTTATTTTCTATAATTCGAAGATATTTTCACACGATCATATCAGGACATGCCTGTGCTGATAATACGCGGGCTAAACAAAAGGATGAGGCACTGTTGGTCTACCACAAAAGGGAGATTGCTTCAATTGTACCGCAAATACTGTATTTAAGGAGACAAGATTTATGCGTTTTCTTCACTTCTTCCCAAAATTTCCATATGTGGGGGCATGGATATTATGTGGCCAGTCTCGTCAAATACTTTTAGTTGACATTGATTCATCGTTATGGTCATCGTCTACTTCACTAAGAGGGTGAATGTTGTTTCATATGCCAATATTGCAAAGTCGATAGTCATCAAATTCAAAAAAAAAAAAAGGATTAGATGCCAACATAGAATGCATAACTGTACAAAGTCAAAGTTTATAGTTTGTCCAAAGATCAGGCAGCGTATAACTGTATAGCAAAAGTTACAAAGAAAAGGGTGACTTAGACTTGTAAGGATTGGCATAAGAAGCTACCGTTACCTTCTGTTTTATTAAATGTCGGCCAGAACCTTCACTGGGAGCAACGTCTTACCCATTGGTTTATGGAAATGAAGCATTTTGCTAATTGAACCTAGTTGAAGAAAAGGTTAAAGTTATGACAAAGAGGTTCATCCTAGAGAATTCCACGAGGGGAACCTGATGTTATAACAGATTTTTCTTCTACAAAAACGATTTTAGAGAAAAGCATATGCCAAACTGGGAAGGTCTTATATAGTGCCTGTTCTAGAGGAGCATTGATATTGACCGAGATAAATGGCGAAGACTTGCCTAATCCGGCAAATTCAGGTTCAAACAAGAAGTATTTTACCTGAAAGGGGAAGATCCAAGGTGAAAACCCGCAAAGGGCGCCTTGAGTACAAATTCAAAAAAAAAAGAGAAGAAGAAGAAAGAAAGAAAAAGAAAAAGAAAAAGAAAAGGAGAGGCCAAGGTGAAAACCCGCAAAGGGCGTTTTGAGACCAAAGGGGCTTTGAGTTGAAAACCCGAAAAGGGCGGCTCAAATTTTGATTAAACTACGGGGCATGCAGTAGTCTTGCTACGTCCGAATTAGCAAAGATGAAGTATGTTACGTCTTGGGGCATCGACAAAGTACTCAGGATCCCCTAAACATATATTGAACTTAAAATGGTCCTCAAAAAGTTTGAACAGAGAAGCTCAGGCTACGATATGTGGGGCACCTAGTTACTCATTTTAAATTTATCTTTGATTACTTTATTCTTTTTACACCCTAATCAATTTTCTTTTATAGCTTTTGCTACCTTTGCTTACTTTATTCTTTTAAGATACACCAACTAATTTTCATTTATTGCCTTGGTTATTTTTGATTAGCTTATTTGCTTCGAGCTATACTTCTAATTAATTTCTTTCATGTTAATTGTTGTGATCTTTTTCAAGAATTTTATTGAAATAACGATTAATGGACTAATAACACTTTCATAAAAGGAGTTTCGCATATTACTCTGGAAGCTTCTAAATAATATAGGAATCTGAAACATGACTATTGTTCAGAACTCACCAAGCCTAAGGGTTAGGAACATTGAAAAATGATTCCCTTCAGATTCTTATTGGATAAGACAATTTTGTTGGTGACACTATATCGGCAAATGACGAACAAGGTCAATCCAAGTGTAAGAGGGGATCATTGTCGGGATACCCTACATCCATTCAGACACATACATCTGGTCATTACACCCAGGGGATGGTGTAACAGATTGAAAGTGATACAAGTTCTGTACCTCTGAGTGGTAACAGAAATATGGAAGAAACCAAATGTCATTCCCCTGAAGTTGCAGTGGGAGATACCAACTTCATGTCCCAAGGTTCAAGCGGGGCTGGCTCAGAAATCACATTTGGGCAAGCTGGTTGAGCAGAACACGATTGATGAACAAGAATGAAAATAAATGAGTGATAACACCTAGAATAGGAATCATACTCATAACATTTTTGTATCATAGCAAATTTCATTAGGAGCATTTGATTCATTCCGGTCATTGCATCCTAATCCTTGAAATAGGAATCATTTTCATAACATTTTCACATCCATATATCATAACATGTCTAATTAGAAGCATTTGAGGCATTTCAATCAAGGCATCCTAATCATTAGACACAATCATATACACGTTCTACAGGTTATGTCCTCTAAAGGACAATGTAGTAAGATTGAAGGTAGCAAATCTGGCATTCCTGAGCTTTGCAGGAAGCGGATTGAAGGTAGCAAATCTGACGTTCCTGAGCTTTGCAGGAAGCAAATTAAAGATGGCAGATCTGACATTCCTGAGCTTTGCAAGAAGCAGATTGAAGATAGCAAATCTGGCATTCCTGAGCTTTGCAGGAAGCAGATTGAAGATGGCAAATCTGGCATTCCTGAGCTTTGCAAGAAGCAGATTGAAGATGGCAGATCTGGCATTCCTGGTCTTTACAGGAAGCAGATTGAAGATGGCAGATCTGGCTTCCTGAGCTTTGCAGGAAGTAGATTGAAGATGGCAGATCTAACATTCCTGAGCTTTGCAGGAAGCAGATTGAATATAGCAGATCTGGCATTCCTGAGATTTGCACGAAGCAGATTGAAGATGGCAGATCTGACACTCCTGAGCTTTGCAGGAAGCAGATTGAAGATAGCAAATCTGACATTCCTGAGCTTTGCAGGAAGCAGATTGAAGATAGCAAATCTGGCATTCCTGAGCTTTGCAGGAAGCAGATTGAAGACATCAGTCTGGTGATCCCTGAGTTTGTAGGGATCAGATTGAAAATATCAGATCTGGTCTCCCTGAGTTTGCAGTGGAGCAGATCAAAAGATAGTGGATACTGCCTTCATGAAGTTGAAGCTATCAAACTCACTGAAATCAAGATGAAGCTCTAATGCCGTTGAAGTTGCAGTTCGGATTAGAAGTCATTTGAAGAAAGCGAGGATCAAGAAGTCGGGGCTCGGCCAAGACCGGGCAAAATTGGTCCTTTTATTATCTTTGCTCTATTCTCGTTACACGATAATGAGCAAAGAGGGGCAGCTGTAAGAGCCCAATTTTTCCCGGGCCTATTAAAACAGAATAAAAACCAAAAATATAATAAAGTCCATTTTCAGTCCATTTACAAAACCAAGACCCATTACCAGATTAGCCCAACAAATTAAACCCAAAGCCAAATAACTACCCAATTAACCAGACCAAACCGATTAGCCCATTACACCCCTAACCCAACTAACCTACGAGGCCCAAAAGGCCCAAAACCTACCAAGGAACTAAGGGTTTCTGAAACCCTAAAGAGTCCTCGCGCCACAAGCGTTTCTCAGCAGCCCCTTAGTCACGCCAACAGTTGCGCCGAAATCAACCCTTCGTACCCACGCCGCCATCAATGCACGAACAACATCATCGCCGAGATCTTCGTTCGACCTGCACAAAAGAGGAAAGAATCGCAATGGATGGCAACCAATCTTTTATTTCCTTTTTCACTTTTTTATTTTTGAGGCTATATAAACCTCACAAAAAACATGTAATAGGGGGATTCACACAGACAGACTAAAAGCATTATAAAAAAAAAAAACTCAGAGAAATAAAAGCAGATTTGTGCAGAGGTGAATTTTTTTAGTTATTTTCATTTTTTTTATTTTTCAATCTACGTATTTTTATACAAATACTGTTTTAAAAAATAATAAGAAAAGATTACCTTTTGGATCGCGTTCGAAAATACGGAGTTACGGGCCTCTGGCCATCGTCAGATGCGACGCGTACGGAGGCGTATCACCGGAATCAGATCCCTTGGCCGAGGAGGGGAGAGCGTTTCAAAGCTCCCATTCAGTTTTTTTTTTTTTAAAACAGATGTTAAAATGTTTTTTTCTTCAACTTTTAGCTTATATAAGCAGAAGAGAACGACGTCGTTTTGACTAAGAGGATCAGCGCGCCAACCCGGGGACCCGACAAGGATCCGCGTGTTTTATTAAAATGGGAAATTTGCAACTTTAGCCCATCCGCAGTTTTATATGTTATAATTCAGCCTAATTGGAAGTTTTATTTTTTTATAAAATTGGCCCTAAATTCGCATTTTGTTTTAATTAAGTCCTTTAAACTGTTTAAAGACCAAAATCGGAACGGCACCGTTTTGATAAAGAGGCATAATTGCTCTCTTAGTCCCTAGGATTTAACGCATGATTTGTTTTAGCCCTTTTAATCTGTTTTGATTGCTTTTTTTAACCCCTGTCTTCTTTTTTTTTCTTTTATTATTTTAATATTGTATTAAATTATTTTATTTTCTTATTTATTTATATATTAATATATTATTAGTATATATATTTTTTATATATTAATTATTAATTATTATTATTTAGCTCAAGATTATTTTCATTATATATTATTTTTTTACTATATATATGTTTTTAAAATTTTTTATATTATATAGTATTATATTTTATTTTATATTTTTTAATTTTATTTTTGTATAAAAATTTATTTATATTTTATAGCATGTTTCACTTATATTATTTATATTATATATTTTTTAAATATCTTTATTTAAAATTATTTTTTCTATGTCATTTATATTATATGTATATAATTTTATTTATTTATTTATCATCTAATCTTGCTTTAAAATTTTCATATTTGTTTAATAATTTTCTTTATTTTAATATTATTGTTTTATGTATATCTTTATTTGCCCATACTCTCTCATTTATTTATTTATGATTGCCATTGTATAGTTATTTATTTATTGTTCTATGAATACATTTTTTTTACAAGATTACTATATTTTTAAAAAATAAGGCAATGTTTAGGTATTTAGAAATTCAGAAAATAGTGCCCTAACGTGCTGGGTGCGATTTTCCGTTTGGCTAAATAACTAAATATCCTTTTAACAAGTTTTGTAAATCGTGAGGCGATTTTTTATTACAAAGGTTTTAAAATATCATGTCCTAACGTGTTTGATGTGATGTTTATATTCCTTTGGAACAAGAAAATCTCAAATTTTAACTTAAAGTGCTCAAAGTTTTTTTTTTTTAAAGAAATCATATTTTTAAATACTTTTAAATTTCAAACCTTTGGACATGATTTTATCGATTAGGTACCAATTTTTTGGGCATTATGAGGGTGCTAACCCTTCCTCATACGCAACCGACTCCCGAACCTATTTTCTCGTTTTTCGCAGACCAAAATAAAATGTTTTAAAATAAAACATTTTACAAGGTGATCCAATCACACCTAAGTAAAAAAGGATTGGTGGCGACTCCCATTTTTGTTTTAAAAAGTCGATCCCTATTTTTCAAAATCGGTTTTTAAAAATGGTTTCGACATTAAGCAATAAATGTTCATCTATCGTTTTTTTTCCTTACGTGTAGATCCCTAAATTGCAGAACTCTCAAAGTCGGATCAGTGCGAATATCACACTATCATCAAATCGGGAAAGTATGTTCATTTTGGTACCTATCATTGTGGCATGTATATAGGGTCCTTTGTTATGTAAATGGTGTAACAGCTCGTTTTTGGATCAAATCAGAACAGTGGTTTTGAGACCACAAATTCAAAGTCAAAATATTTATTTCATTATTATTTTAATGTTTACAGCTTGATAGCATGTATGTGTGAAAGTTTCGTGAAGAAATTTTATCGTTTGAATAGTTAATTTGATAAAAAGGGACTAAATCGCGTAAAGTGTAAAAGTACAGTTCTATAAGTTAAAAGTGTTTATTAGCTATGGTTTTTAAAGTGGGGTTCCTCAAATGGTAATTAAACCATTTGGAATGTGAGTGGACATATATGGACATTTATTAAGGTGTTTTAATGGTTTAATAACAAAGTTAATTTTGTAATTTAATTATTAAGGCATATTAAATAAAAGAAAATCAATTTAGATCTTTTCACCATCTTCAACCGAATGGAGAAAGAAATAAAGCCATCAGAATGAGCTAGGGTTCGACTACTTTGAAAGCTCAATTGGTGGGTGTATTTTGTCTCGTTTTTAATGATTTCTATGTTTTTAATATCGTTGCAGCTAGTACTAGCTAGCCCAGAGACTAATTTGCAAAACTGCTAAAGATTTTGAATGATGACATTGATGAATACACATGTGTTTTGATGTTTGATGATAGATTATGAAAGTTTGTTGTGAATTATACAAGTTTATAAAGTGATTTTTGGTAAAAATGCAAAATAGGGATTAAATTGAGAAAAGTATAAAGTTAGTGGTCAAAATGTGAAATAAATGAAAATTATGGGCTTCTAGGGGCATTATGGTAATTCAGCTAGCATGGGTCTATTGGGAATTTCGTTAATTTGTGATTTTATGAAATAAGGACTAAATTGTGAAAATATGAAATATGTGGGGTAAAAGTGTAAATGTATTTTAAAGTATGTTTTGGACTAAATTGAATGAATAGATGATTGAATAAGTCAATTTTTAATATATTTAGATCAAGAAAAGCAGAATTCGGATCTAGATCAGGAAAAAATGAAAGTTATCGACTAATCGACTTATTTTGTCGTTTCCACTTTCGAGGTAAGTTCGTAGGTGATAAACTTCAATATAAATGTATTTTGTATGCTTTGATATTGCATGAATTTCAAATAGGTACTGTAGATATGAACGATAGTGATTCGACGATGGTTCGACATTCGAAATCCCGGTTGAACCTTAGGAATAGTTTAGGATGCTAGTGACATGTCATTAGGTGATATAGTGAGTTGGCTTCAGGCCATGATTTAGCACTATGTGTGCGAGATAAACCTATTGGGCTTCAGGCCATGCATATCAACGGGCAAATGAAAGATGTGAATGTATATGAGATTGGTACGAGATGGTACAGGTATGTGAATAAACCATTTTAGCTTTGAATGGGAGAAATGATGATGAATATATATGGTTTTGTGAATGAACACTTGAAAGGTTTGATAGTTAAGGAAAGTTGCATATTGACATATTGGAATTACTGAATCATGATTAAATGATTGCATTGAGTTTATCTCATACAAGCTTACTAAGCTTTATAGCTTACTTTGTTATTTTCATGTGTTTTATAGTGATATTGAAGCTAGCTCGGATTCAGGGATCGTCGGAGATCGCTTCACACTATCCACCTATATCTTGGTATCTATGAACTTTGGTAATTTGAGTATATGGCATGTATAGGGACTTTGAGTCATTTTGGTTATATTTGGTAAAGACTTTGGCCAAATGAATTGGCTTGTAAATGTTTGTGTTTGGTATGTATATATATAGCCATGTGTGATGGATCATTATGGTTTATTTGGTATGTTTGAATCATGTGCACATATATATATATATATATATATATATATATGCTTATGTCTTATGTATATTGAGTTGGTTGTGATGATTGATGGTAATAGGACTATGAATAGTAAATTGATGATTTGTGGAATTGGTAACATGCTAGTGAAATGGTACAAAATGATGCATCATTAGTACAGGTTTAACTAGATGATTGGTATATGTATTTTGGAATGTTTTGGTTGAGTAAAATTTGAGGTATAAGCATATTGGTTATTAGTATTGGAAATGGTATGAAATTGTCTTGAATGTGGCTAAAATGGATGTGCAATTATGCTACGATTTGGTACCATTTGGGTTGGTTTAGGTATGTGCAAGATGGGTGGCAAAATGGTTTGGTAAATAGCCTATTTTTTTCCACATAGGCAGAGACACGGGCGTGTGTCTCAGCTGTGTGACACACGGTCAAGTTACACGGCCATGTGTCCCCTGGTGTTGAAATTGAAATAAAGTCAGTATACCCCCCTAATTGGCGCACTGTAACATCCTAAATTTATGGGCCTATGCATTTAGTGTAAGGATATGTTTAATATGTTAATGTAAGTGATAGAGGTCCAAATTAGGCTCAGAACTAGGCAAAGGCCTTGGTTAAATTATCTGATTGGGCATTATAAAGTTAAAAAGGGTGGTAATTGTGTTTAAAATACCAGCGTGGGCTTATGCCCAACAAAAGGTGGCACTGCAAGGGAATTAGAAGGTGGCGTCATTAACAATTAAAGGGGCCCAAATTTTGGCCGCAAGGAGCCTATGTTTTTGGGCCATTTTCGACACTTAAAATGGAGCAAGGGGTGACGCCACACACTAGGAGTTAGGGGCCCAAAATTTAAGTTTTTTGGAGCCCAAATCTTTTAATTTAAGTTAGCTAATTTCAGCATTAGGGTTAGGTGAGGTGGACGGCTACAAGGCTCAAAAATAGGAGGATTTATATGGATTTTATAATGGATAATTTAGAAGATAAAAAGAGAGAAAAGGTAGGAGCCTATCTACAAGGAAGGTGATACCGAAAATCCACCACTTAGAGGAGTAAAGAAATCGGCTACTACATGGCAAAGGGGTGTCAAATTTTCCCTTTTATTAGCTTGCCTTTTAATTATTAGAAAGGGCATTTTCAGTTTTTAGCAGTAGGTGCCGAAATTTCTATAAATAAGGGGGATAGCTCCTTGATTCTGGCATTTAAAACCCTAACTCTCTCTTTATTCCTTGTGCCGAAAATCCCTAGCCTCTTCCTCTACAATTTCTTTCTTCAATTTCTTCAAAAGCCGAAACCTCTTCTCCATTCTTTTTCCCCTTGAGCCGATTTCTCTAAAAAGCCGAAATCTCCATAGTTTTTCTTTATTCATTCTATCTGAAAATTAGTTCTAATCTTCCGGCATTTAAATCTTTTCTTTGACATTGCCGAATCTTCTCTCCAAGTGCTAGCCAAATTCCCTGTGCTAAGGTAAGTGTCGACTCCTGCTAGATCTCATGTTCTATTTCGGTTCTTGAAAGGCAAAAGCCGAAAAGCTAATAGTTTAATGGTTCTATGTTGGGCGGCATTCCGGGATTTGAAGGAAACTTGGAACTAAAAGCCGAAAATCGCTAGTCTCCAATTTCGGGATTTTAAGGTAAGAAGATTTTCCCTAGATTTTTACTAGATTCGTTCATTGTATACAAGATCTTAACCTTATGATGAGGATTAACGATTAAATATTGTGATAGTAGTTCTGATAAGGACTTGTGATGGAATTAAATATGGATCAGGCAAAGGAGAGAATCCCTAAGTTTAAGAAACGAGCGGTATCTGCCGTTCGAGATTGGCCACTTGGTTGTGGACCGGCTTCTGAACAACACCTTAGGCAGATAGCAGTTGTGTCGACTAAGGATAGCGTCGACATAGAAAGCATCGTTTTATCGGTAATCAGGTGTGTAGATCTCTAACACACTATTAATCCTGTATGTATGTCTATATATATATATATATATATATATATATGTTATGGGCTAAAAAGCCGAAAAGAGGCTGTATAGACAGTCGGATGGAACCCTAAAAGGGTTAGGCAAGGATGCCAGGTACGTAAACATAGAACTCTCTATGTGTATCGAAATATATGTAAGTCTACATGATGTTTTCTTTATGTGTGTATGCATGGGGTGGGAATTATGATATTGAAGGGGAAGTGCATGATAGGTCACTTGGTGATCGGTGGTAGAAATCCCACAAAAGTAAATGTTAGGTCACATAGTGATCGGTGGCTATGCCACGTTTAATGATTCCTGAATAACAGGAATAGGTAGTACGGCTGTCGTTATGGTGTGTAGCGGATAGAGGGTTGATTGTAGAAATCCCCAAGGTGTGCTGGTTGGTACAGGTTGGTGTGTAGAGGATGGAAACCTAGGATGGGTTGGGTTATTATTCATTATTTATTGTTTATCATGTGATTATGATTGATACCTTTATGTATGGGCCAGGGCCCATAATGTGTTTGTGGGCTCAGGTCGTTGTGTGCTTTGAGATTTATACACTGAGTCTTGGTGACTCACGCTTTCCTTTTTCTCGAGGGGCATGGGAGCCGAGACGGACTCGATGGGCCATCAAGTTTTTATTTCTACAAGTTATTTTTGGGATTTCTTTAAGTTTATTTTATTTTTATTTTGGGAATATTTATGTAATAAGGCCTCTAGTTTTTATTCAACAAAGTAGATTTCAATGTTCTGAAATTGATGAATTTATGACAAAGTTTATTTGTACTTAATAATAATAATAATAATAATAATAATAATAATAATAATAATAATAAGGAGTTTACTTTTAAAATGTCATCTATTTGTTTAAATTATGTCTAATTAACTTACGACTTCCAAAACCAACAAAGCAAAAGTTTTTAATGTACAACTTGTAGCATGCCAGATCTGGTCGAAACGCATGGGCCGGGTTTGGGGTGTTAGAATTTGGTATCAGAGCTCAGTTCAAAACTCAGGCTATGAAATGGGTCTAGTAATGTTTTGTAAAGTGATGTGAATTTGAAAAAAAAAATGTCTTGGTTGAAGATATGGCCTTCGAGTCTACCGACACCCAATCCACGCAGGTAAGTATTCTAAACTCTTGCTGTGTTATATATATGGGTTTGATGGGCTGTAAGGGATGTAGATTAGTATGATAGAATTAATGGACCATAGGCTTAGATGAACAACTCTTAAATTCCATAAGATTTAATCCAACTAAACAAAACCCGTGAACAAGTCGATAGGTTACAGTGTGGCAACAAGCATGCGCATGTCTAGGATTGGATTCAGGAAGAGCTTGGTACTTAAGCAGTCCTAGTGACTCACCTCCTCTTCGCTAGAATCCTACCTGGTGCGTAGTGACTGTTCACCCTAGCTACGAGGACTTGTTGATGGGCTAAACCTTATAATTAAAACCCGAAAGGGACCAGCCACCCTATTTGAAAAAAAAAACCCAAGTTCTGTAAAACTTTCAAAATACACTTGATTTTTGAAAATTTCCAACCATGAATCTATAAAATACTTATGTTTTGAAAATTTATCTGAAAACTTCATGTTTACAAGAGTAACCCGGTTTATGAAACCAGATTTTCAACGTACCCCTGTGTAAAAAAAAGTCAGCAACAACAGCAACAAAATATCCCTGGTTTGTAAAATCACCAAATTACCCTTGTTTTGCAAAATGACCAAAATATCCCTGGTTTGTAAAATTATCGAAATACCCCCAGATTGCCAAATTACCTAAATACCCCCGGATTGCCAAATTACCGAAATACCCCCAGATTGTCAAATTACCGAAATACCCCCAGATTGCAAAATTATCAAAATACCCTTATTTCACGAAATCACCAAGGAACCCAATTTTGGAAAATTATGAAAATACCCCTGTAGGATAAATTACGAAAATACCCCTGGGTAGAGGATACGAACTTGAGACTGAATTGTGAATGTAATTGCGAATTTAAAAGAACTACTCTTAAAACTACTATTCATAAGACTGTTCGTGGTTAAGCAGTGGAAGAAAACTAATAATTCATAAAATTTCTAATCAGATAAACGCGAAGCGGTAGAATGAGTACAAGGGGTAGAGGACGTCCGCCATGTGGTCGTGGTAGGGGTAGGATGACGGTGTCGGAACCAGTAGGGTCTGGTCATGGATATGGAAACGAGATGCCAGCTGCGGAGGAGGAATTTCAGGATCAGACTGCCGGAGATGACGCGGTATCTCAGGCAATGTTAAGGGTTTTAGAGAAGGTTGCTGGGGCAGGCATGGGCACAGGAGCCCGGAAATCTGTGCCGGAGCGGCTTAGGGCCAATGGGGCAGAAGTGTTTAGAGGAATTTCTGGTGTAGCCCCAAGTTCAGCTGAGTATTGGTTGGAGGCGGTAGAACGCATAATGGATGATTTGGATTTCACGAAGGAGGAGAAGTTGAAAGGAGTTGTATCCCTCCTACGGGATGAAGCATATCAATGGTGGCTTACGGTTAAGGATGGTACGGTGGCTGACCGTATCACCTGGATCTCTTTAAAACGGCGTTTCAGAATAAGTACATTGGATCGAGTTATGTGGATGCCCAGCGCAGAGCATTTCTAAATTTGGTACAAGGGAGTAGGTCAGTGGCTATGTATGAAGCTGAATTCTTACGCCTTAGCCGTTATGCTCGAGAGATGGTGGCCACGGACCATGAACGCTGTGTCTGATTTGAAGATGGTCTAAGGGATGAACTACGAGTATTGATAGCACCACAGTGGGAGAGGGAATATGTTGTGTTGGTGGAAAAGGCTAAGATAGCCAAGGAGGTGAAGCGGATTGAGAAACTGAATCGGGATAGAGATAGAAGTGGAAGTAAGAGGAATTTTGGATCGTCAGAGGCAACTGAGCAAACTCAGAAAAGACCTAGGTCAAACGGGCCGAGACGGGATGAGAGACCTGCTGCTGCTAGTCAGACACAGAAGTGTGCTCGATGTGGTAAATTCCATGAAGGTGAGTGTTTGGCGGGCAGTGGAAAGTGCTTTAGGTGTGGATCTACGGACCACCAAGTTAGAAACTATCTGCAGCAACGGGCAGTGAAGGGCCCACAGGTCAAGAGAATGCACCGCCAGAAAGAGGAGGTCAACAACCACCAATGAGCCGTGGTCAAGTCAATGGTGGCAATGGGTTGGTGTGCTGGTTGGTACGGGTTGGTGTGTAGAGGATGGAAACCTAGGATGGGTTGGGTTATTATTCATTATTTATTGTTTATCATGTGATTATGATTGATACCTTTATGTATGGGTCAGGGCCCATAATGTGTTTGTGGGCTCAGGTCGTTGTGTGCTTTGAGATTTATACACTGAGTCTTGGTGACTCACGCTTTCCTTTTTCTCTACTCCTCCAGATGAGCAGTAGATTGTGGACATGGGAGCCGAGACGGACTCGAGGGGCCATCAAGTTTTTATTTCTACAAGTTATTTTCGGGATTTCTTTAAGTTTATTTTATTTTTATTTTGGGAATATTTATGTAATAAGGCCCCTAGTTTTTATTCAACAAAGTAGATTTCAATGTTCTGAAATTGATGAATTTATGACAAAGTTTATTTGTACTTATTAATAATAATAATAATAAGGAGTTTATTTTTAAAATGTCATCTATTTGATTAAATTATGTCTAATTAACTTACGACTTCCAAAACCAACAAAGCAAAAGTTTTTAATGTACAACTCGTAGCATGCCAGATCTGGTCGAAACGCATGGGCCGGGTTTGAGGTGTTACACGCACGACCTATCACACGGGCGTGTGACTTGGCCGTGTTGCATAAGTCAGTATACCCTACAGGTTTGGCACGGCCTAACACACAGCCTAGCACACGGGCGTGTGTGGCCATTTCGAAGGGCACACGGGCTAGACACACGGACGTGTGGTTGGCCGTGTGACCCAAGTCAGTATGTGTAACACCCCCTACCCGTATCCGTTGATGGAATAGGGTACGAGGCATTACCGGAGTTTACTGAACATTTTCAAATAATTACGAGTCATGTATTGTTCATATTCTGAAAATAATCATAACGTCCCTCTACTGGGCCCTCGAAGCCCAAAACATACATTAGGAACCAATCGGGATCATAGGGAATTTTTCTCAAAATCCTAAAATTTTCCTACATTGGTTAGCGTACTTTAATATTGACAAACTTATTTTCTCAACATGTCTCACTTGAATTTATTACTTGTTCTAATATACATAAATTTCCTTGTATCAACGTATCAAAGATAGTCTCATATTTACATGTCATGATGCATATCATTCTCTTGTCGTTTCTTCATAAATAAAAATTATTCAATTCATTATGACAATATTTCATGTACCATCATTTTCATGAGTTTAGTGTATATTTATTCCAGTAGAAGCTCATAATCTTGAATATGCATAATTATCAGGCAAGTTTCACATACATGTATTTTCCATGTCACATTTCAATATATCAAATAATTATCATTTCTATGTATTTCAAGTTTAATTTCATGATTTCAAATACTTTCCATTTTTTGTATTTATCCCGTTGAATTTCTCAAAATTTCGATGGATTTCTAGTAGTACACTTATAGTGTACAATCCCGGGTCCGTCAATTCGTACACATATGGGTATACCCTCATCCTTACAGCGGGATTAGCAGTCCATACTAAATCCCCTGTAAGATAGCACACTTCCGCGAACCTCATTTCTTACAGCGGGATTACCAGTCCAGGCTAAATCCCCTGTAAAATATGCTCAAAGAGTATTGTCGGGATTAACAGTTCAGGCTAAATCCCTTGCAACGAAAATTGCTCTATTGAGCTTGGATCTGAATTACCAGTCTAGGCTAAATCCAGACCCTAATTCGAATTACCTGTCTGGGCTAAATCCATTTTCCACATATTCTTCGGGAGGGCTATATCAGGATCACCCGTCCGGGCTAGATCCCTTTCACACATATTCTTCGGGAGGGTTATATCAAGATAGGATCACCCGTTCGGGCCAGATCCTTTTTACCGTCAATTCCTTTTCAGAGATCCATTGAATTTTCATTTCATTCAACCGGGATTTATTTTCCCTTTTCATCAAGAATATCAATACTTCATCAATTATCATATAATAAACATCCAAATCATATTCACATCAATAAAAATATATTTCAAGCATTTAAGAATATAATTCATGTTGCATGAACTTACCTCGTTGCTTGTTCATGTTTATAGTTTCACTAATCCGATGTCTTTTCTTTTCCCCGTTCAAGTCTCATATTTGAGTGATCTGGATCTTTATAAATAAATTTGATCATCATTTTCATTCATTTTATATTCTGATACATTCAATTAATGCTCTAGGTAAAATTACCATTTTGCTCCTAAGCTTTTAATTAATGACGATTTCATCCTTAGGTTCAGAAAAATAAAATTTTTGTAATTTAATCCTTGTTTCAAGCCTAATTATTCTCATATATATTGATAACAGCCCATGAATTCTATGAAATATTAGAATTTTCCATAATTTCAACACTTTTCAATTTAATCCCTAAAACATGTTTTCACCCGATCTTGATCTAAAATTAATAATTTCATTCAATTTTATAATTTAAATAATAAAATAATCCATTTCATGCAATTTTCTCATTTCTGAAATTTTTACAAAATTGCCCATAAAGTTTTACTTTTATTCAATTTAGTCCTTGAGCCTAGAACAAACAAATTAGCCATGCTAGCCGAATATTCATATATATTTTCCTCCTCCTCCTCTCCACTCCACATCCTTAATTTATATAACATGCTTATAAGTAACATTATCTATAATTTCACTATTTACTCATAAATTTATTCAAAGTTGTCCATTTGCGTCATAGTCACTAAATTATTTATATCTTGAGCTACAGAATTCAAATTTAAGTTCTGCTTGATGTTTTAGAAACTAGGCTCACATATATTATTACCATAAAATTTTAAAATTTTTTGTTTTATCCAATAAGTATATTTTATTCTTTAAAGTCATCCATGTTCTGCTGTCTGACAGTTTCGACCCTTCTTCACTAAAAATTTATTTTCTCCTAGTACAAAATTTAGATGATTTTTCCATTTATTTATCTTGAAAATAGACTCATTAAGGATTTTAAAAATATAAATTTTAGCCGCTAATTAGTTCTATTTCTTGAATCCAACTTGAAATTCTTGCTCCCCATTGTCTCCTTGTCATCTTTCTCTCTTGATGGCTATGGTAATTCTTTTGAATTCTAAGTGAAAATGATTAATTTTTGGTGAAAGGACCAATTTGTAAAGAAAGCAAAACTTTCTTTCTTTCTCTCTTCTTCTCACATTGGTGCATGGGAAAGAAGATGATAGTTCTTCATCTTTCCTTCCTTATATACTAAATAAATAATAATAAAATATCTCATTAAAATATTAATAAAATAATATTTATCTAATTAAATAATTATAAAATATCATCAACATCATCATTACTTTCTAGATTTCTCTCTCTTCAATTGACCATTTTGCCCTTTGTGATCTTTTAAAATTCCATCCTTGAATCATCACATAATTTGGTAAAATTATGATTTAGTCCCTCATAATTCTTTACCTATTCAATTTGGACCTAATTCATCCATTTTTCTTAGTTTTTAGATCATTCCACCCTTAAAATATATTCACTATTGGTCCTTCAACTTTTTTCATATTTACACTTTAACCCCTCAAGTTTTGAATATTTACTCTTAGACAACAAAACTTTTCTCACTTTTACTATTTAGTCCTTTCTTGAATTAATATATCATAATATACTTCTCAATGTTATCATAACTCCAAAATTTCCCTTTTTGTCGCTTTATTTCCTTATTTTACTATATCAAAGATAATATCTTACTGTAAAAATTTTCGGGGTATTACATTTCTCTCCCCCTTAAAATAAATTTCGTCCTCGAAATTTCCTTGTTTTCCTTTGATCATGAACTTATTATTTATTTAATTCTATAGTTCTTTTTTTGCATATATTTACTTAGCTTATCATTTGTATCTATTTTATATTCTTTCATTTCACAATTTATTTTTTTATTTATTTTTTTAATTCAATATTTTAAACATGAATAAGAGATAATCCTTTACCTTGTAATGAAAATTGTTTTCCTTTTTAGCAGAGGCCCAGTAGACTAAACAGAACACTTAGGATATACGAAACTGATATAGGGGTGCATTATTATGTACTATTAAACAGAGAGCACAGATGTGCTAATATTTGAAAAGCACTAACGTGCTATTAATCAGAAAGTGTGTTAAGGTCCATTAATGACGTATCACTAATGTCTTAATAGTTCTAATCTCGTCTACTTGGGCAAATTATATCATACACACATATTATTTTTACACTTTTTACATAATGGTTTTACATACTTTACAATATAACCCATGTACCAATAATCCATATACTTATATTTTCATTATCTTTAATACATGTAATATATTTCAAAAATTCACTGTTCATCTATAGTTCACTAATGATCTTTATCATGTATTTCACATATCACTTTTGTATATTTTGTAATTTAATCATCAGTATAACATTTCTTGTAGCAATTTTTTTTAAATAACACCTATAACATAACATTCATCATCGACATGTATTATAAAACATTTATTCATACCTTTATGAGTTCCGATTCATCATAATCAACTTTTTACTCATATACTTGAGCATCGTTTTCAGCATTATCGGAATTAGCTCGATTGGAAAGCATCCCATTTTATAATTAAAACAAATCTCATCAGAGTTGAGAGATATCACATTATCACAGGTTATATAATGACATGTATTTCTAGACTTCACATATACTACATTCAGTCCGAGAACCGACTAAACCTTAGCTCTGATACCACTAATGTAACACCCCATACTCGTATCTGTTGCCGGAATAGGGTACGAGGCATTACCGGAGTTTACTGAACATTTTCAAATAATTACGAGTCATGTATCATTCATATTCTGAAAATAATCATAACGTCCCTCTATTAGGCCCTTGAAGCCCAAAACATACATTAGGAACCAACCGGGATCATAGGGAATTTTTTCCAAAATCCTAAAATTTTCCTGCATTGGTTAGCGTACTTTAATATTGACAAACTTATTTTCTCAACATGTCTCACTTGAATTTATTACTTGTCCTAATATACATAATTTTCCTTGTATCAACGTATCAAAGATAGTCTCATTTTTCCATGTCATAATAATGCATATCATTCTCTTGCTGTTTCTTCATAAATATAAATTATTCAATTCATTATGACAATATTTCATGTACCATCATTTTCATGAGTTTAGTGTATATTTATTCCAGTAGCAGTTCATAATCTTGAATATGCATAATTATCAGGCAAGTTTCACATACATGTATTTTCCATGTCACATTTCAATATATCAAATAATTATCATTTCTATATATTTCAAGTTTAATTTCATGATTTCAAGTACTTGCCATTTTCTATATTTATCCCATTAAATTTCTCTGAATTTCGATGGATTTCTAGTAGTACACTTATAGTGTACAATCCCGGGTCCGTCAATTCGTACACATATGGGTATACCCTTTTTCCAGAGAGCACACTCCTGCGAACCTCATCCTTACAGCGGGATTACTAGTCCAGGCTAAATCCCCTGTAAGATAGCACACTCCCGCGTGACACGGGCATGTCTGGTGGTCGTGTGAGACATACAACCTGGCCACACGGGCGTGTGGCCCCTGATTTGAAGAAAAACTTGCTAAGTGTTGAAAATTTTCTGAGTTATCGATTTAGTCTCGAACCACTCCCAAATCATGTTTAAGGCCTCGTAGGCTCTTAATAAGGACAAATTGATTGAGATTGAATGATTAATGATTGAATTGAGCAAAGGTATATTAAATGGTTCTTTAATGGTTTCGTAAGTCCGGTAACGCTCCGTAACCCTATTCCGACGTTAAATAGGGGTGATGGGTGTTACAAATGGTCATCATTAATGTAAATGTTAATGGTTGTATTTGTGTATTAAGGTTGGTAAATGGCCTAGTTATGCCTAGTTTTTTTATCATGAGTTTTGTATCATTTGAACACTTGATTTCAAAAATTTCATAAGCTTTATTTGGAATAGGTTGGCATGATATGATGTCTTGATGAATGTGGAATGAGCATATATATGTTAAATTTTTTTTGGTAGGAAGCATTGAATATGTTTCAAAGTGATTTTTGCCAAAATAGGGGGTAACGTTGTGACGACAAGTTCCCAACATTGTGACTTAAATTGACAATGAGTGATGTCGTGACCTCAAGGTTCTGAAGTACCGACGACACTCACTGATTGATGAGGTCGTGACGAGATAGCCATAGTGTCGTGACATCATCCAGTGAGTTTTGAAAACTTTTCCATTAAGTTAACTGAACTTGGGTTATCAAAAGAGTTTTGGTAAGCTCGTATAAGACTCAAAAATGATTATAAAACATATCAAGAATGTGCTTTATACTTGTAAGCATGCTGGAATGGTTAAAACATATTGAAGTTAGTTGTAGTTGCTCCGGCAACGAATATGGCATCTTGTAGCTCGGACCCTGTGTTCGGGTCGGGTAAGGGGTGTTACACACCAACACACATAACTATTTCAGTGATCTATTTCAATAATTATCAAACCTCATAATCATATTATAAAAGGAAAGATAACAAATCCAAGGGTACTTACCTCTTGAATCAAAAATCAAAGAAAAACTTCTCTAATACTTTGTAATGTGATCCAACCCGATTCAGTTTTTCTATTTCTTAAAATAAACTTTAATATTAATATATAAAATAATTTTCTCATTCCTATTTTACCCCCAACAAAATTTTGATGATTTTACCATTGGTAAAATTTTAATAATTTTGCACCTGGTAAAATTTCGAAAAAAATATGTTCAATATTTCACAACTCAACATGTTCACTGTGATCGAATGGTTTATTTTCATTTTCGGGCTTCAAAATAGTCCAAAAACATAAACTCATTTGTCCGATCATTTTTTAAGTAATTTATATAGGATTGCAAATGCGTCATTTTCATTTCTATTTTCATTTTCATTTTCATTTCTATTTCTATTTTTAGAAACCTACATTCATTTTCAAATGATTTCATTTCTCCATTTTGAAGAAAACCATAATCATTCTTAAATGTTTTTCATTTCTCTTTTCCTATTCATTTCTTTCATTTCTATTCAAACACGCAATTCATTTATGGTTTCAATGAGCTAGCGGAAGGATCAATTGGACATATGTAGTTAAGGCTCAAATGATTTATAATTAAGTTTTGGCTTTTCGCCTATTAATTATAAACTCATTTAGTCACAAAGTCATTCTACTATAGTATTATGACTGAGCTCTCCCCAATGATATACCATTACGAAAGTAACAACTCAGTGCTCGTTTAATGGCCTTGTCATAAGTGTGTTACCCTCATAGGATACCCTTGATCTCTTTGGGATAATATCTGTTCTTCCAATATGATCATATTTTATCTCATAGATTAATCTTCCTTCATGAAAAGTCAATGTAATAGCCCTTTTTTAGTGGTGTTGGAAATAGTGATTTCCCTGACGAGTGAGTTCATATAATTAGTATTTAAATTATACAATATCATAATATTTTTTATTGAATTCTGATTTGAGGAATTTTAACCAATTGAATTAAAAGCTAGTATGAGTGGTTTGGTTCAAACGCCCAGTAGTTATTGAAAATGAAGTATTAGGACCTTGTTTTCGTAATTTAAGGCCGTAAATATTTTTATTAAATATTTACAGGGTTGTATTATATGTGAATTGAAGTTTGGTTAGGTAATTTTGGTGATTTATTGCTTAATTACGATAAAAAAGATTAAATTATAAAAGAGGTAAAAGTCAATTGTTATAGATTTAAAATAGTAAAAGGATCAAAATGATAATTAAACTATGGTAAAAAAGTCCAAGCGGTGGTGGCATGATTAAATCCAATAACCTTAGGGTTGTTTGCTCATTTAGTCCTAATTAGTTTAGGATTAAGTTGAAATTAAGTTGTTTAGTTAAAATTTAAAATAATTGAAAGACCAATTGTGAAATTAAACCTTCCTTGGTTGGTAATTATACTATATACTAATATTATGGATATTTATGGACATGATTTAATAGTTTTACAAGTTATATTAATAGGGTAATTTAGTAAAAAGTTAAAATTGAAGAAACCAAAAGATATTATCATCATTTTTTTCTTTCTTCTTCATGGGGGAGAACCGATTACACCATGGGAGGACCTTGCAAGTTTCGGCCAAGCTAGGGTTCTTATTTAGTAGGTAAATATTGCCCGTTTTTAGTAATTTTTATGTTTTTGAGCTCGTATTTGCTTAATCTAGCTAACCCGAGGACTAATTCGTAAAACTGTAAAACATTATAAATTGTGCCATTGATGAATTTGAGTTGTTCTTGAAGTTTTATAATAGATTATTAAGCTTGGTTGTTAAATAGGAATATTTTGTAAAATATTTTTTGTTTATTTTAATGTTCAAAGACTAAAATATGAAAATAGTAAAAGTAGGACTTGATGCAAAATAAAAGCAAGTATGGACTGTAATGAGGGGGTTAATTGATCGGCTAAGCTTGGATTTAATAGAAAATGGTTAAATTGCATGATTTGGATCTAGGGACTAAATTGCATAAAAATAAAATGTTGGGGGTAATTTTGTAAAAATGTCAAAAATAAGTTAATTGCATAAAATGAGTAAATTTACTGTTAGTTAATTGAATGAAAATATTATTTTTAGATCAAGGACGTGTGGAAAACCGAGGAAAAGAGAAAATTACTGAATAGTCCCCACACATTTGCCAGTGCTACAATTTAGTCAAGTAAGTTCGTTCGGTTTAATTTTAGTACATTTATAAATGTATTATATGAACCTAATACCATAATGTTGGATTATATTGATGTGTGTAATTGAAAATGGAAATAATGAATTGAAATAATGTCGATCACTAATTTAGATACTCTGAGTCGTTACTGCAAATCAATCCTGTAAGTTCGTACGTTTATTTATACTTCTAATGATTTTTATATTCTTTGTTAATATAATTTTCTTAAATGTTATATTGTACAATAGTATGATCTTGAAAAGAAAAAAGGAATACTAAATATACTGAACGTGCTCATAAAAGCAATATCTACTGATTATACTGAAAGTTGCTCAAACGAGTGATATCCACTGATTATACTGAATGGGTTCAAACGAGCAATATTTATTGAATATACTGAACGTGCTCAAAAGAGAAATGTCTACTGATTATACTGAAAGTTGCTCAAACGAGCGATATCCACTGATTATACTGAATGGGCTCAAATGAACGATATCTACTGGTTATAAGGAATGCATGCTCAAACGAGCATTATCCATTGATTACGCGAAATGAGGTCTCACTATACTGATGATTCGAAAATAAATACCGAATAATGTTCTGATCATTATTCGTCTATTGAAAGTTGTAATTGACAGGAACTCTATTCACTAATATTTATTTAAATTATTATTTATGTTGATTTGATAAGCTTTATTGTTCAATCGAAGGACTTATTAAGCTTTATGAAAGTTTACTAGTATCAATTGTCTTATGTATTGTAGATACTTTTTGTGGATAGGGAGATCGGATCAACACAAAAAAATCACACTATTCGAGGATCATTTGGTAACTTTTGAATACATCTTGGCTTATATGGCATGTAATAGAAACAATTGGTCATGATTCTAATGGTTCATAAGTATTTTGTAATTAGTATGTAATGTACTTTGATGTTGTGGTATGAGTAACTAATGTGGTATGCATGTCAGTCTCAAGTTAAAGTCAATGGATGAACATGAAATGGTAAGTTAGTACGAATTAGATATGGTAGGTGAAATTGAATGCAAAGTATTTTGGGTGTGTAATGATGCATAATTGCTTATGTTGTATAACTTCATATGCTTATGTCCTTGATGTATTTATAACTACTTGATGCATGAACGTATGGTACCAACTTAGGTGCAAGTGATATGGTTGTGTGATGTAATAGGGCAAATGGCATATTAAGTAAGTTTGTGTAAAGGGTCATGAAGTAGAAGTAACATGTTAAGTTGGCATGGTTTATAAATAGTTGCTTTGGTAATGAATAGTATGAACATTATAATGTGATTGGTATGTGATAGTTTAGTGTGTTTTCATGAATAAAAATGTCATGTTTTCATGAATAAAAATGTCATATTTTAGTTGTCCTAAAGTGTATTTATAGACTTGTGAACATGTGAGATAAATTGGGTTAGGTACTGGTGTATTTGGGTGAGATACAAGAATGAGCTTGGACATTTTTGGTCACACATGGCCTAGGACAGGGCTGGCACACGGTCGTATATTTGTAACAACTCGAATATGACCCTAATCGGAACGGTGGTTTCGGGACCACGCATCCGAGTTAGAAAAATATTTTAATAAATTATTTGGCATCTATGTTATGTGTTTGAGCATGTGCTAAAATATTGTAGGTTAATTTGTTTGTTTGGATGATTACTTTAAGTGAAAGGACTAAATTGAGTAAGTGGGAAAAATAGCCATTATAGAATTAAGTGGCTAAACTATTGTGTTTTACTAATGAAGAGGATTCATGTTGCAAATGTCCCTTTTTGCTATTATAGTGGACGGCAACATGCTACTTATTACATTTATATGTTATTTTATTTATGCTAAAATTGATAGTGGAGATTAGATAAAATATTAAAAATTAAAAGCATATTATAATAAAAGAAAAGAGTAAGTGGCTTTGTTATTATCAACATCTTCTTCCTCTTGCCGAAACTACCAAAGGAGAAAAGAAAATTTTGGCTTGAAAATTTCGGTCAAATTGAGCTTGATTAAGATCAAGGACAAAAAGAAACGGGGTTGGATCGAGGGAAGGCAAAATTGAACGAATAGTCAGAATACCTTAATTCGACAATTTCTGAGGTAAGTTTTTAAGCAATTGGGTTAAATTGAAATTACACTATATGGAAGTGAAATTTTTAAGTAAAGGTAAGTATATTAATTTGTGAATTGCAGAATGTGACATGGTAAAAATACATGTGTTAGCCGAATATAAGCTTAGTATATTTTTATATATAAGCTTTGAATAAATTGAGTTAAATGATAAATCATGGTTGAGCTATGGTTAATTGTGGATTGGTAATGTATGATTATAGTACTAAATTGATGAGTGTACATGTTTGCCTTCTATTGCCGAGTATGGTAGCACTTCATAGGAGGGATAGTGGGATTCGAATATCTATATCCATGAGTGTAGTATATCTCCTTTTAAAAAATGTGATAGTTTATGTCTATTAGAATGAGGTGATAATTTGGATTAAAGATGACACTATGTTTGCGAGAAACAAGTAATGGCACTATGTGTGCAATACATTACCCGGAGATGGCACTATGTGTGCGAGAAACGAGTAATGGCACTATGTGTGCGATGCATTACCAAAAGATGGCACTATGTGTACGAGAAACGGGTAATGGCACTATGTGTGTGATACATTACCGGAAGATGGCACTATGTGTGCGTGAGACGAGTAACGGCACTAAGTGTGCGATACGTTACATACTAAGCACTGTGTGTGCGTATGTTTAGATTTCTCGAAGACATGAATCGATGAATGGAAATGCTCTTAAGAGACATGTAAGTATGTTAAGCATAAGAATTTAATAACTTGATGCTAAAAAGGGTAAGTGGTTTTTATATCTTTATTTCATAGATATGTGATTTATTCATTAATTTATTGAGCTTAATTTGAAAGAATATAGAGTATTTGTATATTCGGGTTTGGAGATCTAATGATTATGATATTGCTATAGAGTATTATGCAATATGAAATGTTGTTAGGGACTTGTAAGTGATTAAGTTGAACTAATTAAATTTGTATAATGATTTATTCTATCTATGTTCCCTTTTGCTTATAACTTACCAAGCTAAATTAGCTTACCGTATGTGTGTTTGTCTGAATATCTTATAGATCTTTGAAGTTGAAGCTCGAGCTCGGGAATCCTTGTCAAAGTCAAGCACACTATCAACCATTTTGGTACCTTTTTGGAAACAAATTTAAAGTCTATGGCATGTATAGGCTAAACTATTATTTTAAGTATATATACTTTGAATTGGATGTATATATCGCCATGCGAAAATGGCTTCACCTCTATCTTTGAATTGAGTGAACATGTTTGAATCGATATATATAAAAAATATGTATGTCTTTTGAAAATTTCAGGTTGAATATTGTTTGATTTAGATAGATGTGTTTTAAAAAAAATTAGGGGATGGATACAATATATACATGAATCGCATATGTTATTTGATGGTTGATTTTGAGTTACAATGTGCTTGAATATATTTGTTTGGTGAACATATGTGTTATAATGTATGTCATGCTTTTATAAAGATGAGGTATTAAAGGTTCCTTGTATAAACGAATTGGTAGTTAATTTAATTGTTTAGAGTTCGTGTTCTAACTATGGTATTGAGCAAGCGAAATAATTATATTAGTTAGTTGGTAGCATATGCGGCTTCTAGATATAGATTATATGAGGTTATGGAAGTAATGTATGAACATGGTGCCGGTATATGAATTAGTATGTATGACATTTCGTGAATGTTTGATAATGATTCAAATTAAATTAGTTATATAAATAGCATGTGTGGATATAGCTAGTAAATAGTAATGCCGCATATAATTTTTGTTTTAGTAAGTATTTGCATATCATTGAAAAATAAATTGTTAAATGTTTATGTATCCTTTTTAATTCAGTGGAAAATTTGAGATAAAAATTCTGTAAATGCCTTGTGAATACATGATGATATTTACTATGTTTTTAGTAATTATATGAAAGTTTATATGTTGTGTTTGGGTTGAGTAATGCCTCGTAACCTTACTTCGGCGACGGAAATAGGTTAGGGGTGTTACAGTATTGCACACTGTTAAGCACATGGGCGTGTGTCCTGAATGTGTTTAGGTGCAGTTTTCACATAGGCTGACACATGGCCTTCGACACAATTGCGTGAGGGTATTTCGAATGTTACATGGCCTAGCACACGGCCATGTGGAATTGTTTAGAAAGGTACACGATCTGCTTCACGGTCAGCCACACGGGCCTACGCCGCACCACATGGCCTAGGCTGAGTCACACAGCCTAGCCACACGGTCGTGTGAACCATGTCTTTTTAAAATTTTTTAGTTTTTTCCTGAACTTTCTGATTTGCTTTGAAATGGTCACTGATTGTTCTTAAATTATTTTTAAGGCCATGTAAGCTCGATTTAGGGCCAATAAGTGTATGTTTACTTCGACCTAAATTATTTAAAAAAATATTGTTAATTATTCTAGTGAACTTGATGCTATTGTTACTAAATATTCTGAAACGTGTAGTGATTGTAACACCCCATACCTAAATCCAACATCGGGACAGGGTACGAGGCATTACCTAACTTAAAACACATGCATACATTGAATTCTAAATCATAAAAGTCCGTTCAAATTTAAAACTTTTCAAACTTCATTTTAATATCCTTAATATAAGCCTACGTGGCCCAAAACACATTTTAGAAACATTTCGAGATCAATTCGAGTGCCTTGGAAAACCTTAGAAAGTGTTGTTAAAAATAGGGCCACACGTCCGTGTGGCAAGCCATGTCATCACACACGCCTATGTCCCTTGTCCGTGCGGATTTATTTCTCCTTTCGAACCTACAGGGGTTTTCACACAGCCGGACACACTCCCGTGTCTATAGCCCTTGTCCTTCACACGGCCATGACATGCCCGTGTCTTAACCCGTGTGTGAAAACCTTGACATTTTGTTTCTGACATCACCATCTCCTTAAGGTCACACAGCCAAGGCACACGCCTGTGTCCTTAGACCGTGTGGCGAATTAAATTCCTAATTTCAGGTGCAGACTTCACACGGCCTGAGCACATGCCCATTTCCTAAGGCCGTGTCATTCACACGGATGAGACACACGGTCGTGTCTCAGCCCGTGTGGTTACTACTGGGCATTCTGTTTTGCCAACTTAAGGTGTAGGGGAACACACGGCCTAACTACACGCCCATGGAGCTGACCGTGTGTCACACACGGCCTAGACACACGTCCGTGTGTCTACCCGTGTGGACAATTATAAGGCTAACTACTTAGCCAATTGTCACCCTGAAAAGCAACCACACCTATACCATTTCAATGCAATACACAACATGACAATAAGACACCTCTAATACCCAAAATTCAAGTCATCCACACATAGGTTTACACTACATTCATCATGTGTCTACTTTACTCATTACTCATCCAATCACACAAGCATGCACTTCATGAACTTCATCATCATTGAATATATAGAACTTATCAAGTATTAGCCAATTTCTAATAGCCATTTACGAAATGAATTGAATGACATTAATAGCCACACATTGGCTAACAAATATGACATATCACAAAATAACCAAGTTCCTATACATGCCATACTCAAAATTAATTAAACTTTGCTATACCAAAGAGGAGTTGATAGTGTGATCTGAACTCCGACGTCCTACGATCCCCGAGTTAGCTTGGCGATATTACAAGGAAATGGAAAGAAGAGGGGTAAACATGAAGCTTAGTAAGTTTGCATGAAATAAAATAGCAACATAAAGGCTCATGATAACATCCATTCATCACACTAAATAACACACAACTTCCCAAGCACATCGACATAACTTACTCATGCTTACTCTTACCAAATCACATATCACATTTTGCATTCATTTTTCATAAGTTACTCATGGGTACCTGTATCACTTCATCACATAAATTTAGCATTTTATTCTCTTGAACATAACTTAGCTCTTTGTCATCTTTAACATAAACTTAGCTCTTTACCCGTTGAACTACTTGGAATATTGAAGGATACTCAATCTCATCATACATATAACACGATGTCAATGCCATATCCCAGATATGGTCTTACATGGGATCATGTCTCGATATCGATGCCATATTCTAGATATGGTCTTACACGGGATCTCATATCTTCATGTCGATGCCATATCCCAAATATGGTCTTATACGAGATCATATATTGATGTCGATGCCATGTCCCAGACATGGTCTTACACGAGATCTCCCTTCGGTGCCGATGCCATGTCCCAGTCATGGTCTTATACGGGACCTTCTTTATCTCATGTTGTGACAATGGTATCCTTACTATTCCTAATGTTCAACCAGGACTTCAACTCAACATAATATCATTATACTTTCATCGAGGCATCATTAATCAATTACATAGAAATAATATAAATTTCTCATGATATCAAGCAATTAAGAATATAATAGCATTATGTAGATTTAATTTCACACAAACTTACCTCGGTACCAAAATATATGTGGAATTGTTCAATTTAGTCCACCATCTTGTTCTTGCCTCGGTTTTGGTCCGGGCTTCGTGTTTCTTGATCTATAATAAAAATTTCACTCATTTAATGATCACATTGATTAAAATAACTCATGAATCATACTTTGGAAAAAATTACGATTTTGCCCCTAACCTTTTACAAAATTATAATTTTAACCCTAGGCTCGTAAAATGAAATGTGTTCATTTTTCACACACCCGAGCCTAGCCGATTCATATTCCCTCTTATAGCAACTCAAGATTTCAATTATTATACACATTTACCACCTATTTTACAACCTTTACAAAAAAGTCCTTTTAGGTGTTTTCATGAAAACACTTTTCATACTGTTTAGTTAACAACTAAGATTCATTTTCTTCCATAAAAATTCAGCAAACAACATAAATGCTCACATGGAAAAACCCTAGACTCTTAACCATTTTGCAAAATAGTCCCCTCATTAGTTAGATCATGCTACAAGGGTCCCAAAAGTACAAAAATTATCAAGAAAAACCACCAAAACCACTTACTTTCAAGGGTGAGAAGTTGCTGAAAATTTTAGGCGTCCAAAACCCCTCCTTGGCTGATATTTTCTATGGAAGAAGGTGAATGAATAGGGTGATATCATCTTTCTCTTTATTTTATTTATTTCCTTCAATTTAGTCACCTAATTCACCTACTTTGACCAAATTTTGACATCTCTTGTCCCCTATGGCCGGCCAACCATTATTTAAGGGTCTAATTGCACTTCAAAGACTTCCAATTTTAGGTTCTATAACTATTTGGTAGTTTTAGCTTGTAGAACAAAACTTTACACTTTATGCGATTTAGTCCTTTTTCAAAATTGAGCATGAAATCGCTAAAATTAATGCACCAAAGTTTTCATGCACACATATAATCATGCTATCACACATAAAAAATATTAAAAATAATTTCTCCAGCCTCGGATTAGTGGTTTCAAAATGACTGTTTCGACTAGCCCCAAAATCGGGCTGTTACAGTGATACTCTATAACCCTAATCCTATGATGGGATCGATTATGGGTGTTACATTTCATGGTATCATAGTTACGGTTTAGTCGATTCTCGGGTTGAACGTAACGTATCTAGAGTTTTGAAATTACATGCCATATTAACCTGAGATAGTGTGATATTGATTGATCCAATCTAACCCATGTTTCATTGTAGATTTTAATGATGTTATCTGAATCTTAACGTGATTAAACTAATGAAGATAATAATAACATCCCGACTACTGACTCTGGTGAAAGTTGTGGTATATTGGTTCTACAACTGTCTGAAAATGAGGGTAAGAATATTTTCTTATAGATTTAATAAATGTTAATAGAAACTGATTGTATTGACCTTGATGAGTTAAAAAATAAAGGTAATATTTTGACTTTTAAACAGTACGTAAGTTATAGTTTATCAGTTTTGTAAATGTCTGATAGTGAAGACAATATGTCTTTTTGATTTAATGAGTCAGTGATTTACAGAATTAATGCGAGTTAATTTAGTGGTATTACAACCTCTACCCCAAATATGTTCCTTATAGCATCCTTGGATCCTCAACATACTGAAATAGTTCGACGACTTATGATTAATTAATTAGAAGGTATGATACTGAGGAATTCAGAGGTAAAACAAGTGATGATCTGACTAGGATTGGGTATTGGCTTGGAAATATTCAGGGAATTTTAAAGATATGGCTTGCTTCCTTGATGATTATCTCAGATGTGCCTGTCTTTGATAAACAGATAGGTTTTATATTTGGTGTCGACATTAACAGCGATGATACTAAGAGGCAAGATTAACTGGGATTTCTTCAGATTTGCATTCAGAAAGAGAAATGTCATCAAATGTCATCTAGACAGGGAATCGTACAGGCTAATTAATATAACCGAGAAATTGTGTCAATGAATAGTGTGAAGCAGTTGTCTATGTCTCAGAAAGGAAAATGCTTAGTCAGAGCTATAATATTAGAGCTAAATGTAGTGGGACTGAAAACAAAGTTGTTAGATATGAAGCTTCCACATCTGATATTATTTATGGTACATTCTTGGAACGATGGAAATGTGCAAGTGTACACAATCGCAACAAGTAATAAAGTGACAAGTAAATGTCGAGTTATCATACCCACAGGGACTGTGAAAAGAATTATTTATTAGTGCAATTAAAAACACTTTGGTGAAGAAAAGTATTTTGATTTGAGGAGGTGATTAAAAACTAAGATTTTAACTAAGTGAAATAAATAAAAATAAAATAAAAAGTTTTAATGCACGATTTCAAAAGATGATTTTAATCAAGATGACATAATTGTGTTAGATTAATTACATTTCTTAACTTAGAATTATTAAACTCATGTTTATGTTGTTACGAATAAATTCACGGTAACTCGATAATTTGCTAACTTATGAACATACTTACCTACCAAAATCCATTTATCTCTTGACTATATCTCTGTGTCAATTCAACTGATTAAAAAATATTTACATATTAACTTAAGATTCTAATCCTATACAATATTTAAAACTAATTTAAAACTGTAACACCCCTTACCTGTATCCTATGCCGGAACCGAGTCCGAGGCATTACCAGACTTAATAATACATTTGGTCAAATTAATTAACACAAATACAAAATGACTTAGTCAAGCCCCTATACATGCCATAACTTAAATCATATATAAATAAAGATACCCATAGATAGCTTGATAGTGTGAAGCGATCTCCGACGACCTCCAACCCGAGCTTGTTTAGTAGGACTCTATAACATGGGAAAGAAAAGGGGGTAAGCTTATAAAGCTTAGTAAGTTCACATGAAAAAAATAATAATAAGCATTAGCAATGAATTTAGCTTACTACTAAGCTGTCATAACTTGCACAAATAATGCTAAGTTCTTACTTTCCCAACTTATTTGTAGCCTTATCAAAGCCTCAACATGACAAATGCTCACAACAAGTTCTCAAATTGATACAATCATTAAATCACATGCTTATACCTTATTACTCATGTTCACGTTAATCTGTCTACTTGAGTTGCTGTCACTAAATTATTCATTTCTTGAGCTACAGAGCTCCGAATTTCAAACCTCTAATTTTTCCTGAAACTAGACTCACATATCTTCATACCATAAAATTTTTAGAATTTTTGGCTTAGCCAAATTAGTACAGTTTATTCATTAAAGTTTCCCCTATTTCACTATTCAACTATTCTGACCACTTTTCACTACGAATCAATTTTCTCCTTGTACAGAATTCAAATGATGTTATAATTTGTTTCATTTGAAACTAGACTCATTAAGGATTTCAAGAATATAACTTATATCCCATAATTATTCTTTTTCAAATTTTAATGATTTTTCCAAGGCAAAATAGGGGATCACGTAATCATTCTGAACCAATCTCACAAGAATTTAAATATCTCACAATATAAAAATTCTTTGTTTTTTCTGTTTCTTTTATATTAAAAAAGACTCAATAAGCTTTAAATAAATATCTCATCGAACTTATAATTCAATTTCTACTATTTTTTATGATTTTTCAAATTCACGTCACTGCTACTATCCAGAGCAGTTCTATTGTAAATTTTTGCTCACTTTCACTTTAGTTGTGTTCATCACTTGCTTATACCAATCTTTCCAATTTTCGATTACATATCGAGCATATTGCTCATACGTTACACATGCATATACCTACACTTATCACTACAAGCCACACATAATTTCACTTAGCATATTGCTCATACGTTACACATGCATATACCTACACTTATCAGTACAAGCCACACGTAATTTCACTTAATCGATTTTCCCGATGAACTCATCGGTAACCTTACCAAAGGCTCAGAATACAAAGGGCACCTTACTTAATAGCTTGCTTACATACCCGCAACATTCTCACTTAACACATGAGTACTCTTTCATAATATAGGCATATTGCCAATCATGTCATAAAGTGTTACAAGCATAACTGAAAACTCATCACTTACTTAATACTTGATAATCTCAATTACTTACAATCTCAATATTAAATAAGCCTTAAATGCATACCTGCACTCTTTCTTCATGTTCTCACCTTGTCATTTCTTTGACTTGCTCTTTGGACTACTCGTGAACCTTTTTTGTTTTGAACTTACCATTGCCATGTCTTGACATGGTCTTACGTGGTATCCTTGCCTTATGAACTCACCAATGCCATGCCTTGGCATGGTCTTACATGGGACCTTTGCCTTATAGTAACTCATCAATGCCATGTCTTGACATGGTCTTACATGATTTACTTGCCTTATAGAACTTATCAATGCCATGCCTTGGCATGGTCTTACATGATTTCCTTACCTTATAGAACTTATCAATGCCATGCCTTGGCATGGTATTACATGATATCCTTATCTTACCAAATGCCATGTTCCAAACATGGTCTTACATAGTATCCTTGTCTTAGTGCCAATGCCACATCTTGATGTGGTCTTACATGGAGTCCTTAATCAATGTCGATGCCATGTCTTGACATGGTCTTACACGGGATCCTTGCCTTACCAATGCCATGTCTTGACATGGTCTTACGTGGTATCCTTAACCGTCAATTCCTCCTTAAATGCCATGTTATGAACATGGACTTTTCCATCAATTCTTCCTTAATTTCCATGGTATAGCCATGGACTTTGAGATATCAATTCCTTGTTAAGTCATAGTTGAAACATACTTGCTCAAATTCTCAAAGTTAGTCACATAACTCAACAATAACATTACTAAAAACAATAATTGCATAAAAATAAAATACTACTCAAATTACATACTTACATTCTAAATCTCATCATGTCATCAACTTAACTTATTCTTCTCAAACTATGCTAGTCAATACTTTCTTATTATCATACAAAGCCATAATACAAAGTATGGTCTAACATATAAGTTATACAAGTTCTCTTTCCAATATCGAATTATTATCGACATTAATCATTATATCTGAAACTCAATACTAAAGTATTTATGACCAAAATAACTATTTATCATTCAAATATACATAATTAAATGCTTATTAAACATATGAACTTACCTCGAATGTCGAAACAACCATTTTACCAACTTTTCTAATTTTCGATTTTCCTCCAGTTCTAAGTCCAAATCTCATCTTTCAGGGTCTAAAACATCACATTTTACTTATTTAATTAATGTACTACTCAAAACAATCTCTAACTCAAACTTTGGAAAAATTACAATTTTACCCCTAAACTTTTGCATAATTACGATTTTGCCCCTAGGCTTGAAAATTAAACTTTATTCCTTTTTGTTATGTTTTATGACATGCTGAACATTTTTCCCTTCTATAGAAACTTCAAATTCTTACTATAACACATACTTATGAACAATAACAACTTTTACCGATTAACTCATTTTCATCGAAAATCACTTAGTAAAAATCGTTCATCTACTCATGGACATGCATAATCCACCATTAATCATCAAAATACACACTTAATCAACCATGGCAAAATTCACAAACTTCAATAGTTTTGAAAATGAAGGTTCGGGATAGCTAAATCGAGTTACCATGACTCCGAAAACGTATAAATCATTAAAAACGGGACAAAAACCACTCACCTATCAAGCTCCTTAGCTTGGCCGAATATGGCTTTCTCCATGGCTGCCATTTTTTCTTCTCACATTCGGCTGGAGAAGAAGAGAAGAAGGGTGTTTTATTTTTTTATTATTCTTTTACTATTTTTGTCTTATTATACCATTTAACTTAACTTCAAAGTTTGCCCTTTTTCTTTTCAACTAACTTCAAAAATACCAAACAAATATCTTCCATCAACTTATAAGTGGACTAATTTCTTCATAAGGACCTTCGCTTAAAAAACCCCATCACAATTACACTCTTTATCATCTGAAACACACACTTCGCACTTATAACAATTTAATCCTACAAATCAAATTAAACACTTTTTCGATAAAATTTCTCAACAAAATTTTCACACAACAATTTAATCACATTGTAGACCTCAAATTGATAATCCAAGCTATTTCATACTTAAATCTTCTAGAACCTCATATTTTGCAACTTATTTAATTTAGTCCAAAAGTCAAATTGGACACTTTATGCCTAAAATTTCTTCATGAAATTTTTACACATGCATACGAACATATCATAAACCCCATAACAGTCATAAAATAATTATTTCTACTTCAGATTCGTGGTCTCAAACCACTATTCTGACTAGGCCCTAATTCGGGATGTTACAAAAACCCTAAAAAATATCTTACATATTATTTATAATTTTTCTAAGGTAAATGGTAGGTGAGATATTAAGGACTAACCTAAATCCAAATGTAAAAACCTTATGGTTTCATTAAAATATAACACCTACTTAACTAACTTCATGTCAACAATTATAGGATGAAAAAATGACCTAAATTTCCCTCTTAACGAATAGTAATAAAATAGGAAAAATTAATTAAATTGGCTAAAGTTAATGAAAAGTTAAAACTCTTCCAAAATGACAATAATAAAAAGAAAAATGAAATAAATGAAATAAATAAGATATTAACGTGATGATAATAATAATAACAATAATACACCTTATTCATAATATAATAAAAGAATCAAGGTAACATAAATAAATAATATTAAAATGTATGTAAGGGGAATGTGTAAATTTAAACTTTTAGTTTGAAGTAGTTAAAAAAATCAAAACTTTGTTTTAAAATTTTAAACTTTGCTTTAAAATAACTAAAAAAAAACAAATTTTTATTTTTTAAAATCTAAACTTTCTCTTTTTTTAAAAAAAAAACACTATTTTTCTTAAAGATTAAAGCTTTTACTTTGAAATAGTTGAAAAAAAATCAAAACTTTGTTTTAAAAATTTAAACTTTACTTTAAAATAACTAAAAAAAATCGTATTTTTATTTTTTCAAAATCTAAACTTTCTCCTGTTAAAAAAACACACTGTTTTTCCCAAAATCAAGCTGTTTTTTAAAAAAAGAAACCTTTATTTTAGCAAGGGGAGGGAAAAGCCGAGATTTTTGGGGGCTTCTAGGGGCGGAGGACCGACGGTCTGGTGACATCCCCTTCATCGGAACCCAAGATCTGATCCCTCATAAAATGCCGATTGCCAAAAATAAAGATAGAAGAAAAGAAAAAAAAATAGAATGTTTGTAGTTGTTGTGTTTTTTTTTAACCTTTTTTGTTTTAGAACAAAAATAATGAAAAGCCTTCCCTTTTGATTTCATTTCATGTTTATATATTATTTTTTTAATCTTGCTTATTTGTAAAAAATGATAATAATTGTATTTGATAATAGTAATAGTAGTGATGATAGTAATAATAATTTGGGCCTAGGAAAGAAGAAAAAAAAGAAAAGAAAAATAAAGGTCTCAAATAGACCAAAACCAGGTGGGCTTTGAACGACCCAAGAGAGAACAAAATTTAAATGGGCCCTCAATTGAGGAAGTTTTAGCTCATAAGAAGTTGTTGTGGTTTCAAAAATCCAGAGCAAAATAGTTAAAAGATGGGGATAGGAATACATCCTATTTTCATAGTCATATGTTGGTAAGACAAAAGCGGAATAAAGTCAAGGGTCTTCTGATGGATAATGAATGGTGTTTTGAGGAGTATGTGTTGAAACAACATGTGGTGCAATTATTTAAGGAACTTTATACCATGGACTATGTGATTAGTGATGTTTTCCCTTATCAAGGTAAATTTCCTGTGTTTTCCTGTGATAAGACGAAGGCTCTTATTTCAGTGGTTTCAATGAGGAAGTTCGTAGAACAGTATTTAGTATGGCTCTTTTAAAGGCCCCCGGAGTGGATGGGTTTTAAGCTAGTTTCTTTCAGACTCAATGGGAGATTATGAGACTATCAGTGTGTTTTTTAGTGAGACATAGTTTGGGTAGGCTGCGGTTGGATTCGAAATCGAACATAACGTTACTAGTTCTTATCCCGAAGACACCGAATCCAGAGAGAATTAATCAATTTTGGCCTATAAGCTTGTGTTCAATGTTGTATAAGATTCTTACGAAGACGATTGTTAACAGAATGCGACCTTTGATGGTGAAATTGATAAGTCGAACCAATCAAGCTTTATTCCAGGTAGAGATATTGTCGATAATATTATAGTGGCGCAAGAAATGGTGCACTCTTTGAGGAACTTTCAAGGAAAAAAATGTGGTATGATCATGAAGATAGACCTAGAAAAGGCTTATGATAGAACTAGCTGGGATTTCCTATGAGATACTTTGTTAACGGTAAGAATTTCTGAACAGTTAATTAGTGTTATATTGCATTGCATTTCTTCTACTTCACTCCAAGTATTATGGAATGAGACTCTTACTGACACTTTCCAATCGTCACATGGTATAAGGCAAAGTGACCCTTTATCGCCCTATCTTTTTGTCCTTTGTATGGAGAGGCTTGGGCACCTTATTGATGAGGTGACCGTGAATAGGAGTTAGAAGCCTTTATTCCTCTCAAGAAAAGGGCCCGCTTTGTCTCATATTTTCTTTGCTGATAACCTTATATTGTTTTGTGAAGCTAGTAGGGATCAAGTTGTTGTGGTGAGTAGTATACTGGAAACATTCTGTTACTTTTCTGGGCAGAAAGTTAACAAGTCCAAGTCGCAGGTGTTTTTCTCCCCTAATGCTCCTAGTTTGGTTATTGAGGTGATTTGCGAGAGTGTGGGATTCAGCCGAGTGGATGATCTTGGATGTTACATTGGTATGCCATTGTTTCATAACAAGGTTACTATGCAATTGTTTCATAACAGAGTTACTGTACATACTTTCAACTTTATTGTAAGCAAGGTTAGGCAAAAAATTGTCTGGATGGGATGCGAGGATACTTTCGCTAGCAGGACGAATAACTTTGGTTCGGTCAGTTCTTCTTGCTATTCCTAACTACTTTATGTTTACTGTTCCGATGCCTCTTTCTGTATGCAATGAAATTGAATGACTTGCTCGTAATTTCATCTAGGGAACAACTAATAATACAAGGAAAATTGCGCTTCTTTCTTGGAAAGATTGTTGTCAGCTTTTGGATAGTGGTGGTTTGCGAAAGTTATGTGATCAGAATAAGATTTTCTTAATGAAGCTTGGTTACCATCTGCTTGCGAATACTAAGTCTCTATGGGTTCAGGTGTTAAGGAAGAAATATAATATACAAGGGGCACTTCCAACCTCTATCTCTTGAAGCAACTGTTTGGCTAGAAGTTATGGGTAATGTTTTTTGTTCAATTGGAGATGGTCGTATGATGAATTTTTGGAATGATGTATGGGTTAGGCAAATGGGCCCCTTACGAGATATTCTTGGAGGATTGGATCAACCTGAAAACACATTGCGCGTTTGTGACTTAATGACTGAGAATGGTCTTTGGGATTAGGATTGTCTTACTAATCTTGTTCCACTCCCCATTATTCAACAGATAGCAGAAACCATAACCCCATCTGATGCTGCAGGACAAATTGCTTAGCTTGGAAATGGATGGAAAATGATGGTTTCTCATCATCTATGACTTATAAGAATCTCTTTAGCCAAGTTTCTGATGATGATGCTATTTGGAAGATGATTTAGAGACTTCTAGCGTCTTAAAGGGTACGTGTTTTCTTATGGCTTTTATGGCATGATAGATTATTGACAAATAATGAGAGAAGACATAAGCATATGACAAATGATGGTCTTTGTCCTTTGTGTACGGATAGTTTGGAGATAGGGATTCATGCTTTTCGAGATTGCGCTTTTGCTAAGACTGCATGGCGAATAGTGGTTCCCTGGCAAGCCCATAATATTTTCTTTTCTTTGCCAATGAAGGAATGGTTAGTTTGGAACTTATAGGATAAAGGTAATCTTCATTGTGAAGAAATGGAGTGGCAAACACTGTTTGTAATCTTGTGTTGGCTACTTTGGAAGAATAGAAAGGAGTGTATGTTCTATAATAATCACAGGAATATTAGGGCTATTGTGGATACTGACTACATGTGGACTAGGAGTTATCGGGATTTGGATGTGCAGATGAAATCTTTAGGGACAATGGGGAGTCTTTCGAGTTGGACTCCTCCTGTAACGAGTTGGATAAAACTCAATTCAGATGGGCTGTGTTGAATTTGGAACGAAGGGCTTCTATTGGAGGTGTTCTTAGAGATTCAAATGCAAATTAGTTATGGGGATATGCGATGAGTTTCGATAACGAGTTAGTCTTTAAAGTTGAAACAAGAGTGATGTTGGAAGGATTATTCTTAGCTTGGGATAAAGGGTTTTAGAAAGTTGAAGTTGAGTATGATAATGCTTTGTTGGTTGAATTACTTTTGTCTAGTGGAGGAGCTAGTAGTAGTTTAGTGGAACTACGACTGTTACATCAAGTTTTGTGTCGGAAATGGGAAATTCGTATCCGACATATCCCCGAGAACTCCTAATGGTGTTGTTGATCACATGACTAAATGTGCTAATACAAGTAGTTCTTTGATACGCTTATTTAAGTCACCACCGGCTTCGGTCATGAACTTGTTGGGAAGAGATCGTAACATATCTATTTCCTCTTGATTATGATTTTATCTAATGTAATCGCTTAATCCTATCCTTTTCTACTAAAAAAAAACCTTTGAATAAGAAAATTTTCTTTAATTTTATATGGAACTAACATTATTAGATCATTAAAATTGAACAAATTTCAATAATGATGATCATACACTAGATAATTAAGCCCCCAATATGTAAAACAATAAAATCATTATATGAAGCCCACTTGCCCCAAATCAAAATCAGTCCACCAATTCAATACACTTCAACAAGGACAGGTGTTATCATAGCAAACTTATGGGGTTTTAAATTTCCGGATCCCACAATCATTTAACTATTAATTTTTTTTATTTTAAATAGTTATAATTTAATTACTCATATTATATAATTTGATAATTTTGATAATTTATGTTAAAATTATAAACAATAAATTAACCTGACAGTTGAAAAACCAACATAATAATAAGTTTAACTTTAACTTTTACATATTATATCAATTTAATCATAATTTAAAAAAATAATCCTCAAAATTTACAAATAATATCAATTTAATCCTAATTCTAAAGAAATTCAAAAACTACAGAAATATTATTTCAAAAGTATAATAAATTTTATATTAATATTAATATTAAATAAAACAAGAATCCCCATCCCTCTCCTTCTCTTCCTCCCCCACCGGACCTCCCATTTTTTAAACAATCCAAAATGCCTCTGCTGTTCTCTTTATCTCTAATTTCCTTTACCCATTTTTTTTTCTCTTATTTGTTTCTTCTAAATAAACACAAAATAAAAATTAAAAAGAATCTTCCAAAAATTTATTTCAATTTAATTTTTGGGAGACAAAATAAAAAGAGCAGCAACTTTTCATCCCTTGAATGCGGAGAGAGAGTGAGTACGATGGGAAAGAAAAGAATAATTAAAATGATCCAACCGTTTAAATTTTAAATTTTTTACTTTAAATACAAAATAAATTTATTTCATAATTGGACAAGTGTACCTATTGAAAAGGAAAAGGGAAAGTTGGACACGTGGTGAAGTCTAAAACCCCAGGATATTATTACATTTATACAGAAGTAAAAGATTATCCAAATAAAAATGGAACCCCATTAAAAAGGAGGGTCTCAAATTAATAAATTAAAGATCACCGTCCAGAATTTAGACGTGTTTTACAGGAATCTTCCGTTTCTGGGGGTTGATTATTCTGAAGACCAAGCTCGTTGCCGCCTTTAAATTAATTGCGTGTTTCATGTGCTTCAACTGTTTTGTCGCTTAACTTCTATAATTCTAAAGCAAAAGCAAAAAGTTTTCAACTCACAATTTCCTATTGCCTAAACTACTGATTTTTTTTCACGTGGAATCTCAACTGGAATGAATATTCTTGTCGCCAGATTCACATTGTAAGTTGAACCCCTTTTTCTCTCCTTTTTTTTTTTAAATTAATTTTTCATTGCCAGTGTTGTTAGATTTCTGCTCGGATGTTCATGCGTTTCTGTTTCTGGGGTTTCTAGTCTACGCCTTTATCTTTTGATCAGAACATTTTAGGCTGGCCTGGGAATTTGGATTTCAGATTTTAAAATGGTGCAAATTCGATGATAAAAACTTATAATAAATATAATTTGTCGATTTTTTGGAGTGGTGTAGATAATTATGATCTTGAATTTCATATTTTCATAGTTTATATAACAAATGAAATTTGAATTCAAATATTCAATTTCTTGTTTCAAAACATACTATTCGATGGATTGCGGTTCCAGTTGATCTTGGCTTTTGCTGAGAACCATTTACTGCTAAGAAGTTGTCATGGTTTCATTTATGCATAAATCTTTTATGTGGCATTTTTTTAGGAGATTAGCTTTATTTGATTAATTGTTTCAAGGGTTTGTATTTGGGGATTATTGTTGGTTGAATTTGATTGCAGGAGTCTTTCCAAGGTTTCCTTGTAAACATATACTTTCTTTGAGAGGTGTACTTTCAGTTAACCAGCTGATGAAAAGCTATATTGCCATGACTCTTTATTTTTTATTAAACCATGTTTGTCACCCGAATTTGGCGCATATTTAGACACTGGTAGAGTGTATAGATCCTCATAAGATCTTCTAAATACATGAAAATCTTTGAAAAATATTGAACATATTTGTATTGGATGTATACTCGCGTCCTACAGTCACACCAAATCCAAGTAATATAGATGAAATTAAAGATACTTTGTAATGTTTTTGATCCAACCTGAACACTGAATCCAAATATGATTTCTTACTTATGTTTACGTCCGAAGGTCCTAGGTTACAGATACAACACATAATCCTAAAGAGTGTAGCGTGTGTGATTTGCTAGTTTAACTAAGGGTCTGTTTTTTCTTATCTTTGGTAAATAGGATCTATTTTGCTCCGACTCTTTAACTTTTGTTGAAATATTGATATCCATGTCGGACATATTTTTGGAGATGAGAATGATGATATGATCCTCCAAAGACCTCCCAAATAAATGGAACAATGTAGAGAAAATGAATATCATGTGTCTAGGACACATACTTGTCCATCACTCTCACCTGAGTCCGAGTAACATAGCATAGAATGACAAATGTACATTTAACCTTGATAGATAAGCTTTTGTTCTATGTATATCTTTCATCCTGTACTTAGTTGCATTCAAGAAATTGATACCTAAGTGCCTTTGTTACTCTGACTCGGATAAAGGTGCATTCAGTTTTTTTTATGAAGTCTTGAGGGATTGTATTTCCATACCCATATCCAAAAATGTGCCAAATATGGGTATTTTAAGAAAAATGAAGAGGCAGAGTAACAAAACTAAGTGCTATCCGCTGTTCCACCAAAAATTTCAGAATTTTTGGAAGGAGAACTTTTTTTTTTTTTTTGAAAAAAGAACATATCTTTTAATTGGTAATGGATTAACATTTGTATTAATGTTCAGATTTCACAGGTGAGAATGGAAGGGAAAAGAATAAGCTTAGATACTCCCAGGAATGGAAAATCCAAGGTTCTTGATCCAGCATTTTCTGCATTTTTAGTTCAACTTCCGAGCAAACTTCAAAACTGCCTTAAGGTTAGTCATATCTCTTATTTAACGGATGCCATGCTGATAGATCAGTTTTTCTTTATTAGACTTTGATTCAAAATTCCTTTTTTTTATTTCTTACAGTCACAGCTCAAGAGATTAGCCAAAGATGGTGACAGAATAAAACCGTTGAACTCTTTTCTTGAGAAGAACAGTTCATCTTCCGGATTGCGGATCAATCTAGAGAAACAATTGCAAGCTTGGAGAGAAAATCCTTCATGGGTTAATCCACCTCCAGAAATAGAGGTAAGGAGTTATTAGGAAATTTTATGGTTTCATTATGAAGAATGCTGCTAGTCTCATCCTCTGTCCATAACATGGTGTCTGGACATAGGTATTGGGATATGATCCTCCAAAGATTCTCCAAATACACAAACCTGCTCACATCCGAGTTTGAGTAACAAAGCATGATACTTTTGTAGTACTATTTCATTCGTAAAAGCGACATTGAAGTAAAACCTTTGTTTCTAATCATAAAAGATAATTATATATCCAATGTTTACACCACATTGCTGTTACTTACATTCTTGGGCTTCATTGGATATTTTATCCTGATAATCGATCAGTTTGCTAAGTACTAAAATTCTAATGCTCGGCAGGTCAGTGTAGCAAAAGGTTCTCTTTGCTACCTTAAGGCAACAATTGATGTCGGGTTGCCCCCTGATGCTGTGTATAATATTGTCACCGATCCTGATAACCGGAGAGTTTTCAAAAACGTTAAGGTGAGTGTACTAGTTTCACCCACAATAATAAATCAGAAGTTTTGTATCATGTTACAATTACCCTATGTTTCTTCTACTCTTTATTTTTCCCAAATCACCCATGTTTGACAAGTTTTCAGATGTGGGTACGAGGATATGATCCTCAAAAGACCCTTCAGTGCTTGAAAGAATTTGAAACACACTCAAGTCCGAGTAACATAGCAACTATCCTTATGAGGGAATGACATCCCCATAGCTTCAATGTTTCGAGCAGTTTCAGAAGTTTTGGTCTTTAGATTTTTCGACCTGATCTTTGGTTTCAGGAAGTGATATCAAGAAAGGTTTTAATCGATGAAGGTCAAAGACAGGTGGTTGAAGTGGAACAAGCAGCTTGGTGGAGATTCCTTTGGTGGTCAGGAACCATCTCAGTTCATGTTCTAGTGGATCAAAACAGAGAAGATTACTCGGTATGGATTTGTTTTTCCCAGATTATTTGCTTTTATAGATTCCATGAGTGGCTTCTTCAGACTTATGTTTTTGCTGGGCCGAGTTTGTAGTTTGAGCTTGTTACTTTGACTTTTCATATTTCTCGAAAGTACCCGTCTCCGAGGCAAAGTGTCTAAGTGACACGATTATGGAGATATGATTCTTCAAGAATTCCTTAAATACACAGAAAACCTATATCTGACTAAAGACCCGAGTCCAAATAAAACTTATCTTGGTTGGATTTCTCAATGCATAAGTTTGCAAAAAGATCGCGCATGGGTTACTAGTGGTTAACTCTTTAGTTCTAATGATCATGGTTAACAGATGAGGTTCAAGCAAATGAGCACCGGATTCATGAAAAAATTCGAAGGTTACTGGCGAGTCGAACCGTTTTTTGTCGATGAGAAAACCTGTTTTCCTTTCAAACCTAAAACATGGGCTGAGTATTGTTCGTGTACTGGAGGTAAAGGAAGGATTGGATCAAAGGTGAGCTTAGACCAACTAATTCAACCAGCCATTGCACCTCCTCCGCCCATTTCATGGTATCTAAGTGGAATACCTGCAAAAACCACTGAGATGCTGATAAATGATCTACTTGCCGAGGCCGACAGACTCAAGGGCGGCCGTGACTCGGAAATTTCAGAGGAGCTTCGGTTATCGAAGGAAATAGGTGGACACTATCACCAACTCAAGCAGGTCCCTGACATTAAAGAAAGATGGAAGTCACATAGGAGAAACAGGAAGCTATCGCGGCATCGTAGGAAGCTGTTGACGGAGGAATCCTGGAGTTCTTGATTTGCTAGAATTCATTTGTATTTTGTTGCATCAGTATTTTTTATATGAAATTTGTTCAACAATATTGTAATCATATTTCCATTTTAACTTAATCTCAGTTTTAAATCACTTATGGATACACCTAATAATGGGCTAAGTAACTCGTCCGAACTTAAAAGACTCCTTGAAAGAGTTTGTACAATAGTATTATGTTCGAAAAATAAGCATAAGTAAAAATATGAGCCTATTTAAAGTATGGATCAGAATTTGACTTAAATATTTAAGGTCCAAGTTTGGTTCTATCTATATTTTAGTTTGTAATGTTTTATATTATTGTATTTTTATATATATAATTTATAACTCATAAAAAATTAAATTTATAATATTATTGTAATGTAAACATTAAAAAATATTAAGATGATCATATATAAGATTTTAATAAATAGATATATATATATTATTAAATATTAAATTAAAAATAACATAAATATATTTTTAAAATTTATTTGAAAAATTAATATGATCGAGTTTAAAATGAGTTAGAATTAACTATTTACAAATATGGATAGACTTAAATAATATTTTAAGCTCAATTTTGGATTGAATCAAGATTAAATAAATATAAAATGTGTAAATATTATATTCAGATTCAGTCCACGATCACATGTACATATGAATAAAGAGATAGATATTTCTACTTATAATAAATTATAAAATATATAATAAAAATTATAAAAATTATTTAAGTATAAATTAATATATATGTTGGATAATTTAGATGGAGATAAATGAAATGTTTTTTTTTTTACATAAATCAATTCCAAAATCAGACATATATAAAAATCAGCCATATAAAAAAGGATGATTAGGGCCAAGTAAAGGAGGTATCCATGTCCATAACTTTCCTTTGCCCGCTCCTTTGACTGCTTTTATTATTTGTTTGTTGCCTTGTCTCACCATGACAATAACAAAATCCTACATCAAAATCTGAATATCAATGAACGCTGGGGTAATTTTATAGTTCATCGTTGATTTTCCTTCGATAACACTGTTTATTAACCTACACTGTCAAATTTCTTACTCTAAAGCGTATAAATTAGAATTGTATGAACAAGAAAATTCTAGCTTGAAATTGTGGTTGTGGGTAATGTAAAGAAATCCCACATTGGTTGTGTATAGGTTGATGAAAGGGTTTAAATATAGTCTTATTCCTTACCATCATTATGTAATTAGGCTAAATGCCTAACATACTTGCATTGTTGCCTTTGATTTGTGTTCGTGTTTATTTTTGAATAAAATTTTTATATTATATTTCAGAAAATAAAGAAAAATTTAGTCAACGGAGAATATCTTTTTTCTTAAAACTATTTTTAGAAAATTGTATTTGCCAAGTTTACCTTTTTGCCCCTACATTTTTACTATTTTGCCTTTCAACTAATAGTATAAATAGGAGGTTATCTTCTTCATATTTCACACAACAAAAAGCATAACTTCTATCATTCTTCTCGTCTCCCTTATTCTTTTTTCTCTAAGAGACTTTGCTATTTTACTAAAAATTACATTAGAAAAAGTTTTTGTCTAGGAGTTTGGGTTTTAAATAACACCGTCTATGATCCCTCCAAACTTTCTTGGGAATTAATCCTAATGTGGTTTTTCCAGCCAAATTTTCCGACCACATTTAAACTTATGTTGATCTTATTTCTCATAAATTTAAAAAAGAGCAATACCAATTAAGTTTCATCTTTCCTTATTCGAGTGTACGAATTTGGAAATATTTTTACTAAAAATTACATTAGAAAAAGTTTTGTCTAGGAGTTTGGGTTTTAAATAACACCGTCTATGATCCCTCCAAACTTTCTTGGGAATTAATCCTAATGTGGTTTTTCCAGCCAAATTTTCCGACCACATTTAAACTTATGTTGATCTTATTTCTCATAAATTTAAAAAAGAGCAATACCAATTAAGTTTCATCTTTCCTTATTCGAGTGTACGAATTTGGAAATATTGTGTTAACCTTGAGGGCGATGTCCATTTCCGATTACACCGATCAGGGGGGAATCGCTTCTAAGGTAGTGGTTTTCCACGGCACAATATTTATTTATTTATTTTTCCTTTATTATTTGTACTTGTCAGTGCTAATGTCTTTGTTTTGCAGTAGTAATTTCCAACAATTTAGAAGTGATACTTACTACTGTAGAAACAATGTCTCTCATCGTTAACAACTACATCCCGGATCTATCCAAACTCAAACCACTAGTGCACCTAATTGAATATCCATATGAGGTGATCATCGCTATGGTCTCCAAGGTCAGCCTAGTAGAAAATGACACTGAGTGGATAGTAGACACAAGTGCTTCTAAACGTTTCTGTGCCAATAGAGAGATGTTCACCAAATTTGAGAATGTAGTTGAAGGTGAACAAATCTATATGGGTAATTCAAGCAATACAGAAGTACTCGGTAAAGGAAAGATTTTACGTAAGCTTACTTCTGGCAAAATACTTGCTTTAAATAATATTTTGTATGTTCATGCTTTACGTAGAAACTTGATTAGTTGTGGACTTCTAAATAAGACAAATATTAAACTAGTATTTGAATCTGAAAAACTTGTACTTTCTCATAATGGAAACTATATAGGAAAAGGTTTCCTAAGTGGAAGGTTGTTTGTGATTGAGACTGTGTCTAATGTTTCTACTTCTGCTTACACTATTAAGTCTCTCGATATGTCGCATGCTAGATTAGGACATGTGAACTTTTACTCCCGTAAAATGCTTAAAGAGATGAAACTGCTTCCTAATCTAGATAACAACACCTTTAATAAATGTGAAATCTATGTTGAATCAAAGCATACTAGACCTCACTTCAAACCTGTTGACGATAGGAAGACTGTACTTTTAGAATTAATTCATACAGATTTAGCAGACTTTAGAAACACGGAGAGTAAATGAGGAAAATGCTACATATTACCTTTGTAAATGATTTTTCTAGATACACAAAGGTTTATCTCTTATGGTCAAAATATGAAGCTGATAAATCATTTTCTTCTTTACAAAACAGAAGTAGAAAATCAACTTGATAGGAGAATAAAATGAGTTAGATATGATAGGATAGACGAATCTAGCATTAATTTCCTAAAAGAAGTATGTGAGAAACATGGCATAACACATGAGACCACTGCCTCTTATACTTCGCAACAAAATGAAATAGCTGAAAGAAAGAATAGAACTTTAAAAGAAATGACAAATACCTTACTTCTAAGCACTAGCTTGCTTGATAATATGTGGGGGGAGCCGTACTTTCTGCAAAACACATTCTTAACAGGGTGTCTCATAAAAAAGTAGACTGCACCTCATATGAATTATGAAAATGTTATGCCTTTAATCTGCAATACTTGAAAGTGTGGGGGTGCTTAACTAAAGTAGGTCTACCTGTTTTTAAAAAGAACACCATCGGGTCTAAAAATTTTGATACATTTTTTTATTGGTTATGCTTTAAACAGTGTTTCATATAGATTTATATCCTTGCGTGACCATTTTATTTGTAAATCTAGAAAAGTTGTTTTCTTCGAAAAAAATTTCCTTTAAAAAATTTTGTTATAATGCATGACATACAGTTAGATGAACATGCTTTTTCCTCTTCTAGTAAACATGCTAAGGATGCTCAATATGATGATTAACCTAGGAGGAGTAAAAGTCAAAAAAATGCAACTAGTTTTAGTCTTGGCTTCCTTACTTCTTTCATAATCGACATTGTTGATTTAGACTCAATAAGTGATTCTGTTGCTCATATTTTCCTAATAGACGAGGATCCAAAAACATATGATGAAGCTGTAAAATGAATTGATGCTAGTTTTTGGAGAGATGCTATTAACGATGAGCTAGAACCTATTATGTCTAGTCTTACTTGGGAGTTACTGGACTTGCCTAAAGGTTATAAACCTATTACTAATAAATGGGTTTTTAAAAAGAAATTTAGACCAGACGAATCAATCCAAAGGTATAAGGTAAGACTAGTTGTAAAAGGATTTACTCAAAAATTTGGAGTTGATTTTTTCAATACATACTAATATCTCAACCATTCGTGTTTTGTTTGCTTTAGCTTCCGTTCACAACTTACTTGTGCATCAGATGGATGTGAAGACTGCTTTCTTTAATGGTAATTTAGATTAGGAAATCCATATGGAGCAACCTTGAGGCTTTATGGAACCTAGGTAGGAAGACAAAGTATGCAAACTCAAGAAACCTTTGTACGGTCTCAAACAAGCTCCAAAACAATGGTATGAGAAATTTCCAAAACTATCCTTAGTTATGCCTTTGTTGTTAATGATGTTGATGCATGTGTGTATTAAAAACTATTTGGTTTAGATTGTGTTATCATAAATCTATATGTGGATGGCTTATTTATTTTTAGTACACACATAGAAGCCATTAAGGAAACAAAAAATTCCTTATTAACCAAATTTGAAATGACTAACTTGGGAGAGGTAGATGTAATATTAGGGATTAAGATTGCTAAATTAGATAAGGGATTTTCGTTAAACCAGTCTCATTATATTGAGAAAGTGTTGAAGAAATTTAAAATTTTGATATAATCCCTATGAAAACCCCCTATGACCCTAGCATACAACTGAAAAAGAATAAAAGGAAGAGTGTATCGCAACCTGAGTATGCTAAAATTATTGGGAGTCTTATGTTTTTAATGAATCATTCTCGTCTAAATATTGCCTATGCTATTAGTGATTGAGTAGATATACCCATAGCCTAAGTAGTGAACATCAGAATGCTCTTAAGTGTTTTCTTAAGTACCTCAAAGGTACGACGACTTTAGGATTGCAATTTATTAGATACCCTGTAGTCCTAGAGGGATACTGTAATGCAAGCTAGGTATCTGATAATGATGAGGTCAACTTTACCAGTGGTTATGTGTTTACTTTGGGTGGATCAGCCATTTCTTGGAAGTCTACTAAAAAGACGTGCGTTGCTCGCTCCACCACGAAATTAGAGTTTATAGCTCTTGGTTTAGTCGGGCAAGAGATCGAGTGGCTTAGGAATCTACTTGCAAAGATTCCTTTATGGGGGAAACTAGCACCTCCTGTGTCTTTATTATGTGACTCACAAGTCACCATTTGTGTTGCTCAAAATAAGGCTTACAATGGCAAAAAAAGGCATATACGAATAAGATATGAATGTGTGAAACATTTAATAAAGAATCGAGTAATCACCGCGGAGTACGTAAGATCTGACAGGAAACTAACAGATCCACTAACCAAGGGGTTATGTATGAAAATGGTTCTTGATTCATTGAGGGGGATGGGTCTTAAGCTCATTAGTTGTGGAGTTCATGGTGGGCACCCAACTTAGTTTTCTAAGTTCAATGTGGTCAAACGAAACCATGGATAGACTCATAATGTACATCTTTACCTATCCCTATAATGTATAAGGATGAGCTCTGTGCTCTTAATGAGTTCATAGCACAGAGTTTGGATGGTCCTACTAAGACAGACTTGATGAATTCACCAAATTTATAGGATGAACTACTAGATGTTTTTAATGAGTTCATAGCCCAGAGTTTGGGTGGTCCTATTAAGGCAAACTTGATGAACTTACCAAATTTATAGGATAAGCCACTAAATGTTCTTAATGAATTCATATCTCGGGCTTTGGGTGTTCCTAGTGAGGCAAACTTGATGCATTCACCGAAGTTTTAAACTGAGAGGTTGAACTTATTAAATTCTCTTTTATTGATTTCATAGCCACGGTCTAAGTGGTCTATACTAAGATAGACTTGATGGGATCACCTATGTAAGTGTGAAGGATTAGCCACCTTCTATGAAAGACGTTAGGCCATTTTTCTAGAGCACTTACCAATATCCTAAGGTATATTTGCTAAATTGTTGATCTATTATGGAACTCAATTGGACTTGAGATTAGTCGTGTGTTATGAGTTCACTCTTATTTTAACAAGTTTCAGATTCGTTCACTTGTTAAGATAAAAATTGATCATTTCACTATGTATTAGTGTCAATCTAGCAGATACTAGTACCTAAGCGACTAATTCCACTTTTGCATTTTTCCCTATTTTTCAAAAATCTTCATTTCTTTGCATTAGTAAGGGAATATGGGTAATGCAAAGAAATCTCACATTGATTGTGTATAGGATAATGAAAGGGTTTAAAATAGACTTACTCCTTCCCCTTATTGAGTAATTAGGCTAAATGCCTAACACACTCACACTGCCGCCGCCTTCTAGCTCGGTCTGTGTCCATGTTAAGACGTGTCTACGACACATACCGCGCATGTTTATTTTTGGATAAAAATCCTGTATTATTTTTCAAAAAATAAAGAAAAATTTGGTCAATAGAAAATATCTTTTTTTTAAACTATTTTTAGAAAAATGTATATGCCAGTTTTAACTTTTTGCCCCTGCATTTTTACTATTTTGCCTTTCAACTAATAGTATAAATAGGAGGTTATCTTCCTCATATTTTGCACAACAAAAAACATATCTTCTATCATTCTTCTCGTCTCCCTCATTTTTCTTTCTCTAAAAGTTTTGTTATTTTACTTAAAATTACATTAGAGGAAGTTCTGTCTAGGAGTTTGGGTTTTCAGCGGGACCGTCTGTGAATCCTCCAAACTTTCCTAGGAATTGATCCTAGTTTAGTTTTTTTGACCATATTTTCCAACCACCTTTAAACTTATGTTGATCTTATTTCTCATAAATTTTATAAAGAGAAATATCAATTAAGTTTCATCTTCCTCATTCGGGTGTACAAATTTGGAAGCACTGTGTTTAACCTTGGAGGCGATGATCTGTCTAATTTGATACATCAATCCAGGCTCTCCATTACACTTAAGGAGCTTATTCTCAAGCAATTTAAGTGTCTTATATATATTTTTGTCGATTTCTAGTTTTGTTGTTAATAAATTGTTTTTCTTAGTTTTAAGTCATTTTTGTGACACAAATTCGCCAATCGTGTCATAGGGAAGCTAAAAAGTTGATTGAGTGTTATAGGGAGTTGACGATAGCCTGAACATGAAAAAAACATCACTTGGAAGGGGGTATCGCGATATCAAAGCATGGAAGTCGTGATACCCCTGACAGTGCTAAAATGAGGAGATATAGGCCATCTACAATGGTATCGCAATACCATACCATAGGTATTGAGATACCGAGACCTCCAAGACTCCCAATCTCAAGACTGTTTTGGGTATCACGATAAGCATGACAAGTGAAAAAACTGTAGGGACAATTTTATGTCCAAACAAGCATATGTCTTCTTTTTACTTAAGGGAAAAATAGTCATTGTTAGGTTAAATGATAGTAGGCTATAGATACAACTTTATAAGCCTTTCATTTAAGATTTTATTGGTTGATAGTTTCCTCTAATTTTCCATAGTTTTAGGTTTAGGTTTTCTTTTCATTTTTAATTTAGGATTTCTCTTTTCTTTTTAGAGTAGACTTTATTCTTGTAGTTTTCTTTCTTGTTTCTTGGAAAAAACTTTGTAAATGAAGATAGATGAAGCTTTTGGGTGCCATTGGTTCCACATTTAAATGAGCATTTCTTATCATTATCTCTATATTGTGCTTATTAACTATCTGATGAAATATTTGTTTGGATATTAAGTTTTATCATGTGCTAAATTGTTAGATGGTTGCGGGTTGACTGGTTGTTTGTTACCTTAAGTTAATGTTTATTCTTGATTAATTGGTTGTTCGATTATATCGAAATGCTTAATATATGAGAATTGACGGCTTTAGCGAAAAACCTAGATAAACGAGACCGAGAGGAGAGTTTATCCTTAGATAGTTCAATATAGTTGTACCGAGTAGTGAAATAGAGAAGTAGGGGTGTGCAAATTTTGAGTAAAACTGATTTTTTTTGTTTAACCGACCGAATTCGGTTAACCTAAAAAATTCGATTGGGGTTGACTAATACTTTTTTGGAAGTTTGGTTAACGATTAATTCGTTTCAAAATCGATCAATTAACCAAATTAATTGAATTTAATAAATAATATTATAATATATAAATATTAAGCCACTAACAACCACCGGCCTACCCTATAAACCCAATGAATCAAATATATATAAACCCAACCCAACCCAATCCTAAAATCTACATATAATTTAATAAATTAATAAATAAAGGTAAAAATTCTAAAACTAACTAAAAATCACGATCCAAACTTCACCTTATTCAAAATCCATAAGGCCCTAACCCTTTCAAAACCCCTAATTTGAAAGCTCCCAAAATCTCCAGTGCTAGTCACCTCCGGGAACCGTCCGGCGCCCACCAGTCACACCCTCCGGCATCCACCAGATCACCATCATCATTCCAATTCCAACTCCTTACACTCTCTAATGTAACCCAAAAAGCTCCAAAATTTCTTCAGAGTTGACTCTTTTTCACGTTATTCTCCAATTTCCACCATTGGAATCCTCGAAGAGGTACCGTATTTCTTCACTCGATCCCCATTTTCCCTTTTTTTTATTGCTTAAATAAATATTATTTTTCCATCTAAATTGACCTAGATTTGATGGCTCGTGATACATCCTTTAAAATACTGATCTTGAAATCTTATTGTTGTTGAAGTGTTAGTATGATTCTGTTTGGATTTTAATGAATTGGGTAGATATGGTTTTTGGGTAAATCGACCCAGATTTGATGGATCGTGATATATCCTTTAATTGTTTTTGTTAATTGCAGCCAAAGAAGTGGTGAAAGCAAATAATTTAGTTGAAACGGTCATTGTATTGCACAGACTAGTTGAGGTAGGCTTTTCCTCTCAGGCTTGTAGATGTCTATGCTCCTTAAATGGTTGCAAGAATATTTGAAAAAATAATAAGCACCTATAGCTCTTAATCTATAAGTTTTAGCTTTCTTGAACATAAACCAAGAGAATATTGAACTACTTAAAGGGTTATTCTGAATTAAGTAAGAAAACAATTAAGCATTGAAAAGCATGATTGATAGTTCTTCTTTTGTTAGTAAAATTTGAAATCTAGTAAATTCAGCTACATTAATATGATTGAAATGCAGACTCTAGTTATGTTGACTTTCTGTGTATGCTATACCCCTACTAGGATCCTTATATATATAATACGAATTAAGCATTGAAAAACATGATTCATGGATAGTTATGTATGTGTCAATGTACTTGGACTCGTTAAATGGATAGCCGTGTTTTGTTTGCAAGAGATCATCTATAGTAAGGAATGTAAGGCCATTTGGATCATTTGAACTTGTTTGATATCTGCAGTTTAGTGATATGCATTTTCATGTAATGCAAAGATAATGCTTTTTGTCTTTTATTATCGAAGGCCAACATCAAGTAATTTTGCCAATGGTATTTGTTCATTGTTTCATGGTTTTCTATGGAATCTGCTTAGCTCAATATTGAGTATTGACCATGCTTTGAAATATGTTAGTAATAACTTGCTTTTTGTCATTTCTGTTTTCCAGTATAGGAGGAATACAAGTTAGTGACCTAAAAGTTTTGAAAGAAAAACTTGAACAAGAGGTAACCTATTAAGGATTTATGTTTTGTGATATTACTGGAATTTATAATTTACTATTTAAGCATATGTATCAGTCTTTTATAATTTGGTTTTGTAATTCTGCAGATGAATTTTGTAAGTGATTCAGTTCAAATATTTGATTTTTTTTTAATAGTTTGAATTCTAAAGGCTTTTTTCTGTTGGCTCTGTAATTTTGGAGATGAGTTTTGTAACTGATTTAGGTCTAGTATGTTGATATTTGATTTCTTCTTAAATGTTTGAATTATTAGAGTTTCCATTTAGCTCTGTAATTTTGCAAATGAGTTTTGCAATTGATGCCCCAATACACTCGTCTGGTAGCGATAATATTATTGTATTAATTAACTATTTGTCGGTTTCTTAATTTAGAACTAAAAAAGGAGTGAAATAAAGTAGCATCTCATGCTCTATGTTTTGAAGATAATCCATCATTTTAGGTTCATTTAGGATCACTTCACATGCATACTTGTGTTGGTTAATTACATTTCCCATCAATCAGCAAACAATGTTTATTGTAGGTGATATTGGTCTTTTTATGAGTTTACCTCAACAAATAGCTAAATGTTTGAGCTCACAATCATGGTATTTTTATCGTGTTAAATTATACAGGTTTTGAGAAGTTAATATTTGATTATTCTTAATAGTGTTTTATAAATTTTATTTTGGTCATTCAATTTTGCATTTAATTTAATATTATAAATGTATTTTAATCTATTATATATATATTTTTGTAGAATGTCCACCGAACCATCATCTATTGAGGGTAGTGGTACACCTCCTACTTCGATAGATATTGGAAATTCTATAGGTGAAGCTTCAAGCCAAACAAAGGGGACTACTGGGAAAAGAAAAGCCACTCCTCAAAGGTCAGAAGTTTGGTCTTATTATGAAAAGGAACTTTGTTGTGATATGAAAAAAAATGGTACACGGTCATTGAAATATAATATTGACTCATGTAAGAAAAATCCTAGTAATGTTGTTGGCACCAGCCAAGGACTAGTTTTACCTAGAAATGATTGATGAATTACCTTTCAAGTTTGTTGAAAGTGAAGGCTTTAAGAAATTTATGTTCGCGGCATGTCCTATGTTTCATATTCCTTCACGAACTACTATGACTTCACGAACTACTATGACTAGGGATGTTTATCAATTGTATTTAGATGAAAGGGTCAAGATAAAACAACTTTTGAGAAGTTCTTGTTCTAGAGTTTGCTTAACTACTGACACAGGGACTTCTTTGGAAATAGTTAATATCATTGCTCACTTTATTGATAGCGATTGGAAATTGAATAAAAAGATTTTAAACTTTTGTCTAATTGCTAGTCATAAGGGTGGGTTTATTGAGATGGTGATTGAGAAATGCTTGTTGAATTGGGGATTGATAAGTTGTTTACTATTACTGTTGATAATCCAAGTTCAAATGATATTGCTATTGGTTATTTAAGAAAGAAATTTAACCCTCGAGGGGGTTTATTCAAAATGGTAAATATCTTCATATGAGATGCATGACACACATTATGAATTTCATTGTTGTTGAAGACTTAAAGGAAATGAATAAATTTGTTGAACGTGTTAGGGGGTTGTTAGATGTGTGAGACAATCTCCAGCTAGATTAAAAAAGTTTTAGGAGTGTTTTGTGGTGGAAAAGATAAGAGTGCAAGAAGATGTTGTGTCTTAATGTTTGTACTAGGTGGAACTCGACTTACTTAATGTTAGACACTGCTCAAAACTTTAAGAAAGCTTTTGAGAGATTTGAGCAACAAGATACTGTCAGATTACAGTTTCCTAATAAGGAATATTGAGTGTATCAAATAGGATCCTGTAAATATTTTATTGATTGTTATCCCTAACTTTAAGGCTGTATTTTAAGGGGCATCATCCCTAAAATTAGTTTGCTTCCTAGTATAGAGTTTCCTAAAGTTAGGCTCACTATGTATATAAATATTAGTGTAATTCCTTGTGAAATAATATAACAGAAAAACCTATTTCTTACATGGTATCAGATTAGACCGATTTCTGGGAATTTTTTTCTGGTATATTTTTTACTCCCATTCAACCCTCAAGCTTGTCTATTTTGTTCAAAAGAAATATGTCTGAAATTGTCCAAACCAATACCAATGGGGATAGTTTAGAAGTCTATGAACAACTCCAACCCAACAAGTGAGGTGTAGAACATTTAAGTGGCCTACAGATTAAATGGGAAGAATAACCTGAAGTGGTCTCAACTGGTTCGAACGTTCTTGAAGGGAAGAGGAAAGCTGAGTCACTAACTCGGAATGGGACCTAAAGAAGGAGATCCTAAGTTTGATGCTTGGGATGAACAAGACTCTATGGTAATGTCTTGGTTATGGAATTCTATAATGCCAGAAATTAGTGACGCATGCATGTTTCTTAACTCATCCAAAGAAATATGGGAGGCTGTGAAGCAGACTTATTCTAAAGTTCGAGATGCTGCTTAAATCTATGAAATCAAGACTAAGATTTCATCTACCAAGCAAGGAAGTTGTTCAATCACAGAGTATTCTAATCTGTTGCAAAGCTTATGGCAAGAGATGGATCATTATCAGTGCATTCAGATGAAGTGCAGTGCAGATGCAGCACTCCTGAAAAGGTTCGTTGAAAAGGATCGAATTTATGATTTTCTTGCTGGGCTAAATGTTGTATTTGATGCAGTAAGAGTCCAAATACTTGGAAAAGAGGAGCTACCATCACTAAATGAGACAATCGCGATTGTTCGTGCTAAAGAAGGAAGAAGAGGAGTTAAGCTTGAGAATGGTCAAGTGGATAGTTCTGCTTTAGCTACAAAGGCTGTCAGTGAAAGGAGATTTGCCATGGAACAGCCAACTAGCAACGATATTAAGAAGACAGAACTTACAAGGCCTATTAAAAGGGAGTCTGTATGGTGTACCTAGTGTAAAAAATCTCGTCACACTAAAGAAAACTACTGGAAGCTCCATGGGAAGCCACAGACAATTAAAAAGAATTTTTCCGAGACTAGTGGACAACCAAAGGAACAAGGGCGAGCACATATAACAAGACAGCTGGATGGAGAAAAGAATTCTCAAGACTCACTTGGTGTTTTTAATAAAAACGAAATTGAGAAGTTAAAGACTTTGCTGGGATCATTGGAAAAGTCTTCTTCAATAGGTACTTGTAGTTTGGCGCTTTCAGGTATATCCTCTTCTCAAAATTCTAATGTCTCGGACACAGTCACCAATAGGTCTTGGTTCATTGAGTCAGGAGCTACAGACCATATGATCCACTCCTCACAAAAATTTGTTCCATATACACCTTGTCCTAGTAATAGAAAGATAACAGTAGCCGATGGTTCTGTGATCACAGTGGCTGGTCAAGGTGATATTGTTATAGAGAAGACCCTTACTCTTAAAAATGTCATTCACGTTCCTAAACTGTTTACCAATCTTCTCTCTATCAAAAAAATTACCAAAGACTCTAATTGTAGTATGGTTTTTTATCCCAATCGATGTTTTTTTCAGGAACAGGTAAGCTTTTACTCTTATTTGTAGTGATATTTGGGGACCATCAACTATTTCAAACATCTCTGAGCTTGGTGGTTTGTATCCTTTATTGATGATTGTACCATGTGTCTTGGATATTTCTTTTAAAACAAAAATTTGATGTAAGGTCTGTATTTTCAAACTTTTATAACATGATCAAAACACAATTTATGGCTGACATAAAACGGTTTAGGTCAGACAATGCTAAAGACTATTTCAATCAATTTTTCTCCCCGTATTTTCAAGAAAAAGGCATTATACATGAGTCCTCTTGTGTTAGCACACCCCAACAAAATGGTGTTGCCGAAAGAAAGAATAGTCACATTTTAGCTATTACTAGAGCTCTATTGTTTCAAAAAAATGTCCCTAAACAATATTGGGGGGAGGCTATTTTAACTGCTACTCATATGATAAATAGGTTGTCTACAAAGGTCCTTGAATCTCAAAGTCCTATGCAAGTTCTAGCGAAATTCTTTCCTGATTTCAATACCTTAAACCTTACTCCCAAAATATTTGGATATGTTGCCTTTGTACATGTACATTCTCAAAATAGGGGAAAACTCAATCCACGAGCTGTCAAATGTGTCTTTCTCGATTATTCATCCACACAAAAAGGGTACAAATGCTATAATCCATCCACTAAAAAGTTTTATGTTTCAGCGAATGTTACTTTTGCAGAAGAAGAGAATTTCTTTACTCGTCCTTATCTTTAGGGGGAGAACTTATTCACAGAAGATAAGGACAGAATTCTTTCTTCTTGATTTTCCAGCTCCTGTCCAGCAGCCAAACACTCAAACATTGCCTACCAACCAGCCTGCCCAACTTAATTTTCCAGCACCTATTCATCAGCCAAACACTCAGTCACTGCCTACCAACCAGCCTGCCCAACTTAATTTTCCAGCACCTATTCAGCAGCCAAACATTCAGTCCTTACCTACCAACCAGCCTGGCCAACTTGAACCTATGCAACTCGAAATAGAGCCTAATACACCTAATACACCTAGTTTACTCAAGGAAGAAGGCACCGGTGCAAGTTTAATCATCTTCTTCGGATAAACAACCTACTAATCTACAACCCAAGGTAATTACTAAACCTACTTTGAATACTACTGAAAATTCATATCAGAAAGACTATGATTTTCTTATTGTTATTAGAAAAGGAACTAGAGCCTGTACAAAACATCCATTGTACTTATTCATGTCTTACAAAAATTTGTCCCATAACCATAAAGCCTTTCTTACAAGCCTAAATTATATCTCTATTCCCAAAACTGTATCCGAAGCATTAGATGATGAGAATTGGAAAAATGCCATGAAGGTTGAAATGGAAGCCCTTGAAAAAAATAAGACATGGGATTTGGTAAAATTACTGAAAGGAAAGAAACCAATTGGATGTCGTTGGGTGTACACAGTGAAATATAATTCAGATGGTTCTTTGGAGAGGTACAAAGCAAGATTAGTTGCTAAAGGGTACACTCAAATATATGGAATAGACTACCCTGAGACATTTGCCCTGGTTGCAAAGATGAACACTGTGAGAGTGTTGTTGTCACTCACTGCCAACAGAGGCTGGAAATTACAGCAATTTGACATCAAAAATGCCTTTTTACATGGTGATCTTGAGGAGGGAGTCTATATGGATGTTCCACCAGGGTTTGGTCCAAGTACAGGATAGGTAGTTTGCAAACTAAAAAAGGCTTTGTACAGACTAAAACAGTCCCCGAGAGCTTGGTTTGGAAGATTTACCAAAGTAATGCTCAAGCTAGGGTATAAACAGAGTCAAGGAGATCACACTCTGTTTGTAAAGCACTCATCTTCAGGGGGAATGACTGCTTTATTAGTCTATGTAGATGACATTATAGTGACTGTTGATGATCTGGAAGGAATGGAAAATTTAAAGAAATGCCTTGTAAAAGAATTTGAGGTCAAAGAGCTTGGTAAATTAAAATATTTTTGGTATTGAAGTAGCACTCTCAGGAGGAATCTTCATATCTCAGCAAAAATACATAACTGATTTGTTGACAAAGACGGGTGAGTTAGGATGTAAACCAGCAGAGACACCCATAGAGGAGAACCACAAACTTGGAGATGCACTAGAAGATGCAGTGGTTGATAAAGGTTCATATCAAAGACTCGTAGGGAAGCTCATTTACTTGCCACATACTAGATCGGATATTGCCTATGTAGTTGGTGTTATAAGTCAGTTCATGCACAATCCTAAAGAATCACATCTTCGAGCTGTATATCAGATTCTACAGTACTTAAAAGGCACTCCAGGCAAAGGAATCATATTTAAAAAAGGGGGAATTTAACCCTTGAAGCCTATACTGGTGCAAATTATGCAGGATCTATGGTTGATAGAAGATCAACCTCAGGCTATTGCACTTTTCTAGGAGGCAACCTTGTAACTTGGAGGAGTAAAAAACAGAATGTTGTGGCTAGATCTAGTGCAGAAGCTGAATTTAGAGCGATGGCTCTTGGAATTTGTGAATTATTATGGCTGAAAATTATTTTGGAAGATTTGAAGATCAAGTGGGGAAGGTCTAATGAAGTTGTATTGTGATAATAAGTCTGCTATCAATATTGCACATAATCCAGCGCAACATGATCGTACGAAGCACATTGAGGTTGACAGACGTTTCATCAAGGAGAAACTTAACAGTGGCTTAATTTGCACTCCATATGTGTCCACTGATGGTCAACTAGCAGATATCCTTACCAAAGGATTATCTGGGAAGACCTTTCAGAAACTAGTAAGCAAGCTGAGAATGGATGATATCCACTTCCCAGCTTGAGGGGGAGTGTCAGATTACAGTTTCCTAATAAGGAATATTGAGTGTATCAGATAGGATTCTGTAAATATTTTATTGATTGCTATCCCTAACTTTAAGGCTGTGTTTTAAAGGACAACATCCCCTAGAATTAGTTTGCTTCCTAGTATAGAGTTTCCTAAAGTTAGGCTCACTATGTATATAAATATTAGTGTAATTCCTTGTGAAATAATATAACAGAAAAAGCCTATTTCTAATAGATACAAACTTTAGGGCTGAACTTGAAAGGGGATAGGGTTGGCCTAGTGTGGATGATTGGGCTAGTGTTAGAAACTTGAGAGATTTCTTGGAACACTTTTATGACGTCACTTTGCGTATATCTGGCACTTTAGATGTCACGTCTAATAATTTTTTTGACGAGCTTTCTGAAATTGATATTCTTTTACGAGATACTCAGTTAAAAATTAATATTGATTTCAATGTTATGGCAATCAAGATGAAAGACAAATATGATAAGTTTTGGGGTGATATTGATAAGATGAATTTGCTTATATTTGTTGCTTGTGTTTTAGATCCTAGACAAAAATTAAAGTATCTTGCATTGCACTTAGTGAAATGTCTAATTTTGAAAAAGTTTGTGAAATGATGCAAAAATTGAAGGAAGCTTTGTATAAGCCTTCACTTCATAGTACTTGTAGCCAATCAAGTGTGACAGCACATGTTTCTCTCGGTGAACCACAAAAAATGAAAAAGTGTATGCAAGCTTTGTATAAAAAGCGTGAGTTGGGAAATGGTGGTGAGGATAAAACATTTGAATTGGATAAATATCTAGCTGAGGCTAATGAGGATTTTGTTGAAGATTTTGATATTTTATTGTGGTGGAAAGTGAATAGCCCTAGATTTCCTACTCTTTCAAAAATGGCCAAAGATGTGTTAGCTATATCAGTATCTACGGTTGCTTCAGAGTCTGCATTTAGCACCGAGGGGCGTGTGTTTGATCAATATAGGAGTTCTTTAACTCCTAAAATTGTACAAGCTCTTGTGTATACTCAAGATTGGATTCGAAAATTATCATCACAAGAAGACACCAAAAAAATTGAATAACAAATCCAAGAGCTTGACAATATTGAAAATGGTATATTTATTATTTTATTTTAATGGTTTCAATTTTTTTACCATATCACTCCTACATTAACTTATTTAATCAATTTAATGTTTAGACTTTTCTTGGAATACATCTGAACTTACCCTAAATTCATGAGCTTTCGTGAGTCGAAAGGTATATGCTTACTATCTTAATCTTGTTAACTTACAATCTATTCATTTGTTTATACTATTTGATTTTTTTTAAATGCATATATTTCTATTATATGCTCATTTTTTGTACTTATTTTTTTGTAGGTATAATGCAAATGGAGATCTTTTGGAGAGAAGAAATAGATACAAGTGGAGAATATTAAAGACTTACATTTTAATTATGTGTTAATTTCAAGACTCATGTATTGTTTTTAATTATGTAGTGATTCAATACTTTAATTCAGGTAATTCGGGTAGTTCCGGTAATTCAGTTAATTTTTTACTTGTTTTAACCATAAATAAAAAAAAAATATATAAATTTCAATTAATTCAGTTAATCGACCGAATTAACCAAAAAAGTTCAGTTTGGTTAAATTTTTTTTTTGAAAAAATTTTGGTTCGGTTAACGGCTAAAGGTTTAAAAGGGTCAATTAATTTGATTAATGATAGTTCAGGTTGGTTAACCGAATGAACACCCCTACTGAGGAGTAATCTATATGCCTAGGTGAGACCAAAAGGTAATCTTAGGTGGTATATTTTAGTCTAAGGTGTAACCGAGAGGAGATTCTTAACTAAAAGTGGCAACCATTATAAACAGTGTAGATTTATTAGTAGCACTTAACTAATCAATCGACCATCATTTACATTAGCTAAAACATTAGGAAGAAAGTTTAGCTTAGTTAGTTTAATTTTAGTTTATAAACAATTTTAAATGTGATCACACTAACAATTTCCAACTCAATTAGATTAATAATTGCTCGTCTTATAATTAACTTAATAAACACATTTACCCATTTAGTAATCTTTTAAATTAAATCCTTAAAATATTTCAGTATTTCATTGTAACACTCCAAATATTACAACTAACCTATCACAGTTACAATAAAGCCGCGATTATTATATTTTCTTTTAATTGCCAAATGTTGATTCATCTCTCTCGTTTGAAATGGAAGAATCTTATTTGTAGTCGCGAAGACCCCAAAGGAAGACAAAGTTCACTTGAAAGTGACAAAAGAGTGCGTTCGAAGTCTTGCCTTCAGTTGATACCATACTCAAATTCAATCTCTCAAAAACCTCTACCCCTTGTTAAAATATCTATTGTTTATTCAATAAACAATGGATAAATATTAAGAAGGCTCTTAAACTTTAACATTTTATATAAATAAGCCCCCATACTTCTTGTATTCCTGAACTAAGTCCATAACCTTTTAACTGCATCGTAATAAGCCTTTAACCTTTAACTTATACCTAAATAAACCCTTTACCATAAACCCATCTCTTCAGGGCTGCTTCCTTAGGTACAAATCAAAAGATAACTCGAGGGCTTATTTGGGTAAGGGAAAAGTACAATGACTTACATCTAAATAAATCATAATATAGTCCAATAGCTATTTTAACATTTTAGCCATAAACATGAAACCTACGACTAATCATTACCTAACAGAAGTATTTGCATCCAAATGAAATTATATTCCGAGAAATTATCTTCATCCTTAATTTCTCACTAGTGGAGTTAAAAACTCTATAGGCAGCATGGTAAAAACGAAGTCAATAGTTTCTAGTTCCAATGCAGCTATAAGATCCTACACTACAATGCTTATCATCAGAAGAAAAAGGCATAACAACAAGAAGCCAACTGTCTCAGATGAAAAATGATGAGAAAAAGGATAATAGCAGCTATGTATAAAAAGGAAAAACACTTAAAACAATATTCACTCCTGCATCCAGAATTTCCCCATATTGCAATAATCCTCTTAATGGCTTTAGGCCTGCAGAAAACAGGTGAACATAAGCATATATAGAATTAACAACAACAAATGTCAAACAGTTTGACCATAAAGTTTGAACTTATTGTTCAAGGATGTACGGATTAATGATCAATATACGCGTAATAGTTCTCCATTATTACCTTGTTAGCTATGTTGTTGGAAAGCCAATCCAAACCCTCATAAAGCCCCTCACCAGAGGTTGCGCAGGTGCTCTGGATGTACCTGAAATTACCACCAAGTTGCGTCAGTGTTAATGAATGAGAAGATTGCAAACTATGGCAGTAAAACACAACACAAAAGCATTACCAGTGACGTTGTCGAAGGGAATGGAGGCCAAGCTTATCAGTTATTTCAGCAGCATTCATTGCATTTGGAAGATCTTGCTTGTTTGCAAATACAAGCAACACTGCATCTCGCAGCTCATCCTGCAGAACAAGAAATAGCATAATCATCAAAGTCCAGCAAAACTAAACCAACAGCAGAAGATTCATCTCGTGCTCTTGATATTATTCTCAATATTTCAATATCTAATCCATTTTCATTTGATAATTTTGGCATTGACATGAATAAGGTCAAAAAATTATTATTTGGAACATTAAACTACTTTGAAGAATAAATATATGGAAGAAAACCAGTAGCATAGTTTATGCGACCAATTCATTGAATTCAATCATAAGCTTCTGATGTTTGTACTTTCAAGCATAATAATGTTTCTTTGAATCCAAATGGTTTTCAACTCAGCATTCAGTCAACCACACATGATTGTCATCACAGTCTTTGCAATAGAAAGATCAAGTAACATGAATCATGCCAGCTAGATTTTTTTCAAACAATTTAATCAGACAAGATAAATAAAGAACCCCAACAACTAGCAAGGGCAGGGCAGAGGACATCCAATTCCCAAAACCCAACCATAGAAGAGCCATTAACACAAAACTGTCCTGTTGCTAGCGTACGACTGCTAAATTTGTTTTTATATGAACACATAAGATATAGCATCCAAAAGCCACTTATAACAGCAATAAAATACATGCATAAACAATAGCGATAAAAACAAAGGTGGTTCCACTTAAATTGTCACTTATCATACCTCATTCAGCATTCTATGCAATTCATCCCTAGCCTCAACAACACGATCTCTGTCATTGCTATCAACAACAAAGATGAGACCCTGTGTATTCTGGAAGTAATGCCTCCACAATGGACGAATCTGCATGATTAGTAATGCAAGGATGTTCTTGGTTAGTCAAGACATTGATATCAGACTATGCAAAGAGCCCTAACTATTACTGTGCCAGAATACAAAGTTGTTGAAATAACCAGGCTAAGTATAGCAATAAAGAGATACCTTGTCCTGACCACCAACATCCCACACGGTGAAACTGATGTTCTTATATTCAACAGTCTCCACATTAAATCCTGAAAAGAGAAAACATGTATGATGAACCATGACCAAGGATAAATACATCACAAACATGAACAAGTTACTGTACAAAACAAAATCACATTATGAAATAGTCAGGGGCAGAATGGATTACATGCTTTGCTAGCAAATTTGTTCCATGGAGTACATGAAAATAGACATCATCTATGTTATCTAGACTATTTATTTCTTTTAAAGGATCCAAATCTAACACTTGTATTTAATCATATTCGAACATAAATATAAAGTGCTATTTTCGAAATATATTGAAATTTAAAAAAAAAATTAAAAAATGAAGGATTTGGAATAAAGGAGTATCTAAATAAAGGGCAAGCAATCGTGAGAACAGAATAACTACAATAGTTCTAATATACATTAAAAGATAAATATAATCACCAAACAAGAGATAAACACAACGAAAAAGATTTGGAATACGAGCGCTTACCGATGGTGGGAATAGTGGTGACAATCTCTCCAAGCTTGAGCTTGTACAAGATGGTAGTTTTACCGGCTGCATCAAGACCCACCATTAAAATTCGCATCTCCTTCTTGGCAAAAAGCCGGCTAAAAAGCTTGGTGAAAGTCAGCCCCATTTCTCTTCCCTAGTTGTTGATCCCTGAATATCATGAAAATTCGCAGACATCATTTTCTTTTTTTCTTTTCGAGTTAAAACACGGATATCATATTAGAAAGAATAACTCAAATATACTATTTTCCAATCAATAAACAAATTTCAAACGAATCAAATAGATCTAAACGAAAAACCACAAAAAATCATTGCCATGACGTCATTTCCATAAAGTTCCTTAGAGAAATTTAAAAAAAATCATACATAAAATCAATGGTAAACAACATATCTAGAATAATTCATCGAACAAACCTTCAAATCATAGAAAACGCAACAAAGTTTCTCATAATTCGAAACGCAAGCCATAGAAATGAAGTACTAAACAAATCGTTTCTTAAACAAAGTGCAATGAAAAGATCCCTTTACATTTATCGGAATGCTAGACCAAAAAGAAATATCAAAAGAGAGAATCGAATTACTATACCTTTGGAGACAACTGCAGAGACCACATCAGACTTTGATTTTGAAAGAAAGGGCTTGAGACCAACGCTAATTATGCTTTGGTTTATGTATCGGGGTTGTAAGAAGTGCCAGTTTGAACGATTTATAAAACCCAAAAGACAAAGAACAGATTCGCGGGTGCACCATACCACATCAGATCCCCTAGAACATATCAGTCCAAAAATTTATTATTCTAATTTATTTTAAAATTTTTTAAAAAAATTTCTTTCACTATTGATAAATAAATATTTAACAATAAAATATGTCATGCTCTTAATTGTTATTTTATAAATATCAGCTTTTATTTAAGTTTTAGCTAATACTTTTAAATAAACTGTTAATAGATTACCGTGGTTGATTTGAACAACTGATTCTATTATCTGTTTATTTAAAAGTGTTAGCTAAATTTAACTGAAAGCTGATAGTTATAAAATAACAAATAAGGATATGACACATTTTATTTTATAATCTTTTAGTTTTTATTGGGTGAAATTATTGAAATAAGACACTATTACTAAGGAATTAAAACATCTATTATGGAAATTAATTAGTAAATATTTTTGAAAATTTAAATAAATAAATTTCTGAAGTTGCAAATATTAACATTGTGCAAATTAATAAACATTAATAGTGTATCAATATAATTGTAAACTATATTTTTAGTGATAATTATGTCATGTTCTTAGTATGTAAATTAGTGATAATTATTCCACACTTTAAATAAATTTATCAAGTAGCATATTTCAATTAATATAAAGTTGCATAAAAAATCATTTTACACAATTAAATTGAAAATAAATTAAGAATGAATAAATATTCAAGAAATAGTTATATGTGGCAAATGGAGTAATTTTTTAGCAACCATGTGGTAAAGTGAGTAATTTTTGAGTAAGCATGGTCAGATATGTCGTTTCACATATGTCATTTTATATCAACCGTGAGAAAAGCTATTCATCCCTACGTTTTTTTATTTTGGAGATTTTAGCTCAATAAGCTATTGCAAACCTCGATTCACCAAACACTACAATTAGAGGGTTTGATTACTCAATCATCCATTTGTGCCTAAATCAACTAAAAAAGACTCAAACCTTTAACTTTTTCTTATAAGTTGTTTAGAATTTCTTTTATAATTTTTAATTTTTAAAATATAAATTTTGGAATTTTTATAAATATTTTAAAATTTAAAATTTATTTTGATTTTTTAAAATTTTTGTTGAGATAGAGACCAATTTGCTCATTTTCAAAATTGATAGGGGGCAAAAAGGTATTTACACAAATTTGTTATTTGAGTTATTCAAATTATTTAAATTGTAAAATTTAACTCAACTTGAACTTGAAACTCGAATTACTTATACGAGTTAACTAAAAAATCATAAAACTCGAGTAACTTGAAATTCAAGTCGAATCGAATTTTGCTCACCCCTACGTGAAATAGCTAGGGATGCAAAAAAAACCCGAACCTAGTTTCGACTTGACTGCACTCCGACGTGCGTGCACTGGAGCTATGAATCAACACAATTATCTCTAAATATCTAGCGGTATACTACAAGTGTGACAGGTCAAGTTGTAATATTTATAGTGTTACAATGGAACACCCGAGTATTCCAAGGATCGAACTCAAAAGAGTTTGGGACAAAGTGATTCCTAAGCAACAAACATGCAAATAGGAAGTCTAGCTAACTACTCACTATGTAATTTATTAGGACAATTCATAATCAAGGGTAAGTTACACTAGTCAGTTGTCTAACACTAAAAAGGATTAAAGTGTAAAATAATCAAAATTATGCAATTAACAATTCAATACACACAAGCGGTTGGTTGACTTCCATGTTGTAGGTTAGTCTTTGGATTAAGAATCTAAAAGGCTTAAACTTCTAATTGACTCAATTTTACCTCTCGGTCACCACTTTACCAAATTAGATGATTTAGTATGTTTATCTCTTGACCTCACCAAACTAACTTGGGACAATCAAATTGGTGCACAATAGGATCTCTTCTCGGCCTCACCTATCTAAATGTTCACCTATCAAATTGGTGCTTAGTGGTTGTCTAATGTTTAAACTAATACTAAGCGGTATTACGTGGTCGAATCGTAATACGAAAAGAAAACTTATATTAGTAGACGAACTTAAACATGTCATTAATCTAATCAGAAATGAGCAAACCTATTGAAAGAGTAATATTTCGTCTATCAAGTTAAATTGGGGAGATGCCTTGTTTTGGGCATTGAAGCGAATGACTCCTAGAAGATAGGGATATAAATGTTACTGACTGGACTAACAATGTAATAGCCCGATTTTGGGTCTAGTCGGAACAGTGGTTTCAGGACCACAAATCCGACGCATTAAAATTTATTTTTATTATATTTTTATGGTCTACATTTTTATGGAATGATTTCGTGAAAATTCTGTTCAAAAATTTTGACGTTTCGACACTCAATTTAGCTAAAGGGACTAAATTGCAAAAAGTGCAAAATGTGAGTTCTATATGTTAAAGGTATCCAATTGCTATGAGATCTTAAATTAGAGGTCCTTAGATGGTAATTAGACCATTATACTTAGTATGGACAAAAATGGATATGGTTAGGTGAAATTTTGAAGTTAGGCATTAAAGGCATTTTGGTCATTTGGTAAATAAAGCCAAAATAGCTAAATAAAAGTCTTCATCTTCATCAATTTAGTCCCCCATGGCCGAAATTCACAAAAGGATTCCATAGCTAGGTTTTATTCATCTTCCAAGCTCCGTTGTAAGTATATTCTAGTCCCGTTTTTAATGATTTTTATGTTTTTGAGATCCTTGCAACCTAATCTAGCTATTTCAAGGACTAATTTGAAAGAAAATCAAAGTCTAAAATTTTACCCATGATAGATAATTGTGTATTTTGATGTCTAATAGTAGATTTTGTATGTTTGATGTTAGATAAACAACTTTTACTAAGTGATTTTTGATGAAAATACTTAAAAAGGACCTATTTGTAAAAGTTGTAAAATGAGTGTAAAAATGAGAATAAATGAAAAATGTAGGCATCTATGAGCATGAAAAAGATTCGGCTAGGCTTGGGTTTTGAAGAAATTGGCTATATTTCATTTTACGATCCTAGGGACTAAAATGTAAAAAGTTGAAAAGTTAGGGGGAAAATGTAATTTTTTCCATAAGGTGTTTTTGGGATTAAATTGAATAATGTGATAATTAAATAAGCTAAATTTGATATTATAGATCAAGAAAGACGAGGTTCTAACCTAGACCGGGGAAATAACAAGATTGTGGACTAAAATCAAATAATTATCCATTTTGTGCCGAGGTAAGTTCGTATGTTAAAAATAAGCTTCAGAATAATTGTACCTAAATGCTTTAATATTGCATGAATTGTATGTTTGATTTTGTGAATGAGTATAATCCTACAAACGAGTTCAAGGATGAATCGACAAGCAAGAAATCTCGTTTGAACCTTAGGAATAGGTTAGAATACAAGTGACATGTCACTAGGGTCGTTATGTGTTACGTGATTATATGATCCGTGTGCTGGTCTCGTACGTCCTACTGTGGCTGAGTATACCGGCATATGTTGCGGATACTTGACAACTTGTGTGAGCAGCACCGTGTAGCTACATCTTGACTGACAGCTTGTGTGAGAAGGCCCGTTGATAGCTCGAGAGCGAGCGATTATGTGATATGAGATTTAGGTGGCTTTGGCTACATATGTGGCACTTAGTGTGCAAAGTTTCCTGAGTATCCGACATTATTATTCCGAGTGGTTCACTGGTATGTCAAAGATGAAAGTATGTCTACATTCATTTTGAGATGGCTCAGGTATGTATGTAAAGCTTATGCTTATTAAATGTGTGAAATGATGAATATGAGGTACGTTTTGTGATGGGATAAATTATGATTATGAAACTATGGTAGGTTTACATTTAATTATGTTATGTCATTTGAAATGTTGTGCATGGTAGGGTTGCTTATTTCTTACGTACGAGCTTATTAAGCTATATAGCTTACTTCGTTTATTTTCCATGTTTTTATAGTGTTGCCAAGCTAACTCGAAATCGGAGATCGTCAGAGATTTGGATCACACTATCAAACTCTCATTTTGGGTATTGATGATTTTGGTATTTTGAATATATGGCATGTATAGGGATTTGGTCATTTTGTTGTATGTGTCATTTGCAATGTGGCCAAATGTATTGGCTTATAATGGTTAATGGTTTCATTTTGTATGTGGCCATGAATGATGGCTAATATTGGTATATGTATATTCATATGATGATTCCTTTCATGAATGTGGAAACTTGCATGATTTGAGTTGATAAATATGCGATGTTTATGTATGATAGATGTAGCATGTGAATGATGTGTGGATGTCTTGGTTGTGGATGTTTAGTTGCCTAAGTGTGCCATGAATTGTGCCATTGAATTGGTGTAAGTGTAGCTGTAAATGAGGGTGACAAATGGCTTGGTAAATAGCCTTTATTTTGTCTACACAGTCAGACACATGGGCGTGTGTCTAGGCCGTATGCGACACACGACTTGCCCCACGAGCGTGTGTATTGTCCTTGTGTCTCCTACACCTTAATTTTAAGAAACAGATTGTCCAGAATTGAGCACATGGGCGTGGGTCTCGGCCGTGTGTGCTACACGGGCATGTGCCTCGACCGTGTGAAGTTTGCACCTGTTTTATGAAAAATTATGAAAATTAGATTGACCACACGGCCTAGCACATGGGCATGTGGCAAGGCCGTGTAGCACAAGTCAGAGAGCACCCTAAATTGAACATGGCCTGTAGCATGGGCGTGTCCCTTGAACCACACAGGCGCGTGACCCTTGTAACATGAAAAATTTTCTAAGTTGTGTAAAATTTTCCAAAGTTCTCGGTTTAGTCCCGAACCACTTCCAAAGCATGTTTTGGGCATCGTAGGCTCGTATAAGGGACTTTATGATTGAATATGAATGGTTTTAATTCAGACGCAAATTTATGACTCGGAATTGTGTGAATGCTTGTGTTATAAGTCTGGTATTGCCTCGAGCCTTATTCTGGCATTGAATACGAGTAAAGGGTGTTACAAACAATACATCAGACTGGACTCAATAAGAATAGATCTTGAATTCAATTATGGATTTATTCACTTGTGACATTCAAAGTGTGATATACCTTAATCCTGAGTAGTGACAGACTATGTATTCGTGAAAAGCCTGAGTTTAAATATATATAAGGAACCGAAAGCTAGCGTGTTGAGTATAGGACTTCTATAATATGTAGCGTCATTCACAAAAATGGAATTTATAGCCCAAGATATGGGTAAATGATATCCCCTTATTGGAATTACATGGTTGATGAAAAGTAAACGTGGCCATGGGTCGTTCATCTTTGTGATGAATTGTAACACCCCTTACCCGAGACCGTTGCCGGAGTCGAGCACGAGGCATTACTGGACTTAACTTACTAGTTCGAGGCATAAAAATTGAAACTGTCCGTCTACGTCATGTTCACTAAATTAATTATAACTTGAGTTACGAAACTCAAAATCTAGATATATAAATTTTCCTTGAAACTAGACTCATATATATTCTTACTGTAAGTTTTCTAGAATTTTTGGTGTGGCCAATTAGTACAGTTTATTAGTTAAAGTCTCCCCTATTACACAGTTTGACAGTTCTGACCTCTCTTCACTAAAAATCAATTATCTCATAATATAAAACTCTTTTTCCTAAACAGTTTTATTTATATAAAAATAGACTCAATAAGATTTAATTCTATATCTCATGCACAACCTAATTCAATTTATACTATTTTTGGTGATTTTTCAAAATCACGTCACTGCTGCTATCCAACTATTCCCCTGCATATAATCACATAATTTCTTTAAAATAACTATCAACTAGGCATTTCATAACATCCAAATCATGTTCTTAATTAACCATTTTAATGGCTAATCATTACCAAGCATTTACAAGCCAATATTAAGCCATATCATAAGGTCATACACACAAAATGCCTAAGTCCCTATACATGCCATAACTTAGAACGTTCGAATCACAAAATACCAATATAATCTTTTGATAGTGTGTAACGATCTCCGACGTTCTTGTGATCCCCGAATTGGCTTGTAAAACTATAAAAAAATTTAAAGAATGGGAGTAAGCATAAAGCTTAGTAAGTTTACATGTAAATAGATAACAACATTCTTAATGAATTATCTTATGCTTTTCTTATCAAGATCACTTAAGCTTTTAACTCAATATACTTAAACTTGTATTCTTACCTTATCTTTTAACATGAATTTATCTTACCTTACCTTTTTAGCTTGAACTTGTCTTACCTTTACTTTTTAGCTTGAACTTGTCTTACCTTACCTTTTTAGCTTGAACTTGTCTTACCTTTACTTTGGTTTACTCTTGGAATTTTCCCATTGAACCACTTTGGAATACTAAGGATACGCGGGTACCTTTCCTAATGAAACTTAACCATTGCCATGTCTTGACATGGTCTTACGTAGTATCCTTGCTTTATGAACTCACCAATGCCATGCCTTGGCATGGTCTTACATGAGACCTTTGTCTTATAAATTCACCAATGCCATGCCTTGGCATGGTCTTACATGGGACCTTTGCCTTATAGTAACTTATCAATGCCATGTCTTGACATGGTCTTACATGATTTCCTTAAACCCTAATGTCATGACATTTGTATCCTACACATTCATAAGGTTCAACCGGAACTTTCTGAGATAGCTTTTCCGTCAATTCATACTTGAGTCTTTAAATAATAAATTTACAGAATAAATATGTAAATGCTGGAATTTAATAATATTAAATGTAAAATAATAGAATATTACATTTATTTACCGCAAACTTACCTTGAAACAAAATACGATAAACTATATCGATTTAGTCCACTATCTTTTTCTTTCCCCGATCTAACTCTGGATTTCGTTCTTCTTGATCTATAATAGCAAATTTAGCTTATTTAATACTCACATTTACTAAAACAGTCCTTAACTCTAACTTTGGCAAAATTACAATTTTACCCCTAAACTTTTACATAATTACAATTTTGCCCCTACGCTCGAAAATTAAACTTCAACCCTTATTCTTATGTTTTCTAACATGCTGAACATTTTTCTCTTGTATAGCAACTTCAAATTCTTACTATAACACATACTTATGAATAATAACAACTTTTACTAATTAGCTCACTTTACTCGTTTTCACCGAAAATCACTTAGTAAAAATCGTTCCTCTACTCATAAACATGCATAATCTACCATCAATCATCAAAATACACAAGCTTTCAACAATGGCATAATTCAAAATATTCACCAAAATCAAAAATTCAAGCATGGGTTTTGTAGATAACTTAGCAACGATCTCAAAAACGTAAAAATTATTAAAAACCGAACAAAAACTAACCTTGAATTAAGCTTCCAAAGATGCCAAAATTTCAAAGCTTTCAAAGCTTTATTTTCTTCTTTAGTTTCGGTTGATTGAAGTTAAAGAAGATGAACATGCCACCACTTTATGTTTTATTTTATTATAATCTTATAATATATTATTTATTAAAGTAAACTTAACATATATGAAATAAACATGTAAATGCCTTATATAAATACATGTTGCCGTCCACTACACTTGAAAAAAATAATTTACAACATAAGGCCTCAACTTTATAAAAACACATCAATTTGATCACTCAATTAAATAAAAGGTTACTTTTACCACTTATGCGATTTAGTCATTTTACTTAAATTAAACACACAAACGGATAAATTAACTCACGAAACTTTAACACATGCTCAATCATATAACATAGGTACCGAATATAATATTAAAATATTTTTCTGACTTCGGATTTGTGGTCTCGAAACCACTATTCCGTTTAGGCCTTATTTCGGGATGTTACATTTCTCCCCCCTTTAGGGATTTTCGTCCCCGAAAATCTTACCTGTAAAGAGATTTGGGTACTGTTTTCACATAGTTTCTTCGGGCTCCTATTTCTACTCGGGAACTAATACAGGCTGCAATGAACCTGAAGGTACTTGATGTTCGGCCTTTACCTGCTGACAGATCAAGCATCTAGAAACAAACTCTGATATATCTCTTTCCATTCCTGTCCTCCAATACATTTTCTTCAAATCATTATACATCTTTGTACTACCTGGGTGAATAGACAAAGAACTGTTATGTGCTTCCTATAAGATTTTCCTAATAAGCTCATCATTCTTTGGTACACATACTCTGTCTCTGAACAGCAAACAACCGTCAGAACCGATCTGAAAATTAGACTCTACACCTGACTCGCACTGAACTCTTTTGGCTTGCAACTCACTGTCATCTTTCTGAGCTTCACAAATTTCTTCAAGAAACGTCGATTTAGCTCTCAACTCAGCTAAGATAGAACCATCATCTGATAATACCAAACTAGTGTGCAAAGCTCTCAATGCAAATAACGATTTTCTACTGAAAGCATCAGCAACAACATTTGCCTTACCCGGGTGATACTCGATCACTAGCTCATAATCTTTAATCAACTCTAGCCATCTTCTTTGCCTCAAGTTCAGATCTTTCTGAGTCATCAAGTACTTCAAACTTTTGTGACCAGTGAATATTCGGCATTTCTCACCATATAAGTGATGTCTCCATATTTTCAATGCAAATACAATAGCAGCTAGCTCTAAATCATGTGTCGGATAGTTTTTCTCATGTGGCTTTAACTATCTAGAGGCATAAGCAATTACCCTTCCTTCCTGCATAAGTACACAGCCTAGTCCATTCAAGGATGCATCACTGTAAATCACAAACTCTTTTCCCGGTTCTGGTTGTACTAAAACAGGAGCTTTAGTCAACAATGCCTTTAACTTGTCGAAACTCTATTGACACTTTTCAGTCCATTCAAACTTGACATCTTTCTATAGCAATCTTGCCAATGGAGTAGCTATCTTGGAAAATCCCTCTACAAATCGTCTATAATAACCAGCAAGACCAAGAAAACTTCTGACCTCTGATACATTTCTGGGAGGCTTCCAATCAACAATTGCTGAAATCTTACTCGGATCAACTCTAATACCTTTACCTGAGACAATATGTCCAAGAAAACAAACTTCCTGTAACCAGAACTCACTTTTGCTAAACTTGGCATAAAGCTGATTATCTCTCAAAATCTGTAAAACTGTTCTCAAATGCTTTGCATGCTCTTCTCATCATGAGAATAAATCAAAATGTCATCAATGAACACGACTACAAACTTGTCCAAATAAGGTCTAAAAATTCGGTTCATTAAATCCATGAAAATAGCAGGAGAATTAGTTAAGCCAAATGGCATCACAAGAAACTCATTGTGACCATACCTAGTTCGAAAAGCAGTCTTTGGAACATCTGACTCTTTAACTCGCAACTGATAGTATCCGGATCTCAAATCTATCTTAGAGAACACAGCGGCTCCCTTCAATTGATCAAACAAATCATCTATTCTAGGTAATGGATATTTGTTCTTGATGGTTACATTGTTAAGCTGTCGATAGTCTATGCACAATCTCATGGAACCGTCCTTTTTTTTCACAAATAACACTGGCGCGCCCCATGGTGAATAACTAGGTCTTACAAAGCCTTTATCAGTTAATTCCTGTAACTGAGCTTTCAATTCTTTCAATTATATTGAAGCCATTCTATAAGGAGCAATAGAAATAGGTGTGGTACCTGGAATCAATTCAATACCAAACTCAACTTCTCTGATAGGAGGCAAGCCTGGTAGTTCTTCCGGAAACACATCAGGAAACTCATTTACCACTGGCACTTTGGGTCTTTAGTATTGAACACAAAAGCAAGATAAGCTTCACATCCCTTTCCTTAAACATTTCTGAGCAGACATAACAGAAATCATGGAAATTGAACTATCTGACTCATTTGAATTAACTCGAAGGAACTCACTATTTTCACATTTCAACTCAATGAATCTCTTTCCACAATTCACTATCACATCATGTGTAGTTAACCAATCCATACCAAGAATCACATCAAACTCATCAAATGGCAATAGCATGAGATCAGCCGGAAAACAGTAACCTCTAATCATCAAAGGCCATTTTTTACTTACTTTGTTTACTAACACATGCTGGCCTAATGGGTTCGATACTTTAATCACAAAACCGTAAACTCTATGGGCATGTTCATACTAGCCATTAATTTCATGCAAACATAGGAATGGGTTGAACCCAGATCAATCAAAGCAATAACATTAACATCATGAAGAGAAAATGTACCCGTAATTACGTCGGGGGAAGTTGCCTCTTCACGAGCACGGGTAGCATAAGTCCTTGTAGGTGCTCTAACATCTGATCTTGTTGTTGTATCTCTAAATGTACCTCTACCTGCCCCTACTCCCGAATTTCTCTGAGATCTGCCTCTAACGGGGGCATTACCTGATTTTGCACTCGGTATTACTTCTTTTTTAACCATTTCGGGACACTCCCGGATGAAATGATCAGGTGCACCATATCGGAAACAACCAGTCTCAGTTACTCGACATTGTCCTGGATGATGTCAACCACATTGAGGACACTCGGGTCTATCAGGCTGAGTACTACAAACACTCGCAATCGAAGTGGTTTGAGCTTTTGAATCCATAAATCTTCCACCTCTATTTCGGCTAGAATACCCGGCTGAAAAATTAGATCTCGTAGAAAACTCTCTAGGCCTCTTGGATGTAGACTGAAATGACTTGCTCATCTGTCTTTTTTTTCGTGTCTTGCATATCAATTTCAGCTTTACCTTTTCTTTTTAATAACTCTTCTGCCTTACAAGCTCATTCAACTAAAGCAACAAACTCTTTTATCTCTAATACACCAACTGACAGTCGGATATCATCATTGAGTCCATCCTCAAATCTTTTACACATGATAGCTTCTGTAGACACACACTCTCGAGCATAATTGCTGAGTGGAACAAATTCACGTTCATAATCGGTCACCATCATCTTACCCTGTTTTAATTTAAGGAACTCTTTTCTTTTCTGATCAATAAACCTCTGACTGATGTACTTCTTACGGAACTCCTCTTGAAAGAAATCCCAAGTAACTCTTTCTTTCGGTACTACTGACATAAGTGTCTTCCACCACTGGTAGGCCGAATCTCTAAGAAGTGACACCACACATTTAATACATTCTTCTGGTGTGCAGGATAACTCATCAAAGACTCTGATAGTGTTCTCGAGCCAAAATTCAGCTTTCTCTACATCATCATCTTTGGTAGCCCGAAACTCTTCAGCCCCTTGTTTTCTGATCTTGTCAACGGGCGGTTTCTCTCTTCTAACTGTATTTATAACTGGGGAAGCTACATGGGTAGTCTGTGGATCATGAGGGGGTGGAGGTTTAACGGCCGGGTTCGTACGAACGAACTCAGCAAACCATTCATTCATAGCTTGGAAGAAGGCTTCTTGAGCCCCTCCTCCCTGACTAACTGTAATGGGCCTTTCATGACTATTTAGTGGCACCGTCTCTTCAGTGGGAGCGGGCGCATTACTCTCTACATCATCTGCACCATCTCGTTCGGGATCCATAACTATATAAGAAAAACATTTTTAAAATTGTCAGGAGTCGTCACACTATCAAAATATAAGTATGGCATGGATAGCTAGACTCTTACTCATACTGAATTTTCTAAGAATCGACTAAACTCTTGCTCTGATACCAATAAATGTAACGCCCCTTACCCGAGACCGTTTCTGGAGTCGAGCACGAGGCATTACTAGACTTAACTTACTAGTTCGGGGCATAAAAATTGAAACTGTTCGTCTGCATCATGTTCACTAAATTAATTATAACTTGAGTTACGAAACTCAAAATCTAGATTTGTAAATTTTTCTTGAAACTAGACTCATATATCTTCTTACTATAATTTTTCTAGAATTTTTGGTGTGGCCAATTAGTACAGTTTATTAGTTAAAGTCTCCCCTATTACACAGTTTGACAGTTCTGACCTCTCTTCACTAAAAATCAATTATCTCATAATATACAACTCTTTTTCCTACACCGTTTTCTTTATATAAAAATAGACTCAATAAGATTTAATTATATATCTCATGCACAGCCTAATTAAATTTCTACTATTTATGGTGATTTTTCAAATTCACGTCACTGCTGCTGTCCAACTATTCCCCTGCATATAATTACATAATTTCTTTAAAATAACTATCAACTAGGCATTTCATAACATCCAAATCATGTTCTTAATTAACCATTTTAATGGCTAATCATTACCAAGCATTTAAAAGCCAATATTAAGCCATATCATAAGGTCATACACACAAAATGGCTAAGTCCCTATACATGCCATAACTTAAAACGTTCGAATCACAAAATAACAATATAAATCTTTTGATAGTGGGTAACGATCTCCGACATCCTTGCGATCCCCGAATTGGCTTGTAAAACTATAAAAAAATTTAAAGAATGGGAGTAAGCATAAAGCTTAGTAAGTTTACATGTAAATAGATAACAACATTCTTAATGAATTATCTTATGCTTTTCTTATCAAGATCACTTAAGCTTTTAACTCAATATACTTAAACTTGTATTCTTACCTTACCTTTTAACATGAATTTATCTTACCTTACCTTTTTAGCTTGAACTTGTCTTACCTTTACTTTTTAGCTTGAACTTGTCTTACCTTACCTTTTTAGCTTGAACTTGTCTTACCTTTACTTTGGTTTACTCTTGGAATTTTCCCGTTGAACCACTTTGGAATACTAAGGATACGCGGGTATCTTTCCTTATGGAACTTAACCATTGCCATGTCTTGACATGGTCTTACATGGTATCCTTTCTTTATGAACTCACCAATGCCATGCCTTGGCATGGTCTTACATTGGGACCTTTGCCTTATAAATTCACCAATGCCATGCCTTGGCATGGTCTTACATGGGACCTTTGCCTTATAGTAACTTATCAATGCCATGTCTTGACATGGTCTTACATGATTTCCTTAAACCCTAATGTCATGACATTTGTATCCTACACATTCCTAAGGTTCAACCGGAACTTTCTGAGATAGCTTTTCCGTCAATTCATACTTGAGTCTTTAAATAATAAATTTACAGAATAAATATGTAAATGCTGGAATTTAATAATATTAAATGTAAAATAATAGAATATTGCATTTATTTACCGCAAACTTACCTCGAAATAAAATACGATAAACTATATCGATTTAGTCCACTATCTTTTTCTTTCCCCGATCTAACTCTGGATTTCGTTCTTCTTGATCTATAATAGCAAATTTAGCTTATTTAATACTCACATTTACTAAAACAGTCCTTAACTCTAACTTTGGCAAAATTACAATTTGCCCCTAAACTTTTACATAATTACAATTTTGCCCCTACTCTCGAAAATTAAACTTCAGCCCTTATTCTTATGCTTTCTAACATGCTGAACATTTTTCCCTTGTATAGCAACTTCAAATTCTTACTATAACACATATGAACAATAACAACTTTTACTAATTAGCTCGTTTTACTCGTTTTTACCGAAAATCACTTAGTAAAAATCATTCCTCTACTCATAAACATGCATAATCTACCATCAATCATCAAAATACACAAGCTTTCAACAATGGCATAATTCAAAATATTCACCAAAATAAAAAATTCAAGCATGGGTTTTGTAGATAACTTAGCAACGATCTCAAAAACGTAAAAATTATTAAAAACCGAACAAAAACTAACCTCGAATTAAGCTTCCAAAGATGCCAAAATTTCAAAGCCTTCAAAGCTTTATTTTCTTCTTTAGTTTCGGTTGATTGAAGTTAAAGAAGATGAACATGCCACCACTTTATGTTTTATTTTATTATAATCTTATAATATATTATTTATTAAAGTAAACTTAACATATATAAAATAAACATGTAAATGCCTTATATAAATACATGTTGCCGTCCACTACACTTGAAAAAAATAATTTACAACATAAGGCCTCATCTTTATAAAAACACATCAATTTGATCACTCAATTAAATAAAAGGTTACTTTTACCACTTATGCGATTTAGTCCTTTTACTTAAATTAAACACACAAACGGATAAATTAACTCACGAAACTTCAACACATGCTCAATCATATAACATAGGTACCGAATTTAATATTAAAATATTTTTTTGACTTCGGATTTATGGTCTCGAAACCACTGTTCCGTTTAGGCCCTATTTCGGGATGTTACATGAATGACTTGATTACTATTTGATAGTAATTGACTTTTCATGAAGGAAGATGTAAGATTATCATGAGATAAAATAGGATCATATTGGGAGAATGGATTTATCCCAAAGAGATTAATGATATCCTATGAGGGTAACACACTTGTGAAAAGGTCATTGGATGAGCACTGATCGAGATGCTTTTGTAATGATATGGCATTAGGGAGAGCTCAATTACGATACTATAATGGAATGGCTTTATGGTTAAATGAGTTTATAATTAATAGGCGAAAAGCTACAACTTAATATAAATCATTTAAGCACTAATTGCATATGTGCAATTGGTCCTTTCGCTAGCTCGTTGAAACCAAAAATGAATTGCAAGTTGAATCAAATTAATAGAAATGGATAGAACTGGTAAAGTTAGAGAAATGAGAAACATTTGGAAATAAATATGGTTTCTCTAAATTGAAATGACTTGGAAAATGAATTTATTCTTTTTCAAATTATTATTTAATTCATCAATTAAATAATTGAAGTTCAAAAATAGAAATAAATTAATTGGTCATAATGAATTCGTTGAATGTAGAAATATTAAATTTATTTTCTCATAGATTCATTTTACTATAAAGTCATCATGACTTTAACGGAATTAGAATTAGGTTGAAAATTATTTAATTGGGAAATTAATTTAATTTAAGATTTTATTTTGAGAAATAGAAAAACAAATATCGAGTTGGATTGAATTATAAAGTACTGGGTTGAAAGTCCATGAAGTACTTCTAATTGGACCCGATATGGGAAAGGCCCAAAAGCCCCTTATGTTCAATGCTAAGGACGACAAACCATAGTTTGTTTAACTAGGGTTGCCACCCCACCTAATCCTACTTAAACTAGGAGTTCGTTTTTTTTATTGAAGTAGACTTTTATAATTCAACAAGGATCTCACCTCTTCTCCCTATAAATAGATGGCACTGGTAGGTCTAAATACACAACTTTAATGTATTGTTATTTTGCTTGAAGATAGTGAGATTTTATTTTCTAAGTATTAAATCTATTTTTAAGAATAACAATTCTATCGATTTCTATTGAGAAAAAAATTTTGCTTTCCTACTGAAAGTACAGTAAATTATTTTTTGTTTTGTGTTTGATTTGAATCTTTCGAGCCCACACTTGATGTAATCCCTTAAATCGGGCCTGCACGTTACGGACCAATTTGAGTAATTACATGGGCCATGAAGATGGCCAAAATGTTTTCATAAGAAAAATCCATTTGTCCTCAAAACATGTTATTTTGAAAACATCATGTTCTTTTCAGTAGAAATTAATTTGTTCCTTTTTATTTAAAAAATATTTGTATTATAACTTAGTTTTTAAAACATAGTTGTAGTGGCTAATAATTTTTAAAACATTTAACGATCATTTAAAATAAAAATCCTATAAAAACAATCCATGCAATATTTCCCAAAAATATTGAAATGGAAATTCTCATGCCATAATCCACAACTTAAAATAAAGTCCTAAAAAGTTATTAAGATAAACCCAAATTAAAGTCCATAATAAAATCCAAAATAAACTCATATAGTCCGTAAAAGTCCCAAATCATTTTAAAAATCTATAACCAAGAAATCATTATTCTAAGAGCTTCTCCGATGACCGAATCCGAGTCCTAATTACGAGGATTACCTAAGACACACGAGTAACACGTGTGAGCCTTAAAAGGCTCAGCGTGAGATCAAACATAAAATTTATATATAATATAACATGCTTTTCAACATACCGAATAAACACATCCAAATCAAAATATATACCATTTTTACAGAAATCTCATATAATCAATATTACATATATACATAAATATCGAGACATGTTTATGTAACAATGCATATTTTGAAGAATTTTCCTACCCATCTCCCCTACACACCAATATCGAGTTCCCCAGAACTAGTCCATCCAATAACACACCATTTGTGGACAAGTCACCACATAATTGCCGATAACGGCCACATAATCGCAGATAAACTGCCAGATAACTTCCACCTTTCACAAGACCCACTCCATGCATATGATATGGCCATTTTCAAATATAACACATTTAATCATTTTTCACATGTAGTCATGCTCATAGTTTCACTTAACGCATATTTATCAATTTTACACATTTGCATGTAAACATGCTCATACATCACATATCACATATTATTCACTTTTTATTCACTTTAGTATGCTTTAATATATTTTCATATTAAATCATGGATCTCATCACACACATGTATATATAACACATATTTAAATCATCACATATCAATTAAGTCATGTATCACATAACATAGAGATGAGATTTGCACACATGTCATCATCACATGCATCAACGCATCACGAATCATAGATTTCATGAACTAATAATTTTAGGAACACTTACTTGGAATTTCCCTTTTTATAAGGTTTTCAATTTCACTATGAGTATTTAGTGTATAATAAAATAATTATTTAATAGCTTTTTATTTAATAATAAAATAATGGAAGATTATACTCAAATAAAAAATTTAGATCCCACACCTTAAACCATAGATTCAATTGCCACAATCCTATTAGAAGATGTTTCGCTTGATCTAAACCCGGTAGATGAATCTATCGAATCAAACATGTATTTTATTTATAGATCTATCGGATATGTCTTAATACTTAAAGTTTAATCATTGAAATAATTCTCACCAATTACTTACCCTTAAATCAGCACTTGGATTCAATGCACTCGTTAACTCGCTAAGGATTTCTTGGATTGGCACTGTTTGGTCTTTCAATTTATTACGAAATTGCATTAATACTATGATAAATGAATAATAAAATATTTTGATAACAATAAAACACTATACCATTTAGCCAACCATGGCATTTCTAAATGAAGGATTTACGAATCGAACAACCTCACTTACACTTGATTTAATATGAGATGATCGAAGGATCGAGAATAGAATGAAATCGATAAAGTGATAGAAAATGTGAGTTGTATTCATTAAGGAATCGACAAAAGAAAAATGAAGCAAAAAGGAAAAAAATTTATCATCGTCGATGGTGGAGACGACGATTCAGAAATGATGGAGCGGCGGTCGGACGGTGGTGAGAAAAATATAAAAGGGAGGAAGGTTCGGTCACCAAAGTTTGGAAGAAAAATGATAGAAGAGAAAAGAAATAGGTGAAGGAGGAGAAGATCCGCGGTGGTTCGCTGCGACGATCACGAGAGTGGAAGAGAGGAGAAGTGAGAGGGCGACGTTTAAGGTGGCTAAGAGGTCGCTTGGTGGTGGTGGAAGGGTTGGTTGTGGCAGTTGAAGAACCAAAAATAAAGGAATATAGTGGTGGCTCTTTTTCAATTTGAGAGAGAAAAAAGATGAAGAAAAATGGAAAAGTGAAATAATATGGTGAAAATGAGGGTAGGGGACGGCAAGGGGGTGTGTAGCTTGGCCAACCGTGACCAGGTTCATTGTATCAAAACATTTTGGCAAAAAAGGAGGTTTTGGTAAGGGAGTGAGACAAATAGTCAAAAGGGGGATGCGTCTCACAACTTATGGCAAGTTTGACTTGCTAAAGGAGGAAGGGAATCACACCATTTGGGGCAACTATAGGGGTGGACGGCAAGGGTTAAATGCACATGTTAAATATGTGCAAAAATTTAATTAAAAAAATATGAGAACAAGGAGATTCAAACTAGGGAACTCTAGGATAGTTAAGGAGTTTCTTACCACTAAGTCACAACACTTTCTTGTTTCCATTCTTGCACATAAATTAAAAAATTACGAGATGTGACACTTGAAGCAGTTCGTAGTATGAGAATAGCAGAAAAGGTCGTTTAGTTGGAAGACAAGAACAAAAAGGATCCATCTAGTTGAAAACACGTGCGATTTCGGTAAATAGTTTATTACTATAAATATTACAAATTGATTCGATTTTCAAATTTTTTATTTTCCACTATGCAATAAAACCATTTTTGAACCGGAATTTTTCCAACAAAATGCACTTACAAAATTCTAAACCTAAGTATGCAATGAGTTTAAAACTAAACTAAAAATAAATAAATGGAATCTCGGCTCAGCTAATTTAATAATTTACAAAACAAGTTTAAATTTTGCCAATGGTAACTCAAAAATGTTCTTCTGGGTAATTTGTTACACCCTCGAAGGAGTGTTTGCGGTGTTCTCGAAACTCAATTGTGCATCTTATTATTCAACTAATGAGTCTACTTGAGAATTTCCCATGGATCATCACCCTCCTTGGAATTGGGATCCTTTTTGGCATTGAACTCAAACCTGCAACTTGGCACCACTTTAAGTAATTCACAACATCAGCAACGAGATAAGATAATCAGTTAATGGTTCAACAATCATACACCGAAAAGGGTAGCACATCCTTAGGGCTAGGGTAGGTGTCAACACATTTAAAAACCTTTATTTCCCATATCAAAATCTAGTGTCAACACATTTAAAAACCTTTATTTCCCATATCAAAATCTATTGTTAGTTCCCATATCAACAAGTTGTCTTACTCTAACTATGGCATCCTCAAGGACACCCTTGGGATGGACTAAAGATTGATCGACTAATTGTAAGGTGACTGAAGTCTCCTGGAGGTCTCCTAAATCCAACCTATGGTAGATGGATAAGGGCATAAGATTAATGCTTGCACCAAGGTCACAAAGGGCCTTGCAAAAATTTAACCCTCCTATTTAGATAGGGATTGTAAAGCTATCATGGTCCTTAAGTTTAGCTGAGACCTTCCTAGATATTACAACATTAGACTCAATGTTCAAAGCTATTTGTTCCCGTTTTCCTGTTCTTTTACTCCTAGACATGACTTCCTGAAGGAACTTGGCGTACTTGGGCATTTTCTCAAGGAGCTCAAGGAAGGGTAGGTTGATGTTTAAGGCTTTGAACATGTTGAGGAAACTCAAGAATTCCTCACTATCACTCCTTTTTCTTCTCCTCAAGCCTAACTGAAAATGGAATAGTGGTTGGGCTAGGGGGCTTGCTTGGTTTTTCCTTAGGGTTAGACTCCCTCGGCTCTACCTCCTCCTCTACACTTACGTCTACCCATCTCCAACACTTGGAGTGTGAGTATTAGTGTCCATCTCCTCTATTTTGACACTCAAGGATCTTATTGGTTCTTTAATCATCGTTCTGTATGGGAGAGTGATTGCCTTAACATGCTCTTTCCCCTCTCTTTTTGGGTTAGGCTCAATGTTTATAGGGATACTTGATGTGGCATTGATTTGCAACATTTGAAGGATTTTGTCAAGTTGACCTTGCATTTGGTGCATATGTTGGGAAATGTGCCCATATTGTAGTAAACATGCGATTTTTTTATATATATTTGAACGATGAATAAATAAATGAAGTTAATTTCACATTTCATTGTTATATCTTTTGTATTTTTTTCTTTCATGTTTTGCATACATAGCAAAATTGTGACAATAAAATATTAGCTGATTGGTTATCTAAGTTCAAATTGATGATAAATGGCACTGTAAGAATGTTTACATTGCGAAAAAGACTACTTTAATAGATAATCTAAATGAGCCCGTAATCCCGTAAAAGAATAAAAGTGAGCGTTTGATTCAAATACTTAGAAGGATTATTATGTCGTCTACAATTTCAATTGGGGAGATGGCTAGTCTTGGCTATTAAAGTAGTTGACTCCACAAGTAGAGACATAGATGTACTCATTGGAAGGATGATACATTGGACTGGACCCAAGTTGAATTAATTCTAAATCCGTTTGTGAATTAATTCACTTATGACATTCATGGTGTGATTTACCTAAATCCTAAGTTAGTCACTAACCATGCATATATAACTCATGTGCTTTGATATAAGTGGAGGCTTATGTTCTAAAGATGATTGAACCCATAGTTGATATGTTGGGTACATGACTTGTGTATGGCATGACTTTACTAACAACAATAGAATCCATAGCTCAATTAAAGAGTTAACGATACTCTCTCATTGGCATTGTGTAGACTAATAAATATAGAACATGGCCACGGGTTACTTGTTCTCGAACGAGCAATTTATCACAGTCATTTATTGGCAGTGATCATATAAATCATTAAGAATACACAATGGTGACAAATGGTGACAATAGGATTAAAATATTGAGTGAATGTATTGATTTAACTGAATTCGTGATTAAGTAATTGTGAATTATTGGAACGATACTTCTAGACATAATTGTACTTACTAGAGTAATTGTATATTTCCAATTGGTCCCTCCGCTAGCTCAACAAAAACTCGATCGGACTGCATTTGAATTAGAAGAAAATTCTATGACTTTGGAAATAATTTAACTGAGTTGATTTATTCGATGTAGAATTAAATTGTGTAGCCGTGAAAATTGTTCAACTAGAGAATTTGATTAAGGATTTTCTTGAAAAATTAATTTTGGAAAATTTCGATGTAAAATTAATTCTAATCAAGAAAAATTAAATTAATTAAAATAAATCTGATATTTTTAAAAATTAATTTTCAAGTCAGACAATTGGCCCAATGGGTAATTGAACTTGAAAATTGGATTTGAGATGAAAAATTAGAACCGAAAACAAAAAATCGAGACCTAAAACTAGTTGAATTGGGCCAAGTATGTGATCTGGGCCAACGACCCAACTGGTGGTTGGACCGAATAGGTCGGGTCATCACTGGCCCAAATCAAACTAGCAGCAGCTGAACGTCTCGAGGTGTCGTGAGGATGTCGCGCCTACACCACTGGGCACGACGGTGCCAGTGGCTATGACGACGACATTTCGGTGGTCGACGGTCGACGATGGTGGTTCTTCGGTGGTTGAGCAGTGGAAGAATTACACTCCTATTGAGACTTTACTAGATAATTTAATTTCAAATTAACTATTCCAAAAATAATATTATTTTAATAAATTTAATATTAAATTTGATTTAATACTTATCTTAATAGTATTTTACTAATTTAATATTAAAGTGATTATCTTAATATTAAATTTAATTTAATACAAGATAAATATTCTTTTAGTTATATAGATTTAATATTAAATTTAACCTAATACTTATCAAGATAAGAATTATATTAATTTAATATTAAAGTGATTAAGTTTGATCTTAGTTGAACTCTTTAAACTCTCTTTATATAAAGAGAGCCTTGTGTCATTATTTTTCACAAACTTGAATTCAAGAGGAAGTTGTAGAGAGAAAATTCTTTAAAGAAATTATTTCAGAAGATTTTTAGAGATATTCTTCTTATTTACAATTTGACCTATAAGTTTAAATAAATTGCGAAATTACCTCACTGGTAATTTTGAGGAAAATTTTCTGATTTGAAGCAAGCCCACATTCGGTAGACATAAGCTTGAGGATAGCGAAAAAGAATACTCAGTCGAAGCATTAATCCTAAATGAATAAAAAAAGTACAATTTTGATTAAGTGTTTATTACTTTATATATCACAACGAAGTTCTTGTTATTGGAAAAAAAATTAAAAGACTAGTTTTTCTCTTAAACTTATTTTTCGTTGCGTTTTTCCGAACTCGTTTTTCCAACGGTATATTCACTTGCACTGAATGCACCCCTTCTTTGAGTTTACTGACTCTAATAGGCATAAGAGGGTCACTATTGAAAGTGGGTTTCCATTCGACTTCGTGTGGCCTAAATGGTTGCGGAGGTTGGTATAGAGGAGTAGGTCGGGTTGATTGAAATTGGTTACTCCTTGATTGGACGGCCCCCTTTGGTTCCATCCCCACCTAAAGTTCGGGTGATCACGCCACCCTAGGCTGTAGGTGTTGGAGTAAAGATTGTTTCTCCTATTCCCCACCTAAAGTATTCTTGTGGTGGTTACCCCATATCAAACTCTAATTCTCATGACCTATATTAATATTGAGGTTATTAAGCCTCTCAAGAATCCGCTGAAATTTATCCTTACCACCAATCTCATTCATGGTTGTCGGTTTAGCTTGGTATGTGAACCGCTCAATCGACCATATGAATTCATTTCCACATCTTCAATGAGTTAGCAACCATCAGCATATGTCTTAGACATGAATGCCCCTGCGAACGCTCCGTCTAGACTAGATCGCAAATTCCCATTTATCCCATTATAAGAAGTTTGTAATTGAAGCCAATCTTGTAGGCCATGGTAAGGGCACTTATGTAGCATGAGTTTAAAGCATTCCCATGCTTCATATAGAGATTCTCCTTCTAGTTGTCAGAATTGGTTATATCCATCTGCAACTTGATCGTTTTACTCACGGGAAAGTACTTAGCAAGGAACCAGTTCGAAAGTTCATCCCACATGTTGGTTGAGTATACCAGTTGCGAATCCAACCACATAAACATATCGTTACATAAAGAGAAAAGAAATAACCGAAGATGTATAGTGTCATCAGATACACCACTCTATTTAAAAGCATCACAAAGTTTAAGGAAGCGTTTAAGGTGTTGGTTAGGATCTTCGTTCATGGAGCCCCTAAATTAGAGGTTGCTTTGGATCATTTGTATAATTGTCAACTTGATCTCAAAATTGTTTGAGTTGATAGTGTGGCGGTTGATGCTCCCTCGCATCGTATCCAATTTTGGCATAGCACAATACCGCAGCTTCCCGGCTTTAGGAAGATCAAAGAAAGGTTCCTCGTCTTTAGGCTTGTCAATTAGAGGATTAGAAATTGGGGGTTCTATAGGTGGCGGGGCTCCCCTTGAAAGTTGAGCTTTCCTAGCTTTTGTCATCAACATTTCTGGCTCCGGGTCAAATGGGACTAACTCATTATCCTCCCGAGTTATACACCAACGCTGCAATCACAAAAAACACTAACAAATAAAAGAACACTTAACCAAGAAAATAAACAACCAAACAAAAGAAAGAAAAGCGTCGTATCTATAGACCTATCCTTTTCTAATTATCCTCCTAGTAAACATGCATTAATTACTCAAATCTCTCAATCACACACAAAATTCCCAACAATGATGCCAACAACTTGACCACACCCCAATGTGCGTGAATTGGGGTAATGAATCAACACAATCATCTCTAACTATCTAGCACTATACTACAAGTGTGACAGGTCGAGTTGTAATATTTATAGTGTTACAATGGAACACCCGAGTATTTAAGGATCAAACCTAAAAGAGTTTGGGGACAAAGTGATTTCTAAGGAACAAGCATGCAAATATGAAGTCTAGCTAACTACTCTCTAAGTACTATATTACGACAATTCATAATCAAGGGTAAATTACACTAGTTGGCTACCTAACACTAAGAAGGACCAAAGTGTAAAACAATCAAAATTATACAATTAACGATTCAATACACACACAAGTGGTTGGTTGACTTCGATATTGTTGATTAGTCTTTGGATTAAGGATCTAAAAGGCTTAAACTTCTAATTGGCTCAATTTTACCTTTCGATCACTTTACCAAATTAGACAATTTAGTCCTATTTATCTCTCGACCTCACCAAACTAACTTGGGACAATCAAATTGGTGCTCAATAGGATTATCTCTTAGTCTCACCTATTTAAATGTTCACCTAGAGGCGTCAATTCTAAGTTTCAAGGTTTATTCAATTTAGTCTAGTTTTTACAATTTATTTCCTATACCAAAAACTAACCAAACAACATTTTCATTAACCAACCACCATAAATTTAGTTACCTAATACCATTTTCATACAAATAATAACCCAACACAAATTAAAATCATACATTCAAATAATCAGAAGAATAGGGTTAAAGAAAGCTTAGAGATTTCTTGGTGGTTACTTGAAGAAGATAATGGAAGCAATAATGAAGGTGAGAAATACCAACAAAGTTCAAACTTTTACACTTTGAAAAGAAAATAGAGTTGAGATATATTAAAAGCCTTGGATGAAATTGAAATTACAAATAAAATTTTGAGTACCAAAGTGCAATTAATACAAAAGCTACAATAAAAACTAACTAAACTACCAACTAAAACAAAAAAAAATCTAACTAAACCTTAAAAGATGAAGAAAACTAACTACTTAGCTAAAAATATGATAGAAAGTAAAACAAAGTTGGCTACTTCTTTTGTTTAGCCAAAGGGTGTGTTTATCAGTTGATTACAATCCTAAAATTTAGACAAAAGTGTCCCTAAAAGCTATGTTTTCATTGGAGGTGGTGTTGGACAAAAGACTACCCCTGCAGTAATTTTATCCTTATCAGGCAGCAGTGTTGCGACACCCAGGCCTTGATGTCACAACACTCTAGACAGTAGTGAACTCGTGGCTATGGGGGTATCGGTGTCGCGACATCCACTGGTCAGTGTCATGACATAACTGAAGTTGGCCTTAATTTCTTCATTTTGACACCTTCAAAGGTATCACAACCTTGGAGGTACGGTGTCATGACTTTGGCTTGGTGTCGTGACATCTTACCCTCGGTATCGTGACTCTCACGATAGTAAGCTCCATGTTAGTTTTGTGTTGAAGTTTTGCATCCTCAAGGTGAAAGGACTTGGTGTCACGGCTTCCATGGCATCAATGTCGTGACACCCACTCTGAATGATGTTTTCCTTAAGGTTGGACCTGTAACACCCCTTACCCATATTCTATGCCGGAACCAGGTACGAGGCGTTACCGTACTTAACTCACTTAGTCATACAACTTTAAGCTATAAAAATTCATCCTAACTAAACATTTCTCATTAACGGCCTACGAGGCCTCAATCAAGCTTACAGAGGGTCTCAGAACCCAACTGGAAATTTTTATGCATTTAAATTTTTTTGTCTAAACAAAGGCCACACGCTTGTGTGAAATGGGACACGCCCGTGTCGGTAGGCTGTGTGGTTACACACGCCCATTCCTTAACCCGTGTGGGATTTATTTTTATTTCAAACTTACAGGGGTTTTCACACGGCCAGACACACGCCCGTGTTCTTGGCCCGTGTGCTCCACACGGCTTAGACACGCCGGTATCCTCGCCCATGTGTAAAAACCTGGGTATTCTGTTTGTGACGTCAGCAACCTCATAAGGGGCACACGGCCCGTGTGGCTAGCCCGTGGTTGACACTAACTTGAAGCACTAACATGCAGGGGACACAAGGCCTCGTCACACACCCATGGGACTGCCCGTGTGTCTCACACAACTTAGACACATGCCCTTGTGCCTACCCGTGTGGACAAGAACAAGGCTATTCGCCAAGCTCTTTTCATCACCCTAGTTCACACAACATAATCCCATTCAACAAATCACTAAGCAACCCAAATTTTCCACATACACTTCCATGAATAACTTCATCTTTTCATAAATTAGTAATAATGAGCCATCATCTATGGCAATATACAAAAGATTTCATCTTTAAAGGAGCCAATACATACTTGGCCAAAATAACAAAACAATTCACCTAGTCTAGCTCCTATACATGCCATACTCAAAATACTAAGTCTAGATATACCAAGATGAGCTGATAGTGTGGGTGATCTTCCAATTATCTTCGTATCCCGACCCGGCTCTTTGACCCGGCTCTTCTAATTAGCTTAGTAAGTTTACATGTAAACAATAAACATCATAATATGTGCTAATCAATAGATAACATTTCATAATAAATGATAACATTCCACATGCCAAGATCATGCTTACTCATTTCATCTCTTACCATATTCCAACCATACCACAAGCCATGTAACAGTCCGAATATGACCCTAATTAGAATGGTGGTTTCGGGACCATGAATTCGAGTCTGAAAAATTTTTAAATGTTATTTTTGGTGCTAATTATATGTGATTTATGATGTGTGAAAATTTCGTATAAAAATTTTATCGTTTGAGTGTTTAATTTAACAAAAAGGACTAAATCGCGCAAAGTGTAAAAGTTGCATACTATAGTGGAAAGTGCTTAAATGATGATGGCTTTTTAATATGGGGTATTAAAAGGGCAATTAGCCCATTTTTAAGTTAGTGGGTGGCATATGGCATAAATAACCTTAAGTTATATATTAATTTTATTTTATTTGAAAGGTTAAATTAGTAATTAAACAATTACTTATCATATATGTTAAAATAACATAAAATAAAGCCGTGTTGAGATGTTCCATCCTTGAGTTTGAAGGTACGTGGGAAAGATACTTACCTTTGATTGAATTTGCTTATAATAAAAGTTTTCAATCTAGTATCAAAATGGCACCTTGCGAAGCTCTATATGGCCGCAAGTGTCGTACACCGTTGTACTGGACCGAGCTCAGTGAAAATAAGATACACGGGGTTGATTTGATTAAAGAGACGGAACAGAAAGTGGCTATAATCAGAGATAGTTTGAAAGCTGCCTTGGATCGTCAAAAGTCCTACGCTGATTTGAAACGCAAAGACATTGAGTTTCAGGTTGGAGACCGGGTATTCTTGAAAGTTTCTCCGTGGAAGAAGGTACTCCGATTTGGTCGAAAAGGCAAACTAAGTCTGAGATTCATCGGAACGTACGAGATCATCGATCGTATTGGGCCTGTTGCTTATAGATTGAAGTTGCCCTCTGAATTAGAAAAGATACACAATGTATTTCACGTTTCAATGCTTCGTAAATATAGATCAGATCCATCACATGTGATCGCTCCGTCTGAGATTGAATCCGATCCGATATGACGTATGAGGAGGAACAAATTCGTATTTTAGCTCGAGAAATGAAAGAGTTGAGAAACATGAGGATTCCATTAGTGAAAGTACTATGGAATCGGCACGGAGTTGAAGAGGATACGTGGGAGCCTAAGGATTCAATGAGGCAACAATATCCGACTTTGTTCAACGGTAAGATTTTCGGGGACGAAAATCCCTAAGGGGGAGAGAGTTGTAACAGTCCGAATATGACCCTAATCGGAACGGTGGTTTCGGGACCACGAATCCGAGTCCAAAAAATTTTTAAATATTATTTTTGGTGCTAATTATATGTGATTTATGATGTGTGAAAATTTCATATAAAAATTTTATCTTTTGAGTGTTTAATTTAACAAAAAGGACTAAATCGCGTAAAGTGTAAAAGTTGCATACTATAGTGGAAAGTGCTTAAATGATGATGGCTTTTTAATATGGGGTATTAAAAGGGCAATTAGCTCATTTTTAAGTTAGTGGGTGGCATATGACATAAATAACCTTAAGTTATATATTAGTTTTATTTTATTTGAAAGGTTAAATTAGTAATTAAACAATTACTTATCATATATGTTAAAATAACATAAAATAAAGCCATCATCTTTTTGGTTCTTTCTTGGCCGAATATTGGAGGAAGAAGAAAGCTTTGAGTTCTTGTGATTTTCGGCAATTCTAGGCTTAAATTCAAGGTGAGTTTTTAGTCGGTTTTTGTTAATTTTTACGTTTTTGATATCGTTGCTTCGAATATTAGTTGACCCATGTTAGAATTTTTGAATTTGAGCATTGTTGATATTCGGCCATGGCTAAATGTTGGTGTTTTATGATGTTTGATGGAAAAATATTAAAGTTATGTTAGAAATCTACAAGTTTTGAAATGGAAATTTTGGTAAAATTGAGTATTTAGGGCTAAATTGCAAAAGTCAAATTATTGAGGGATTAAAATGAAAAATAAATGAAATAAATGGACTAGTGTGGTCCCTATGAACATTCGGCCCTTGTATGGTTTAATGAAATTTTGTGTATTTTGTGTTTTATGCAAATAGGACTAAATTGTAAAAATGTGAAACAATAGGGGCAAAATGGTAATTTGCCCGTTTATGTGTTTTGGGACTAAATTGAGATGAAATGTGCTTGAATGAGCTAAATTTTTAATGTGTTTAGATCAAGAACAAAGAAAAATGGATTTGGATCGGGGAAAAACGAAGGTTATCGAATAGCCGGCCTACGTTGTCCGTCGATAGTCGAGGTAAGTCTTTTAGCAAATATATTTCGAAAATTATTTACGTACTTTATTAAATGTTGAAATTTGAAAATGTTGGGAATAAATATATGAAGTGGCCGAATGTGAATTTTATAAGGATGAATTGATTTTATTTATGTAATGTGAATAAGCTTAATTGAATTCGATAATATGTGATAGAATTATGAAATATAAATGATTCAAGTGGTGGTGACATTATGAAATGTGTAAGGAATGATTAACTATATTAATACTCGGGCTTAGAGCCTAGTAGGCCTTGTGCCGGTAAAATTTTATCGGGCTTAAAGCCTAGCAGGCTTTGTGCCGGTGATTTATATCGGGCTTTATGCCTAGCAGGCCTAGTGCCGGTGAATTATTTTAGGTTTATGGCCTAGCAGGCTAAATGCCGGTGTTCAAACTTCAGACTTTGAGTCTAGCAGGCCTAGTGCCGGTGTGTAAGATTCGGGCTAATGCCTAGCAGGTTCTATACCGGTGAGTTGAAATTTCAAGCCTAGATTATATATTAATAAGTTATGAAATGAATCATGTAAGTCTGAATATTTGAAGTTGAACTTGTTGATCTATTACGAGGTATGTGCTATTCAAACATATATGTGATGTTAATGATCAAAATAGAATGATGAAAGAAATGTATTATTTATGTGGTTGAGGAATATTGTGTATAAACTATGCCAAGTGGAAATTGATTTTTCGAGAGCATGGAAGTGATTAATGATATTCGTATAAGTATAATTATATACATAAATATGTGTTTATTTTATATTCAGCAAATGGTGTATTTGGGTAAATAAATGAAATTGGATAGGATAAATGAGGTAAGGATATTCGGCTATAGTGACATTATAAGTTAAGTTGTGTACATTCAATGCTATAAATTGATTGCTTTAAATGTTTGAATGATTGAATATTATAAAGTAGATGCTTAAGACTTACTAAGCTAGTGAGCTTACTTGTTGTGTGTTCATCGTTCGTTTTATAGATTTCTATCAAGCTACGAGCTCAGGGGATCGTCACCGAAGTCATTCACACTATCAGCTCTTGTTGGTACCTAAAATATTAAACTCTTGGTTCTTAAGGCATGTATAGGCTAGCTAAGTTTTTGAATGATATTTTGCTAATGTATAAAAGCCATGCGAAAGTGGCTAGTTCTTAATGTTAATGTTTGATGATATAAATCTATCCTTGATGTGAGATGCGTGTATGTTTTATTTGGAAAATGAATGAGTATATGATATATATATTTATACTTATATTTATATATGTTTCATGCTGAATAGGTAGGTTTTATGACTTATATATTTGAAACGATTGGGTTATAAGTAAGTTTTGAGTAGTAAATATTAATATGGTTGTTCGGTTATGAAATGAACTTATTTGGAAGTGTATTTTATGATAAAGCTTGTGTGTGAAGATGAACAAATGTCTCGGCTTGCATGATATAATATTAGAGGATCGAGTCTTAGATTTATGTGTCATGAATCTATGAGTTATGGGATATCTTTGTTATAAATCGGGAAGTTGGTATATATATATATATATGTGCATGCATTGTATGTTCGGCTATACTATTTGAATAGTTAGGTTCAGGTTAGAAATGCATGAAAATATATGTTTTAAATGTTATAAAATGAAAATGAAATAAACAGGGTTGGTATGAAGTGAAATTTGTATATGTGGATGATCTAGTGACAGGTTTGAAATGATATAGATGATGAGTCTATAATTAATGGTATAATGGACAATCTTGATTTAGATGTATCGGTTTAATATATATATATATATATATATGTTTTTTGATACATATGTGATAAATTTATTGTCATAAAAAGGAAATTTGGTGAAGTTGGTTATGTTATATGCAAACTTAGATTAAATCTTTCATATGTGAATGGATACACCATAGAGTGCTATGAGAGTTTACGATCAAATATGTATATGTGTATGATTTGTAAAATGACAAGATGATAATTGAATAAGTAATAGATGTATTTATATTTACTATATATGTATAAAGTGAAAGGTGCATACTCAAACTTGTAATAAACATTTGAATAACATATATTCGATGATTCAATGGTTTGAAATGTACAAGTATGAATTAAATCTCTTTTGGGTTTGATAAATGTATGATTTGTGATAAATGACTGTGATAATCTGAGTTGGGTTCGGTAATGCCTCATAACCCTAATCCGGCGACGGGTACGGGTTTGGGGTGTTACAAGCCAAATGCTCATATTATTTAACATACATCCCTGCACTTATCACCACATGATCACATGAAACAACACATCACAATTTCATAATAAGCCATTCACAGTAATACCAAACACTCGGTGGTTTCGCACTTAGCCCACCATTAATCTTTAACAGGCTGGTATCGCACATAGCCCACCAAATGTTAATATAAACGATGGTATCGCACACAGTCCATCGTGAATAAGTAGTGAGGTGGTATCGCACATAGCCCACCAACAAGAATAATTAAGGTGGTATCGCGCACAGCCCACCATTAATTACTACGGATAATATTCCACATTTACATATCTATTTCAACATTCATACGAAAATTATTCATTTTTTACCGATTTCAATCCATTTAAATATAAATGTTCTCAACCATACAGTGCACCAATAAGTAACAACATATGTATTTAAAATGCATCGTTTACACATAAACTTACCTCTGTGCAAAATGTGTTAATTTGCGGTTTAATCCGAAACCTTGCATTTTCCCTGATCAAGGTTAATTCCTTACCCTTCTTGATCTATAACAACAAAATTCACTCATTCAATCATTTTATAATCATAATACATCATAATCTCTACTTAGGAAAAAATGACCATTTTGCCCTTTACTATGGCAAAGTTACGATTTTGCCCCTAGGCTCGTAAATCATTTTTCATCACATTTTCTCATTAAACAAGCCTAGATGAACATTTATTTCTCTTACAACTACTCATAATTCCAACTAGTTCATGAATCTATTACACAATTTCAACTTTTACAACTTAGTCCCATTTAGGTGTTTTCATGGTAACACCTTTCACAAAAGTTGTTTCTTAACTCACTAACATCCATTTTCTTCTATAAAAACTTAGCAAACAGCATAAACTCTCTCATGGCAAGTCTCTATACTTTCAACCATATTGCAAAGTAGTCCCCTCGTTAGCTAGCTTAAGCTTTGAGGGTTCCAAAAGTACAAAAATTATCAACTAAAACCATCAAAATTACTTACTTGTGTCAGGATAAGTTGCTGAAATTTCAAAGCTTTCAAAACCCCCCTCTATGCTAGTATTTTAGATGGTGAATGTGATGAAGAAAAATGGATGATATCATCTTTTCTTATTTTATTTATTTCCTTCAAATTAGTCCACCAAACCCACCCAATTTTGACCAATTTTGAGTCTATTGTCCCCTATGGCCGGCTATCAACATTAGGAAGGTCTAATTTCACATTCAAGACCTTCCATTTAAAGTTCCTTATCTATTTAATACTTCTATCTTGTAAAATGGAACTTTTGCACTTTAAGCGATTTAGTCCTTTTTCGCAATTAAGCCATAAATCACTAAAATTAATGCACCAAAATTTTCATGCATCCTTATAATCATACTATAACACATTAAATAATGTCAAAAATAATTTTCTTCATCCTCGGATTAGCGGTCTCGATACCACTATTCTGACTAGCCCCAAAATCATGCTGTTACAGGACCATTATCGTCTCCCTACACCAATTCAATCACATTGTTAGGTTCCCCAAGGCACTATATTGCCAAATTGGGTCTCAAAAGGAGCAAAACTCAGCCAAAAATAGTTATTAAATGTGAAAGCTAAAATTCAAAAAAAGGATAGATCACAACCCAACCTGATCCATTAGGGTCAGATTTCTTTTTTTGAAAATTGGGATTCAAGGCAGGTCGAATCGGGTGAAATTAAAAAAATTAGTCAAGCACATAAATGGTTAGTAGCTCCAGAATCAATGACCTAGTGGTTTATTGAATCTTCGACTAAGCAAGTTTCAATCATTAAGAGTTCCATAAATTTTTCCTTTGTAGCTAGGTAATACTTACACTCTTTGTAGTTTGCCTTAAAGTGCCATTTTTTATTACAAAAAAAACCCCCTTAACTTAGATAAGTCTTTAGGCTTTTTTGTGCTCTTCCCTTCCATATTAAGTGACTTAAAGGACTTAGTCTTGTTTCTCTTAGATTGCTTTCCCTTCCCTTTAGAGGAAGAAGTAATCGCTAAGTTAGCTTTTGCTTTTTGGATAGGTTGACTACCATTCAAAATTAAATCATAATATTGTAATTCCTTCATGAGTTGTGTAAGCGTCAACTACTTGGTCCCGAGGTTATATATGATTCTAAAACCAGCAAAATCTTTCGACAAGATTTTGAACATAACCTCAATTTGTGTGTTCTAGTCCAAATCAAGTGCATTGTCCTCGATAAAGTAGCTCATAAGAGACATCATATTATCTTTGACCCAAGTGTCGGGTTTTTTGTGAGCATTCATCAAACTAGTTATCGCAGACTGTCAAGCCATAGCAACTTGCCCTCTGAACATGTCCTCTAGTTTGTCTAGCATCGCTTTGGTGGAATCACAGCTCTCCAATTGCTTTAGTTAGGTACTGGCCACGCTTGTCAGTATATAGCAAATAACTATTTCATCATATTCTCGACGATAAGTTCTTGTCTCTACTTGGTTAGTGAGAGGGCATTTGTTATCAAGAATCGTCTTATGTTTCTCACGACTTAGGACAATGTTGAGATTCATCTTCCATTCCTTATAGTTGTTCCATTCATTTTTTTCTCAGTTATGGTATTAATTAAGGGAGTGGTGTCATTTTCGAACTGTAAAGTAAAATGTTTATCCATTAATTATCTTTGTATTAAGCAAATTTACTGAAATTTTCTTTGCAACATACGATATGCATTTAAATGATGCATGTGTCTTACATTAAACCTTGAAAACGTTTGTAGTTTGTTGCAACGATAATTCCTACTCCCATTGAATTAAGTGAGTGTGGGGGTAATCTTAACCAACTAGTTTAAACGTGGATTTTCATCCAATTAATATGTGAACCTAATTTCTTAGGTATTCACATGTACTAATAATTGTTTAATGTTTGGTCATTATTCTAACTTAAGTAGAGTTTCGTGGGAAGTTACTTAACTAGAATAATCTTGAGTGTATAACCATCAACTCAACACCCATCATAGTATGTACTACATATGAGTCATCGTAGGACAATATAAATGAGTGGCATATATGACTAGTTGTCCTCTTAAAATAAATCTCCCCAGTGAAATCCACATGATAATACTTGTTTTAAGGTGCGTTGCAGTAAAATCGACTCGAAGTAATATCATGCCATTACATAAAGACCTTTGATAAAGGTCATAGTTCTTATTTAGGGACCTTCTCCCACTCAATATTTTTAAAACATGCAAGCTTTTTATTCCGATTTCAATCATGAATTATTAAACATGCAATAACAAGTACATGTGGCATTATTCCCTAAACTAAATGGCATACTTATATCATATATGCATGAACATACTTTATTTCAATTTAATATCATTGCATTCATATATATAGCATGCTCTAATGTTTGTAGAAATTGAATTGATTTTGACCAACCAAAAGTTTCCATGATTTTATCCTAAGGAAAAATAAAATATTAGTAATTATCATATTTTCCCAAAGCATTCTTGGGCTCTTCAGGGTGAAAGAAAAACATCCTTTGGGTTTTCAAAAAAATACATAAATGTGAAAAAAATCTTAAAACCTGAAAATTTGAACTATACAACCGAAAGGGGATCTATCATCGGGCCATTGACATCACCGTCAAACACCTTCGCCGTCGCCCACCACTGACTGTCGCTGCCAGTCACCTTTGGTCAGCCCCACCACTGCCAGCTGGCCACTATCGGCTGCCATCAGTTAGTTCTGTCGGGTTTGTGTTGTCTCAATCAGTTTTGGTTATATCATTGGTCGTCTCGTTTCTTTGGGTTTTTCTGAAAACTTTAAGTTACATATATTTCTAGTTTGTCTTTTGCTCACAAGATTTATTCTAATTTTATAATAAAAATTAAAATAAAACCTAAATTGAGATGATAATTCACGATTTAGTTACATAACCCAAAAATTATGAAAAATCTAATTTACACTGAATCTAATTTCTTGGAATCACAACTTTTGAAAAAATTGTTTTATCACATAAATAAAATAATTTCATAAATTCATTTACGTATATTATAATCCAAAACATGCATATGATTTTAAAGAATGACACATTTTATCTCAATTTAATCAAACAAAAGGAGAAAGATAAAATTCTGTATCAAGTATTCAATTTGATTGTAGACTTTTTGTATTAAACTAAGGCAACATAACTTTATTCAAACAAACTTTGTTGTATAATTAAAGTTATTATATGAAACTTAGAACATACCACATTGATTTGTTTTTTTTTTTTAATGTTTAGGGATGTTATTTATAACTTTAGAGTTAAAATAAGAAAGTTGATTAATGTCTAATATTGTAGATTATTTTGCATTAGTTCTAATAAAAAATATTTTGATTTTATTTTATTACCAAAAATTGAACACAACCACCCAATTTTTAGCTTCTTCTTCTTTTTTTTACCATATTTCATCTTATAATTATTCTCACCGATTTTTGCTTAAACTTTACCATATTTAAATTTTATACATGTAAATTTTTTTTCCATATTTATTGGTATATTTTTTATAAGGAATTTATATTGAATTAATTTTTTTAAAACTTTAATCAACAATTACACATGGTAGATTATTAGCTTAACAAATGGCAATTTATAAGCTATGTCATATTGGAATAGTTTCCTTTTAACTATAACTTTGAATTCCTATTAATCTAAAAGATTTTATTGTTAAAAAAAGGAAAATAATTTCAATATATTTAGGATCTCAAATTATGAATTTCATATTTCCTTTGATTGATATGAATAAAATTTTGAATATTTATTTGCATCATATTCGACTATTATCATTTACCCTCTCTCTTTTTTTAGTTTTTACTTGAGTGATTCTATTATTTAGAATAGATAATATAATTTGTAATAATTTAAATAAAATTTAAATATGCTTAAATAATGGAAGTGAACAACAAAATTAATATTTTAATGGAAAACTCTCTAAACATCGATGTTATTTCTTCTCTGCCGGAAGTTGAAGATGGTGGTGTTTTGCGGGTGGATGATGATCGTAATACAAAGAAAGTTCAATTCAAAGGTGGAAATAATGAGGAAAGCACTGATATGTTGGTTGAATCTAGATCTGGCCCTACGATCACTTGGAAGGACAAGCTCTTGGGGTTAATCTTGGAGATCTGGACAAGAAAGGGTTGGTCTTTTCTGGTGTTAGTGCTGATAAAGACCTTGAAATTTTGGAAGGAGACATACACAGATCTATGGTAAATGGAATCCCTACTATTGATTTTTCTGAGAGGATACAACAAATTTTGTTCGAAGAAATGGAGCTCACGGTTGTTTTAAAATTGCTTGGAAGAAATATTGGATATGGGGCACTACACAGCCGGATCAGTAGTCTATGGAATCGTTCCAAGCCCTTCCATCTCATGGACATAGAGAATGGATATTTCCTGGCTAAGTTTCAGTCCACTGATGATTATGCTAAGGTTCTGTCGCAGGGGCCTTAGTTGATTTATGGATGATACTTGACTGTCCAACCTTGGACAAAGGAATTTACACCCTCACAACCATATCCAAGCATGGTGCTGGCTTGGATAAGACTACTGGGCCTTCTTGGGTTTCTATACAAAAAGAGAATACTTGAAGAAATAGGAGGGATAATCAGCAAAGTCGTTCGATTGGACTTTAACACAGACATTAGAACTAGAGGCGAATTTACTCAGATGGCTGTCTATATTAATCTAGATAAACCCCTGATTGCTCAAGTTCTTGTGAACGGTTTACATCAGAAGGTTGAATATGAAGCATTACCCACAATTTGTTTTACTGTGGGAAGTACGACCACACTAAAGAACTGTGCATCTCGCTGCAACCGGAAACCTCATCGAGGAAGGAGTAGAAGGTGATACTCCGACAAAGGTTGTGAGCGGAGGAGAAGACACCGTTTATGAGCCATGGATGGTTGTCAAAAAAAAAATCAAGTGTAATTTTAGGAGCAGTAACCTCAGCAAAGCAGATTTTAGGGAAAAGGGAAAATCAAGACCCCGATTTGATGACCTTGTAAATATGAAAGCTTTGAATATGGATGATGAAATTAATAAGGAAAAAGATGGACAGACGGTTAATTTTAAGGATACCTTAAAGGCTGGAAAATTTATTGAGCAATTGAGGAGTAAAAATAAGGGAAACCCTATTTTTAGGAGAAGTGAGCAGATGGAGGGTGTTAAAGTGGATGTTAGGCTTGTGATTTCTAAATATCTGATGCTACTACCAAGGACAATGGTGCGATAGGCCTAACAGGGTCTAAGACAGATATGGACATTTCTTGTGGTGTTCTAAGCCAGCCCAATGGCATGCTAGATCTACCTTGCACTGAGCCTGGTTGTCAAATTAAAGAAGCAGGGTGTTCATCTAATCTTTTGAATGTTTCTGTTCTTAATAAGTCGATTGGCGCAGAGTGTTCTAATTCACTATCTAATTTTTCCAATTCAACACCTATGAATATCTCTTGTTTCAATCCAGTTTGTTAGATAGGAGGAAAGCGAAGGAGATGTTTCAAATACGCATACCAAGGCTGATTCGTCGGTGCCAGAACTGATTGAAATTCAGGTTATTGACTCCCCTGGTGGTTTAAATCCACAAACACTGCTGTCTCCTTCAATGAGAAAGGACCAGCTGGAGGGGTTCAATTAAGGAAGAGCATTGCACTGAATTCTGGTGGTAATAAGACTTGGACCTTAGGCAAATCGATGGGGAATAAAGATGGAGGTTTCGAGCTAGTAAAAATATTAATAAAATTATGCATAGGAAATAGATTAATTTTAAAACTAAAATTTCTTCTAAAATTTCTTTGAGTGATTCTATGTCTAAGTTGGCTCAGACAGTCTCCATAATGCGAGGTGCTGACTCAGAAGTTATTGGCTCAGATTCTGGTAGAAGTATCCAAGAATTATTTTTGTATTTTGGATAGTTTGGTCTTATTTTTTGGTGTTATATTTTTTTTTTGTTTATGTTTATGGATTTAAATTTATCAATTTTTTCTTGGAATTGTCAAGGCTGTGTGAGTAGTAAATTTCTATGGGCTTTTCATGAGTATAATCTTGAGCATAAACCAGATATTGTGTGCCTTTTGGAGCCAAGAGTTAGTGGTAAAAAAGCTAATACTATTATTGATAAATTGGGTTTTGATTTTTCTCATCGCATTGAGTCTATTGGTTTTTCAGGTGGCATATGGGTTGGTTGCAATGATAAAATTTGTGTCAATATTATTCATAATCACCCTCAATTTATGCTTCTTCGTGTGCAAGAAAATACTATTTTTAACTCTTTTTTTTTATTTTTGTTGTATATGGTAGCCCTGACAGGACTAAGAGAAAGAATTTTTGGACTGATTTATTGTGGAAGTCTTACCTTCTGACCTTTTACCTTGGCTTTTCTTGGGAGACTTTAATGCTGTCCTCTCTCCTAAGGATAATAAAGTGCTCGTTCGACCGGTAAGAGATGTAAGCTATTTGGAAAATTTGTTGACTCTTGTAATTTGCAGGATCTTGGATTCATAGGACCGATATTTACTTGGCAAAGAGGTAATACCCATAAACGGCTTGATCGGGCCTTAGCAAATGATTCTTGGATATCAGCCTTCCTACATACCTTAGTTTACCATCTTCCGCGTATTAAATCGGATGATAGACCCATTCTTATTTCTACTAATCCTGATCTTAGCCTTCCAAAAGGGAGACCTTTTCGTTTTCTCGCAAGATTGACAAGACGCGCAAATTTTAAAAAATTGGTCTCTACTAAATGGAAGTTTACAGGTAATATGGTTGATTCCTTATCTGATTTTACCTCACATGTCAGTGATTGGAATAGGTCCGTATATGGATTTATAGGCACGCGCAAGAGACAACTTATGAGATCGCTTGGGAATATTCAAAAAGCCATGGATTGGTCTTCCTTTAGTAGGATAGTTGACTTAGAGATGGAGGTTCGGGATGAATTGAAAAATGTGCTTAATCATGAGGAGCTTATTTGGAGGCAAAAGGCTAGATGTGACTAGCTTCAGTTCAAGGATCTAATACCAAGTACTTCCATAGTCGCACTATGTAAGGAAGACATTTAATCGCATTTTGGCTTTACGCACAAGTAGCGGGGAGTGGAGCTCGGATCAGAGTGTTCTCAGGGATGAGGCAGCCAGGTTTTTTGAGAATCTGTATGGGGAAATCCCTACTGCCATGAATGCTCTTCTTTTGGATTTATTTCCCTGTCTCACAGAGGAAGACATAGATTTCATTAAAAAACCGATTTTGAATGATGAGATTAAGAAGGCCCTCTTTGACATGGCTCCATTGAAGGCTTCGGGAAGTGATGGGTTTCATGCGCATTTTTTTCAGAGTTAGCGGGATTCTGTTGGAGGGGCGATTTGTGAGTAGGTTCAAGGAATCTTTGCTGGTAATAAGATTGACGAGGATCTTAATAATACGCTAATTGTGCTTATTCTCAAGAAGGAGCGTCCGGAGGATTTCAATCAATTTCGGCCAATTAGTCTTTGCTTGATTATGTATAAATTGGTGATGAAGGTGATTGCCAATAGATTTGAAGTGGTGTTCCCGAATTATATTTCATCTGAGCAAGCTGGGTTTATTACGGGTCGTAACATTTTTGATAATATCATTATTGTGCAAGAAGTCATCCACTCGATGCGTAGTAGAAAAGTTGGCAGATATTGGATGGCCATTAAGTTAGATCTAGAAAAGCTTATGACGAGATTAGCTAGACTTTATTGATGTGACCCTTGTAGTTGTTGAGATTCCCAAGTTACTTAGAAAGGTAATTATGGGTGTTATTTCTTTATCTACTGTGTAGATATTATGGAATGGAGTTCCGTCTCAGTCCTTTAAGCCTGTACGGGGGATTAGGCAGGGCTATCCTTTATCGCCTTATCTTTTTGTCTTTTGTATGGAATAGTTAGGACATATTATTCGTTCTGAGATTTCGGGAGGAAAGTGGCATCCGGTTCGGCTTTCTAGGTCAGGGCCGTTCTTATCTTACCAGGGCCGTTCTTATCTCACCTCTTTTTTGCTGATGACCTTGTTATTTTTGGCAAAGCAGAGATGGACCAAGATCTTTTGTTAAAGGAAACCCTTAAAAGTTTCTGTGATTTTTCTGGACATAAGGTCAGTGTAAGGAAGAGTAATATGTATTTCTCCAAAGGTTCAAAATCTGGGGGGTTATTTGGGGGTGTCTCTCCTTCATGATTGGGTTACTAAAAGTACGCTAAATTTTATAGTTGATAAAGTGAGATCTAAACTTCAGAATTAGAAAGCTAGGAAATTTCTTTTGCAGAGTGTGTAACGCTTACCCAATCAGTTCTTCTCGCTATTCCTAACTATTTCATGCAGTCCCTGTTAGTTCCGAAAGGGGTGTGTGATGAGATTGAAAAGATTGCAAGACAGTTCATTTGGGGTGTCTCTATAGGACATCCTAAAAGTGCTTTGGTTGGATGGGAGTCTATTTGTCAACCTAGATCTCGTGGAGGGCTTGGGTTTTGGCATCTTCATGATCAGAATAACTCTTTCCTTATGAAAATTGGGTTTAATCTCGTCTCTCAGAATGATGCTTTATGGGTTTATGTTCTTCATTCCAAATATGAATGGAAGAATCAGCTTCCTGATACCATGTATAGAAGAAACTATTCTTATCTTTGGCATTCCCTTTCTAAGGTGAGAATCTCATATGGTCTATTGGTGTAGTTTCATCAACCCGTGGCTGGAAAGATGCTTGGATTCCTGATGTTGGCCCCCTTTTATCTTATGTTTTGGCTCACTCTACTCTTGATTTGGAGTGTACTCTTAGAGATTGGGTGCTCCCTGATGGTACTTGAAATTTGGATATGCTCCGTTTATGGCTGATAAACCATAATTTACACATATTTTAACCCCATGCTTGACCTAATTTTGGATGATTTTCCATTGAATTTGATGAATTCGATGCTCCTAATCTTTTAATTTCATGTTTTATACTCAGGAGAGCTTAGAGAGTCGAAAACAAAGAGAAACGGGCCAAAAGGGACAAAATGGGCCTACATCAGAAATCACACGGCCTGGACTATTGACCACGGGCAGATCACATGGCTGTGTGTGGCGAGCAGAATCGACCACGGCCGAAGAGTCCACCACGGGCATGTCCCTGCCGACCCTAGGTTTAATTCTATTCGGAAAAGGTTATTTGTGGGCCAAGAAATGCATCCCAAAGCCTATATATATACCCTAGGGGGCAACCTAAAAGAGGAGGTCCACATGACGTCGAATAGACTCCGAGTAGAAGGCAAAAAATACTCCAAGACAACCGTCGAGAGTAGCTTAGGAGAAGGATCTCCATCAAGACTGAAGATCTCCCATCAAGTTTTTTAGAAAGTTTTTGGGTTTTCTTATGTTTTGTTGTCTTCCCTATTTTAAGATGTTTCCCTCTTTTAGTATGAACTAAATCCCCTAAATACCTAAAGGGATGAAACCTAAGATGAATCTTATTATTATTTGATTTATAAGATAAATACTTGTTCTTATTCTTAATTGTGAGTTCTTATTCTTGTTTTGATAATTCAGGTTATTGATTCAAAGTCGAATGTGCTTATTCAGTGGAGCAAAAGTCCCTGTTTAAGAGAAGATCAACACAATTAAGCAGAGTTGATTGCAACCTTAGAAATAGGGCGACGAAATTTTACCGGATTAGAGTCAAATCTAATAAGGGAATCCATAGATCGAGTTAATGCGACAATAGGGTTTTAATTAGAAAGAGATTTCAATTAATCAACCTAGAGTCATTTGTTTTTAGTCTTGAAAGAGATATTAACATAAATCAGGGATTTCTACGGATTAAGTCAAGTGAATAAATCATATGAATCAAAAGTAATAAGTGAAGTCTAGGTGGATTCTTCCTTAGGTATTGCCTATCTCATATAAGTTGTTCAAAAGTATTTTCCCAATTCACTCTCTGTCACGTTCATAATCATTTAGTTAGTTAAACTTAGATTAAAAATAACTCCCCTTAATTATTAGGCTAGATAATAAAAAGATAGTTATTACTAGTAATTTTAGTCCTTGAAGATACAATATTTCGGACTCACCATAACTATACTACTGTTTGATAGGTGCGCTTGCCTTTGTCGAAATAATACTTAGTTTTGAGACCATCAAGTTTTTGGCGCCGTTGTCGGGGACTAAGATATTAGGAACACTAAATTTTTATTACTTTAGCCATTCTTATTTTTTCTATTTACAATTCACTTTTATTTTTAGTTTACTAACTTTTTCTTTTCTTTGCTTCTGGCAAGAACTTTTAGTTTATGACTAGAAGGAACCCGTCAGGACCATTACTTTTTGACAGTGATATAGAAGGTACCGTTCGTACAAATCATAGGGAGATAAGGCGAAGCCTACAATACACAGAAGAAGAGTAAGAGGACGATACTAATACTACCGAGGAGATAGCCGACAATAATCCGATACCTCCTGTAGTTGCAGCAAATTCAGTGAATCAAAATCCTGCTCCTCGTACTATGTATGATTATGCTAAACCTAATTTAACAAGAACCGAATCAAGTATTGTTAGACCTGCTATTGTTGCAAATAATTTTGAACTGAAACCTAACACTATACAGATGATTCAACAATTTGTTCAGTTTGATGGTTTGCAGGATGAGGATCCAAACAATCACTTGGCGAATTTTCTGGAATTATGCGATACGTTCAAAATTAATGGCGTTTCTGACGATGCCATTCGCTTTCGATTGTTTCCCTTCTCATTAAGAAATAAAGCTAAATAGTGGTTGAACTCGTTACCACGAGGATCAATCACTACATGGGATCAAATGATCGAAAATTTTTTGTTAAAATATTTTCCACCAGCTAAAACGACTAAGTTGAGGAATGATATTTCTTCTTTTGTGCAGATGGATCTAGAAACACTCCACGATGCATGAGAGAGATATAAGGATCTACTAAGAAGATGCCCTCACCATGGGTTACCTTTGTGGCTACAGGTTCAAACCTTTTATAATGGTGTGAACCCCTCAACTAGGCAGTTGATTGATTCAGCCGCCGGTGGGACCCTAAATAATAAGACCCCTGAAGCAGCTTATGAGTTTATAGAGGAGATGACACTAAATAACTATCAGTGGCAAGTTATGAGGACAAAGCCAACAAAAGCCGCAAGTGTTTTCAACCTCAACACAGTAACCATGCTATCAAACCAAGTAGAACTTTTAAGTAAAAAGATTGATGGTTTGTGTGGTTCTTCACAGGTACATCCAGTGATGCAGTGTAATACAAATGGAGGAGAAACGAACAATACAGATTCCCCACCTTACAATCCTGGCATAGAAAGCGAACAGATGAACTATATGGGTAATAATTCAAGACCTCAAAATAACCCTTATAGTAACACTTACAATCCAGGTTGGAAGAACCATCCTAACTTTTCATGGGGTGGCCAAGGGAATCAGAGACAACAACCCCCTCCAGGCTTTCAACAGCAACCTTACCCACAAGAGAAAAAGCCGAATCTTGAGGACATGCTAACAAAATTTATCGCGGTGTCAGAAACCCGTTTCCAAAACACCGAAACAACATTAAAAAATTAGCAAGCATCGATTCAAGGGCTCGAGAACCAATTAGGTGAGCTTGCTAAGCTGATTTCAGAATGACCACAAGGTAGCTTACCGAGCAACACTGAAACTAACCCAAAGAAGCAACTTCATGCCGTTTCTGCTCACGATAGTGAAGGGTTAGATGAGCCAAAATTGAGGCAAGAGAATATGGTAGAGGAAGGTAAGGATGAGGTAAGCCATGACAAACCAAAACTGGTAAGTACAAAATACCAACCTCGTGTGCCATATCCCAATGCGACAAAGATAGACCGCACAGATGAACAATTCGGTAAATTTCTCAAACTCTTAAAAGAATTACATATTAACTTACCGTTTATTGAAGCTCTTTCGTAGATGCCCAATTCGAAAAAGCTTTTAAAAGAGCTTTTGACAAACAAACGGAAGATAAACGAGGCGTCGCATGTGGAGCTAAATGCAGTGTGCTCAGCAATCTTACAAAATAGACTACCACAAAAGTTAAAAGATCTAGGGAGTTTTATGATTCCTTGCTTAATTGGTAGTTTATCTGTTAATAATGCTTTAGCAGATTTAGGGGCAAGCATAAATGTTATGCCTTATAAAATGTTTAAATAGCTAGGTCTTGGGAAACACAAGCAAACTAGGATGAGCACTCAATTGGCTGATAAAACTATTAGAATTCCTAGGGGCATAATCGAAGATGTACTAGTAAAAATTGACAAATTCATATTCCCAGTAGACTTTGTTGTTTTAGACATGGATGATTACAATAATGTTCCTTTAATTTTAGGAAAACCCTTTTTAGCAACTGCTAAAACTAAAATTGATATTGGTACAGGTGAGCTCACACTTCGTGTAAGTGACGAAACAATCACTCTTCAGGCTCTTGACTCAGCTAGGACATTGAGTAAGAAAGGTGAAAACATAAATTCTATTGATGACCATTTGGTTCAACCTTCTTTTTAGGAAGCACCACAAAATTACACAGCTGAGCCACATCCAGACCTCATGCCAACAAAGAAATAACTCATAAGGAATGAAGGCTTCAGATTGAGGAACTAGACGAGTGGAAGACACATTTCAAGGAGAAACTAAGAACACACAAGCAAAATCGAGGCAACTCTATGACAAGCTTAAGGATGGGCCAAACCAATTTAAGATCAGAGATCAGATATTGTTGGATAAAACAGACCCTCGGATCATCACTTCAGACCCTGATACAAACGAAGAGATCCCTTTCAAGGTACTCAATGTCTTCCCATATGGAACAGCTAATCTTACATTTGGCACTTTTAAGGTAAACGCCACTCGACTCAAACTATATAGTGATCATAGAACTGATAGTAGGGGAGAGGAGTTTCATCTCCTCAAACCACTATGATTATGCGAATAAAGGGTAAGTCTAGCTTAAGACTTTAAATGAGTGCTTCTCGGGAGGCAACCTGAGCACTAACCGCATTAATTTCCATATTTTTTATTTTTAGCATCTAACTACAAACTAACCAAATTAATAAAACACAGGTTTCCCTACCACACGGCCTTGCACACGGGCGTGTCCGTGGCCGTGTGGACACCACGAAAAAGATACATAGGCGTGGCAGAGACCGTGCGAACCAAGGACGAAAATTTTTCCCAAAACACGGGCTGTGATAAAATGCCACGGTCGTGTGATACGGTCGTGGTCAAAACTGAGAAATCTACACGGGCGTGCGACACGCCCGTGCTTTTAGACCGTGGTCGACACTGATTAATCAACATGGGCGTGGCGAGCTATACATAGGCGTGGGAGAAATGAATGAAACACCACACGACCGTGCGATACGACCGTGTGACCTAACACGCCCTGGCACACGGGCGTGGGCCACTGATTCCTATTTAAACCTCCTTCTTCTCACTTTCTCCCCAAATTCTTCTTCTCCCAAACCCTAGTCACTACACCCCTTCCTTTTTCTATTGTCTTTTTCCTTTCATTTTCCTTTCCCCCTCTCCCTCATTCTTTCTTTACATCACCATCGCCATGTCGAAGAAGCGAAAGGACCCTAGCACAGTCTCCCCGTGCGAGACCAATCTACATAAGCTCATGCCGGCCGCTTCATTAATTCGACAAGACAAGGACTTTTGAGTCCATTTATTTTTTTCTTTTTCTTTTATTTTCATTTTTAAATTCTTTCCTTTTATCTTTCTTCTCTTTAATTTATATTATTATATTTTTATTTCTTTAATTTAGGTTCAAGGGGCTGTTAAGGAACAACCACACCCCCACCGGAGTATCCACATCCACCTTCACCTCTGACCAACCTTCTGTTTCTTTTCCTTGACTCCATCCAAAATTCAAGAAGTTCACTTCTCTCCCTATCTTATGATTTTATATATTGTAGATATCTATCTTTGTACATTGAGGACAATGTACGTCTTAAGTGTGGGGAGGTGTCAACAATACTGAATTATATCTTGTTCTTAAGTAACTTTCTCATATTTACTATTAAAATAAAACTTCTATTGATGTATGATTTTCATTGATATGTTTCAGATTAAGTCATAGGTAATTGTGCATTGATGGTTTAAAATTTAAGATATTAGAGAATCAAGAATGATAAGTCTATTTTCAGAATTAAAAATTTATTAGGTTGTTTCCCTAATCTTAAATATTACTTTAAAGTTTGAAATTTACAAGGTTGACATCAAAAACCATAATTTCTGTGAGATTTTGAGCCTTTTAGAGCATATATATTTCTTGCTCACTTTATTGATTATGAGCGTGTCAACATTGATCTGTTATTCTAGAACTTGCTTCGATTATACATGTCGAGACCACATTTCTGATTTGATATACTAAGATGATAAAAGCACCTAGAAATTAACCTACTTACTCCACAAAAAGCCTACCCTCATAATTAACCCTTAGTGAACCCTTTTTAGCCTAATAAACCGTTTCTTGACTCACCCATTAATATTAACCTAAAACCAAATTTTTAATTCCCCTAATCGTTTGACATGCCTTTTGTCGAGATTTGATTTGAGCAGTTGCCTAACTATTTTTGGTATTTTAGTTGTTAAATTCTATCTTATTATTGAATGTTCTTATTCTTAAAATAAAGTTGAAGATTTATTCATTATTAGTGATTATGAGCTTAAACAGTTAATTTCACACCTTTAGAAGAAGCTTGTTTTATTAGTGATAAGTTAAATTGATGTAATTATTAATTATTAGTTCATTGTTTCTAGTTAGGTAAATTGTCAATTCGATCTCGATTCTAACCCTCTAATTCAGCCTGTATCCACACCTTTAACCAAGCCCGTTACCACACTTTAAAGACCTTTTGATTTGTGTATCATCTCATTTTATAGTGGTGGAGATTTGATTTTCATGCAAGCCTATGGGATTAACTTTTCATGTTCAACTTTTTGAGTGCTTAATTTGAACCTTAAAACACATTGAGTGATTTGAGTGAATCTTTATTTAGGTGTTTCCCCTTTAAAGACCTTTTTGAGTGCTTAATTCTTGTCAGGTTTTGAATCAGAGGTAATTATTTAGGTAAGGGGAAACACCTATATTTTCGTACTATAAAAATTTATGACTTAGATTGTTTGAATCTTTAGGACTCTTTTAGTTAAATTATTAATGTATGAATTATCTATGAATTATGATGAAACATTATTGATAAGAATTATGAATTGAGGAAGTTAATTTTAATTGTGAGTGGAGGATTTTGCTTGAGGACAAACAAAGGCTTAAGTATGGGGATATTTGATAAACCATAATTTACACATATTTTAACCCCATGCTTGACCTAATTTTGGATGATTTTCCATTGAATTTGATGAATTCGATGCTTCTAATCTCTTAATTTCATGTTTTATACTCAGGAGAGCTTAGGGAGTCGAAAAGAACGAGAAACGGGCCAAAAAAGGACAAAATAGGCCTACATCAGAAATCACACGGCCTAGACTATCAACCACGAGCAGATCACAGGGCCGTGTGTGGCGAGCAGAATCAACCACGGCCGAAGGAGTCCACCACAGGCGTGTCTTTGCCAACCCTAGGTTTAATTCTATTCAGAAAAGGTTACTTGTAGGCCAAGAAAGGCGTTCCAAAGCCTATATAAACACCCTAGGGGGTAACCTAAAAGAGAAGGTCGACAGGACGTCAAATAGACATTGAGTAGAAGGCAAAAAATACTCCAAGACAGCCGTCGGGAGCAGCTTAGGAGAAGGATCTCCATCAAGACTGAAGATCTCCCATCAAGTTCTTTAAAAAGTTTTTAGGTTTTCTTATGTTTTGTTGTCTTCCCTATTTTAAGATGTTTCCCTCTTTAGTATGAACTAAATCCCCTAAATACCTAAAGGGATAAAACCTAAGACGAATCTTATTATTATTTGATTTATAAGATAAATACTTGTTCTTATTCTTAATTGTGAGTTCTTATTCTTGTTTTGATAATTCAGGTTATTGATTCAAAGTCGAATGTGCTTATTCAGTGGAGCAAAAGTCCCTGTTTAAGAGACAACACAATTAAGTGGAGTTGATTGCAACCCTAGAAATAGGGCGACGAAATTCTGCCGGATTAGAGTCAAATCTAATAAGGGAATCCATAGATCGAGTTAATGCGACAATAGGGTTTTAATTAGAAAGAGATTTCAATTAATCAACCTAGAGTCATTTGTTTTTAGTCTTGAAAGAGATATTAACATAAATTAGGGATTTCTACGGATTAAGTCAAGTGAATAAATCATATGAATCAAAAGTAATAAGTGAAGTCTAGGTGGATTCTTCCTTAGGTATTGCCTATCTCATATAAGTTGTTCAAAAGTATTTTCCCAATTCACTCTCTGTCACGTTCATAATCATTTAGTTAGTTAAATTTAGATTAAAAATAAATCCCCTTAATTATTAGGCTAGATAATAAAAAGATAGTTATTACTAGTAATTTTAGTCCTTGAGGATACGATATTTCGGACTCACCATAACTATACTACTGTTTGATAGGTGCGCTTGCCTTTGTCGAAATAATAGTTAGTTTTCAATGGCTGCCTGACGACATGATTATGCGTATAGTAAGTATTCCCCCTTCTCATCCTGACGGGGGAAGAGATAGGATCATTTGGGCTCGATTTAGTTCAGTGTCCTTTTCCATTCGAAGTGCTTATTGGGCCTTAAAAGAAAGTTTCTGGTGTTCAACTGATGATGCTTGGAAGCCCATTTGGAAATACTAAGACCCACAGAGAGTTCATATTTTCTATGGCTTGTAGCCAAATAGAGGATACTTACTAATGCAGAACGAACTAGGAGAGGGATTGGACAAAGTAGTGCATGTCCTCTTTGTGGGCATGGTACCGAGGATATTCTGCATGTTCTCTGCGATTGTTCGACGGCTAAGGAAGATTGGATGCTCATTGTTCCCATAGAGAAGTGTTCCAGGTTTTTTTCTAACACTTTTTAAATTTGGTTTTCCACTAATCTTTGTTGTTTTGATAAGTTGCAGGACAAGGGAATTACCTGGTTGTGTCTCTTTGGGATTGTTGCTTGGAGACTTTGGAAGAATAAGAATCTTTTCATCTTCCAAAACATCAATTGGAAGGTATATGAGACCATTAAATCCTCACTCAGTTGGGCTCAACATTTTGAACTGTTTCTAGTTGAAGCCAAATCTACTGCAACCAATCCTAGAATTAGTCATCATTTGGCTGATAATTGGGTCCATCTATTTTCTAATGGAGCAGTCGCTAGAGATTCAGGAAATGTCTCAGCGGGAGGCTTGGTTAGAGATCGAAGTGACAATTGGATTCTGGGGTTTACTCATATCTGGGTAGATGCTCACCTCTGGAGGCAGAAATTTAGGGCATCCTTGATGGAATTCTCATTTTATTAAGTAAGGGTTATAAAAAAGTCTGGATTCAAACTGATAATCTTGAAGTGGTAAAGGCACTGTCCATGGAAGTAACAATGGATTCAGGCACTACCGTGCTCAGAAGAGTTAAAAGACTTTTGCGTTCTGAAAGACAATTGGAAATTAAGTATGTCACTAGGGAGTGTAATTTAATCACTGACCACTTGGCAAATATCAGTCTTTCTTGGAAGTTACCCCTCCAGCTTTTTGAAGTTCCTCTTGATTTGGTGGTTACGACCATTGAGCAAGACAAAGCTTTTAGATCTCTTAGGAGGTTTCAAAGTTCTTATTTTGTTTTTTTTCTCAAAAAAAAGTTAAATTTAAGGGAGGTTAAAACACAAATGAGAGGCTTAAATGAGAAATAAACCATTAGATAAATTAATTATAGCATGGAGGGAGTAATTTAATTAAAAAATTCATGGGAGATAAATACACAAAAAAAAATCTATTGCAAAGTATATAGTAAAATATCTTTATGGACTTAATCGAATGGAAATCAATACTGAGATCTTGAATGTGAAATTAACCATTATCTAACGGTACAATAAGCTTATTACAATATCTAGATAGATGCAAAAAAAATAAAATGATAAGATAAAAAAATCCATTTCTAAAAAGTTATTCAAATATATATTTTAGTTTAATTTTTATTTAGCTTAATCAAGTCACTTATTAATGAACTCGTCATGAAATGCCTTCATCATATTCTTCGTACATTTCAGCCTTCTGTCACATCTCAAAAACGGGGTTAGAAGAATTGGGTTTGTAGTTAATTGATTAATTGAATTTAAGCTTGAATACACATAATTGTTAGGTTTTGGTTGCATGGTAGATGATATGCATGTACTTAGTGAGTTATTGTTATAGATGCTTGAATGACTTGTTGAATATTGAGACAATCTTAAAATGACCTAATGGTAAGATATAAGCTTATAATGCACTTAGAAATGTTGAGATGCAAATTTGACATGTTAAGTAATATGAATTGCGACTTTAGGTTTGCATGCTAGTATAGCTAACTGGTTAGAGTGTTAAAGTATGTTTTAGTGTAATTCAACATGATTTGTATGATCTATGTGTGTTATATGATATGTTAGAATAGGAAAATTGGAAAGAAACACGAAATAGTATGTGTGGATAGGTGACAATGTGTCATATGTAGGTTTTGGGCATGTCTTGTTATCTTTGCAATTAAGTCTTGATTTTTATGCTATGCACTTAGAGTCCTTAAATGTTATGAAATGACCTAAAAATTTCCATGATTAAGTCTTATATGGATAATTACATAATTTTACTGTAATGCCCTGATTTATTTAAGCCTGTTTCTGTAAATATCTGATACAAAATATGTATCTGCTTCAGCGGTTAAGTGTTCTCTGTGTGTGTGTGATGTCTTGGGTTCAAGTCTCCCTTTTGCCAAATTTTGTTATTTTTCTAATCCTAACCTTGTTGAGTGGACTTATATAAAATTGTCTGTTAATCCATATTAGAATGAGCTTGTTGGTTTGAGTGGTAAGGAGTTGGTGTGTGGGAGGTCTTGTGTTCAAAACCTTGTGTGAGCGTGGGTATTAATTTTTGCCTCGATTAACTGAGAGAGTTTGGATGGGATTGGGAGTCTGAGTGAGTGGGTAGTTGTGGTTGAGAAGATAGTGGGAAGTTAGGATATTGGGATTTATCAGATTTTTTTTTGTTTTTGTTTTTCCAAAATTGCGGTTCTCTCTCTCTCAAAAAAATCCTGACGTTGGTTTTTCCCCTTTCTCTGCGTTTTTCTGTCATTTGAAAATTCTTCTCCTTTACTCTTTACTTTCTGTCAATTTAATTGTTCAATCGCGGTATTTCAGCTTTTTGGTGTTCTTGTGTGATTTGTAAGTGAAGATAGAATGCTTTACTCGAGTTAGAGAGTTTTTCCTTTAAATCCATTTAGTATGATGTTGATTTTTAGTGTATTGAAATTATGTTTTTGCAACAGCAAATTGTGAAGAACGGGACTCTCCTCTCGCGAAATTGTAGTCGAAGTCGTTCGGGGTAATTGGGTAAGTGTTGAACATTCAAGTTTCACCGTTGTCGGTTCCGTTAGTTCGGTTTAACTATGAGTTTAGACTGATTTTAGAAGTTTTGTTATATCAATTTTAGGTGCTGGTTGGCTCAGGAGTGATTTAGCATCAAAATTGTACCAGGTGTGTTCCCAAAACGCAAAAAATCGAGCTTCAACGAAAGCCGAAAAACCATATTATCGATGCCACACGACCGTGTGTTTGACGAGGGCATAGCCGTGCGCATGAAACAATCGTGTGATGGTGTGACTGTGGTCGTGTGGGCCATACGGGCTAGGCCAAGTTGGGCGTGTGGGTTTGGGGCCAGGCTGTATGGGCCCACACGGCATGTGGGCCCATATTTTTGAAATTTTCCCGAAGGTCGCACGGGTCATTTCGATCGACTGTGGGCTTACCGTAGGGTCGGTAAGGGCTAACCAAACCCTAAAATCATGTGATCTAATATTCTGCCATGAGTAGGACACTGTTATGCATGTCTAATTATTCTGTTAAATATATATTTTTTATCTGTATACGAGCATTAAGCATGATATTCCTGTATATATGTTTAGGGTGGGAATTGTATATTTGTGAAGGAAGTGTTCTGTATGGCGATCTTCACCTATATTCTGGCAGCTTGGTTGCATATTATCTGATATGTGTCGTAATGACACGATATGGTGTGTAGGGATGGATGGGTGTTTTTAACCCCACATGGTGTGATGGGATGGTCGGAGTTGGTGTGTAGAGGATGAGGGTAGGATTCTGAATATTTGTTCTGCATATCTGATTCTGTTATCTGTATCTATAAAGGACTTAAGCCCAAACCTAAATCTAACTGTATATGTGATTTCTATATGTATTGCATGTCTGTTTTCGTTGGGTTACACACTAAGTTTATGAAAACTCACATCTGTTTGTCTATCCTGTTTAGGTAATCCACGGACTTAGACGGATCGGTGTGATGTAGCCTCACAGTGACCACGAGTTTGTAAACTGCTTAAGGTTATGGCTTTTATTTTAATTTAAGGATTATTTCTAAGAGTTTTGTAATAATTGGACTCTCCGGACTATGTGGTTTAATTTTGGGATTTGGATTTTTGTTTTTACACTTTATTTGCGACGGTTATCTAAAACATGGTTTTACGAAAACAAAGGTTTTCCAAAAATACGAACGAGATTTTCTAATACAACGGTTTCTATAACTTCGGATGCAAATTATGTTTTGGTAAATAAATAAATTAAATAACATTTTCGATAATATATATAAACGAATATGAGTTATAAAACTTGAATGATTTATTGAAACGACTCAATTATCAAAACCCTTTTTTTGTGGCATCTCCGAATTCGGGCATAATGTCTAGGCCGAGTTTAGGGTGTTACATTTACTCTCGATTTTTCAAAAAGGTTTTACTAAATATTTTACTAAAATTACAATTTAGCTATTAAACTTTGCTTTAAAAATTAAGTGAGTTTTACTTATCAGTTCTAGTATTTTTCTTCAATTATTATCCTTATTAAATTGTTTTATACTGTACATATGATTTAATTGTTGAATTACGAATGCTACTTATGTTGTACGTTAAATAAAGATTTTACCGCTGATATTGGTCAGATCAAGAGTAACGTTACAAAAGCATGTTTTTCTTAGAGTTGTATGTTTACCTTAAACTATATGATTGATGAATATGCATGTATATATGCGTGGTGTGATTGATTGTTGTACGGAGGTCACATAAGTGACTAATGTAACATTTTAGATTTGGGTCGGTCTATCTTGGCCAGGTTTGGGGTGCCACATTTGGTCAGGTTTGTGGAATCGAGAGTGATCACACCCCGATTTATAAAGGTTATCTTTGTGTGTTTGAAAATAAATAAGTTACTGGTCTAATGGTTAAGTGTTGGTAACTTTGTCCTGAAAATCTAAGATCGAATCCCTTCCCTCGCATCAGTTTTATTTTGTGCAATTTTGCTCCAAACCCTAGCAAGTGTCACACATTGTTTTAAGAATAAATATTGTAAGAGTTTAAACAAATTGAGTATCTGGCCTAGCAGTTAAGTAGTGTAGCTATCCCTAGAGATCCTAAGTCTGAGTCACTGCCTCCTTCCCTGTAACAGTCCATTTTCAATGAAATCAGGATAGTAGTTTCGAGACCACAAATCCGAGTCTGGAAGGAAAATTATTTTAATATTATTGCATGGTCTTCATTATGATAGAAATGTCGTATGAAAATTTCGTTAAGCAAAGTTTACCGATTACATGTTTAATTTAATATAAAGGACCAAATTGCATAAAATGCAAAAGTTGAGTTCTAGTAGTATAGGTATCAAATAGCTATGAAATTCAAAATTTGAGGTCCTTATATGGCAAATAGACCATTAAGAGGAGTTGGTAGATAAGTATGATGATTAATCCATGGAAAATTAAATAAAGAAAATGACTAAATTGGAAATAGAAATAATTAAAGATGATAAAAATCTAATATCATCTTATTTCATCATCTTTCCAAATAAAAAAGATGGAAACCCTAGCCATGGAGAATTGAAGAAAGAGAAACTTATTTTGCTTAATTAGGTAAGCATTCTTGTCCCGTTTTTAGTAATTTTTATATTTCCGAGATCGTAATAACTTAATCTAGCTATCTCGGGGGTTAATTTGCAAAGTTATCAAAGTATTAAATTTTTTCATGGATGAGTATGTTGGAATTTTGAAGTTTATGGTAGAAAATGAAAGGTTTTTGATAGATAAACAACTTTTGTAAAGGAAATTTTGATGAAATTATGATTTATGGACTAAATTGAAAAGATGAAAAATCCATGGAAAAATTCTGAATTTTGTGAAATACGTAGCTGCTATTGTTACATGTAAAAATTGGCTAGGCTTGGAATAAGGATTAAATTGCATGAATTTCATTTTCCGATTTCACTGAAAATGGGCTGTTACATTCCCCGCTCATTTTAATTTCAAGTTCGGCAAAACTTGGGAAAATTGCATGTGCCGCCCTTAGGGTTTACAAACCCCAGGAATTTAACAAATTCTTTCCTAATTAGAATTCATATCTTGCCCTTCCTCAAAATTCCAATAGAATTAGAATTTCACCATCTTTTTTTCTTCTTTTCTTAATTAGATTTTCATATTGCCCCTTTTCAAATTCGATTAGAATTTTCTCTCCATCTTTCTATTTATTCTCTTTTTATTTTCTTTCCCTTTTCTTTACACCATATTTTCATCCTAATTATTGATAATTATTTTGGTTTCCTGAATCAAATCATTCCTTATTCAATCGTTCTTTCTATCGGTTTTGTAATTTCCATCAATAGCTTCTGTATCATTGCCAAGAAATGGTAAGTACACATTGTTCTGATGATTAGATTTCGTGTGTCCATAATATTACTATCCAACGCTAATATTTCGTTTAATCAATCAATCTTTTTCGGATCTTGTCAAATCATTCGTAAATCTTGTCAATCTTGACACCAATTGCTAATTCGTGTGTAATGTTGATTGAATGACTGAATTTAGGTGGATCAAATTAGAATCGGGTGTGAGGAACATCGATCGGACTGCCAATGAAAGGTGTATGTCTTTTTCCAAGTGAATCGGTGGTGATCGTGTGTAGGATTAAGGCAACACAGTCTCTCACACGGGCGTATAAACCACACAGCTTGCCATACAACCATGTCTTTCCTGTAGGGTAATTTTAGCGTTTGACACACGGTCACAATCTTTTACACAGCCTAGCTACACGGTTGTGTAACTCTCCCACACGGTCACAATACCCTCACATGGCTTGGCCACACGGCCGTGAAACCCTTATTTTACAGTTTTGCCTAAAATTTTATGATGTCTACAGTTTACTCTTTGTATGTTCCCTAAATTGTTTTTAGAGTTCTTATTCACTCAATTAACTCTTTAATATTGTGTTTATTCCGGAATTTGTGGTTTAGTGACTAATGTGCTATTGTACATTGTATGATAAGTGAATATTACATGCCTACTGTCAATGTGATACTGATAAATTATTAGTGTCAATATTGTTACCACCCTACTGAGTACATGGTATGCATGGCATTGTCAATGTTGAGTTGAATACATGTTAAGTATGTTCACTGCCAGTGTTGAACTGATTACATGTTAAGCATATCTACTGTTCTTGCATTATTTTGTTGCAAAACATGTCATATTGCATTGCATGGGGTGGAATGATATGTATAGAGGAAGAGTGGCAGTTCATCTGCAAATATGCTGCGCATCCCCAGCCCAATGGCAGTTTTTATCTGCAAATATATTGTACATCCACAACCCAGTGATAGTTTATATCTACAAATTAGTGGTGGTTAATCCACAACTCGGTGTATAAGGATGATTGAATTCAGGGGAACTCCCAATGAGGTGTGCAACGGAATTGGGTAGGATTTTTCTATTGACATACTGCAATTGCATTGCCATTCATAAACATGTGCATACAAAACTGTGAATGTTGAAATATTATAGTGATGTATTGATCTATAAAACTGTTACTGAAACTTGCTATACAAATGTGATTGTTCTAAAGACCTGTTATTTTGCATGCTTTATCTACTATTTTACACCGATTTTCTTGTGAATGGACTCACACTGAGCTTCTTAAGCCCACTCCCTCTTTTATTCTCATCTTTACAAATAACCCACCAGGTTCGGTTCGGATTGTGTTTTTATTCAAATAAGTATTTTTAGATTCATTATTCTCAAGTTTTGCTATTCTGAAACTGCATTATTTTATTTAAACTGTGGCATGAGACTTAGGTTTTCGAGTTTATTTGACATGCATAACATTTATTTTGATTTTAGGATTGTTGAAATATGGAAATTGATTTAATCTTGCATGAAATCTAGTTTTCATTAAAATTATGTTAAATATCACTTTTTCGCTGCTTTACCAAGTGAATAGATTTTGAAAATAATGTACATGAAATTGGAAATCATCTTTTGCTATGAAAATTATAAAACCAATCATTTTTTAAGATGATATCTTTGAGTAAAAAAAAAAAAAGAAGAGAAGATAACCTGCTGCGTTTTTCTTCGAAAAATAAACATAAGTTTTTAGATAATTGTTTCGTAAACTCCAATAGCCTTAATAGGTCATTCTAGTGGCCAATGTAATCTCCCAAATTCGATCTTAACGTCTAGGCCGGGTTAGGGAGGTGTACTTAGCTATTCAATTATCTTGCATCAATCTATCTATAAATTTTTATACATTTACAGATTTCTATTGCTTTGTGTTCCACTCCCATAACTTACTAGTAAACAAATATCTATTAAAAAAGCTAAATGAATTTTTTTAATTAATTTACTACAATGAAAAAAATAGAGAGAAAAATATTAGTAAGAAATTAAATTTTACTATAAAAACTATTTAGTCTTATTTAAAAAAATAAAATACTTGAGTGTGATGAAGTTGAATCATCAGTTAAGTCCTAAAATTATTGTTTTAGAAAATGTTTTAAATTTTAATCTTTTTCATATAATTTTTAGAATTTTTTTTATAATATAAATTTTGAAATTTTTATAAATATTTTGAATTTTTGAATTTTTGAATTTTGTTTTGTAAGTTTGTTGAGGGAGAGAACAATTTACTTATTTTCAAAGTTTATAGAAACCAAAAGGTATTTACACTAATCTGTTATTCAAATTATTCGAGTTATTTGAATTGTGAAATTTAACTCGGCTCGAATTCGAAACTCGAATCGAGTTGATACAAATAACTCGAATAACTCAATTCAAATAACTCAAAATTTAAAATTTTTTTAAAATTTTTTAAAATCAAATTGAGTTTTGTTCATCCCTGCTAACCATTATTTTCCCTTCGGATAACCGCCATTTGACTGACATTTTGCCTCCAGTGAACTCACTGGCTTTAATTTCACGGTTATACTCCTGCTTTTATATTGCTATTGTTGGGTTGAGGGGTTGTATAAAGTAAACACACACAGATTTTCTTTTATATGATTGGGGGAAGAGGAGATGAAGAGCTAAAACATGGAGAGAAGAGAGGTTCTGTGAAAATTCATTGCTTTTCTTTAATATTGTAAAATGAAACTAAAAATATATAACATGTTTTTCCAATTACAAGAGTGAAAGAAAAAAATTCATTGGGTCGGTCACATATAAGAAGTTGAGACGGTGTTGCGTAATTGTGTCCTGTTAATGGCAAACCTGGCGACAGCGACAAGTAGCCCAAACAAGTTCACTTTCCAATAAAGCCAAGCCGCGTGATACCATGAACCGCGTTTTGGATGGGTCGTGTTTGTTAGTATATTATTTTTAACAGCTGCCTACAACCAAACTGAAGGGAGCTTACTTAGCTTCTTCCTCTACCCTTTTCTTCACTAGTATAAAATGCCAAGCTCTACCATTCCTCTCCATCACATATTCTCTGCTGTGCGAAAAATCAAAAGACAAAATGAGCTATTCAAGTTCTTCCAAGTTTCCCTTGCTTATGCCTCTTATGGTTGCCTGTCTTATTATGGCAGCATCTGGTAGCAACTTCCACAATGATTTTGACATCACATGGGGAGATGGGCGTGGTAAGATTGCCAACAATGGCAAGGTTCTCACTCTCTCCCTCGATAAACAATCTGGATCTGGTTTCCAATCCAAGAATGAGTATCTTTTTGGCAAGATTGATATGCAGCTCAAGCTTGTCCCTGGAAACTCTGCTGGCACTGTCACTGCATACTATGTAAGTTATTTGCTTAGTTTTCCACTCATTTTTACCGAGACACAATAGATGACATTGGCAATGGCTTATAATATGATGGTGCTATGTGTATCTGCAGTTATCATCAAAAGGATCAACGTGGGATGAAATTGATTTCGAGTTCCTTGGAAATCTAAGTGGTGACCCTTATATTCTACACACAAATGTGTTCAGTCAAGGAAAAGGCAACAGAGAACAACAATTCTACCTCTGGTTTGACCCAACTGCAGATTTCCATACTTATTCCATCCTATGGAATCCACAACGCATCATGTGAGTGTTCTTAAAACAAACCCACTTGCCTTTTTTTCGTTTTCGAATTGATTGAACTGACATAGTTATCGGATATTGCTCTTTGCCAGCTTCTCCGTAGATGATACACCCATTAGAGAGTTCAAAAACATGGAGTCGATTGGTGTCCCATTTCCCAAGAACCAGCCCATGAGAATTTACTCCAGCTTGTGGAATGCTGATGACTGGGCCACAAGGGGTGGTCTGGTTAAGACCGACTGGACCCAAGCTCCTTTCACTGCCTCGTACAGGAACTTCAACGCCGATGCTTGTGTGTGGTCCAATGGAGCTTCTTCCTGCAAATCAAATGCTCCATCTTCTTCTACGTCAACAAACAATGCATGGTTCTCTCAAGAGATGGATTCAGCAAAGCAGCAAAGGCTACAATGGGTGCAGCAGAATTACATGATCTACAATTACTGCACTGACGCCAAGAGATTTCCTCAAGGTCTACCTCCAGAGTGCAAGATGTCTTAAGGACTAGAAGAGAAAATTAGAGATGGTATTATGTTAGTCTGAGAGATCATCAATATTCAATATTCTTTCAATTTTTATTTTTATTTTTTGCTTTTTTTTTCTTAAAACCAAGTGGTGATTCTTTTTCATCTTTGAGAATTCTCATTGCGTTGTACGTGATACATGATTAATTTAATTCCCCTTTCAAAATTTGAGGTCCTCAATCTGTTTCGTTTCTAGCTTATAAAATAGAAACTGAAGTAATTCTTTTAGGCTAATATATTAAAAAAACTCCTTAAACTACTATTTTAAACTACTATTTTAATTTAAAATAAGCCTTAATACTATTTATGTAGTTAAATATATCCTAATATATGATTTTTACTTATAAAACCCCTTGATTTTAATAGTAAAATAAAAATATTTGGAATTTTATGCTCTTTTCTTAATTTTTTGTTGATGTAATAGAAATTATACACTTTAACATCGACATAAAATTTAAATGACTAATTATAATTTTTAAAAGAGTAATTATGTGCGTTATATGTATAAGCACTTTAAAAAAATTAATATTTTATTTTTTTATTTAATAAACTATTCTCATCAAATTCATATTAGCATTAGATGCAAATTATTTTTAAAAATCAAAATATTTTTTCTTTAATATTAAAATAAAGGACTTTCATGAATAAATTAGACTTATTTAAACAAAATGTTATAGTTTAAGGGCTTTTTGTATATTGGCCATTTATTTAGTAGCCTTTATTTTTGTCAACTTGTTTTTTTTTAGTTAATTTTGATTTTTAACTTTTTAAAAAGAGTTATATTTTACCATTAACCTATCAAAAAGAAACGAACTATTATTATTTAATGGAAATATAGAGTAAAATGTTAAATTTTTAAACATGTACTTCATAGTAATTTTTTGATCTTTTATGATTTTTTTTAATAATTTGTATTTTTAGATTATTTTTTTTTAAATTTTGAGATGATGATGCAATATAATCTCAAAGTGACATGTTATCATATATTAATGAAATCTAAATTTGTAGAAAATTAATAAAAGTTGTCAAGTTTCATAATTAATGTAGACAAAAAAAATTTCATGAGCCAAATTAAAAAAAATTAAGAACTAAATATTACTTTATCCCAACTGTTTTTGGGCCTAATTTAGTACTTAAAGCTTAATTTCACCTTTTAGTTATCTAAAGGACTCATGGGGCCTTCAAAACATGCCATGTGACATTTTTTCTTATGTAGGCAAGACATGAAGTTGGTATATATTAAAAACTTTAATAAATTCTAGATTTATGACAGACTTATAAAGTATATGAAAAAAATGTAACAAATATATTTATTAGAAATTCATATAAAAGTTAAATAATATTTGGTTGCAATGATAAAGTTAAAAGTTTGATATGGATGTTTTTGAAGTTCAAATGTTATAGTATCATTTTATTAAAAAAAAACATGAAAAGAAAAACACATTTATATTAAAATTTGTTACTTTATCTATAAAATGATATTTTAATAAAATTCCAATTGAGTTAATGCTCGATTAGCTTGTGAAATCAACTTAATTATGGACATAATATAAGTACTAATTATGGCATTCTTGTGATGTAGGTGAAATACAAAACTATGTAACAAAATGTTTTTAAAAAGGCTGATATAATTAACAAATGAGGTTTTGGTTGAATGTTAAAATACAAATGTTGAAAACTATAAAGGCTTGTGTTCAAAATTTATTATTTAAATATTTCTATTTTCTAAATAAAAAAATATGAGATGATAAGAACATTCTTAAAATAATATAATTTACTTTACAAAGACCAGGTATTTTTATCATTACTTAATTGAATTAGTGCCTAATTGACTCTAGACGCTAAACTTTGTAAATGATTTAATATTAGTAGATATGTATAAATTCTAAAATTCAAAATTTTTATTAAAACAAAATATATTTAAATATAATTTCTACAAACTTGTTCATATTTCACTTTATAGAAATCGGGTCACGATCTTTCATATCGTTGGTTTCTTTCTAAGTGTTCATCTCGTGCAAGTTATCCATCCACGCCATTTTCATCATTTCCATTGAATCAATAACCATTGATTCCACTTTCACTTTAAGACCTATTTCGAAACGATCCAGCATTAGACGATCGAGCAACTCAACGCCTTGTAATCAAATTCATGAATACGAACACGTATAATTTTTTAAGCCAATTGTTATTATTTATATTACATACTCTTTAATTTAGTTAGAAATATTTATGAATCACATTAAAAACATTATAATAATCTTACTTAATAATATTTTATTGGTACGTGATTATTGTGGTAATTAACATTTTAAGTATCTATAAATAATATTTATTATTTTATTAAATTACTTTTTTGTTTTTATATTTAATTTAATACATCAGTTTCCCACTAAAGATGTGAATGAATGCGGAAGCGGATCGTAATGTTTTTCAAAATTGCAAATTTATCTTAGATCTCTAGATGAACGTAAACTGAAATGAGAAACAACGAAAATAAATTAGTTATCACAAAGGAGACTCAAACGAAATTAAAATAAAAGAAAGATGAACCAGCTAATAAAGAGTCCAAAAGAGAACGAACTAGGGTTTCTTGGATGGAAAGAAACCGTCCTTGGACCTCAAGAAAACGCCCCAACTAGATCTAGAAAAACAAAACACAAATAATTTTGTTAGAAGTGATTTTAAAGACAAAAACAAACTATTTTATGCAAGAATGTTTGAAACAACAAAAAAAAATATTAAAACTCCTTATTTTGATGTGTTTCTTGATGGAATAAAATAGGAGAACGTCTTTCTTGAAACAACTTTAACCTAGAACGAAAATAAATAACATCAACAAGTCAAAATAGCAAGAACTAACTTAAATAAGCAAGAAATGATAAATTAAGGATAGAAAAGAGAAGATGACGTCTTAAGAAGCATTGGAAACATTAAGAATTCACAACTCCTTTCAATAGCTCTAATTCTCCCTCCAAGAAAAATATCTTGACAAGAAAAAGATCTTGACAAGAAAAAGCTTGAAGATGGTTCCCACAACCTGAAAGATTGTTAAAACGACTTCTAAAAGAAACTTAAGAGCAATTCTTGAAGAAAAACTCAAACAGAATTATTATTGACTAAAAAAAAAATAAATCAATCATGTGTCTATAAGGGTGGACGTCAATGCTACTTATAGACCCCAAAATAAGTTTTCTTAACCCTAATGGAATAACTAACATGACAACTCATCAAATAAATAAAAAAACAAAATAATTCTAAGTGTGGGTTTTTAATGAGAATTCAGCCAAAGGAATTAAATGGGCTCCTCGTGCTGAATTCTTACATGATGATCCACCTATTAAAATAAAATTGGACCTAATGTTTAAATATTTTACAATTTGGATCACTTTGATAATTTGGCCTAATATTCACTTAAATTACTTTCCAAACTTCAGGATGGGCTTATTAATGGGCCATTTTTCAAGAGTTTGGTCTTATGATCCGTTTGGTCTCAAAATTGGCTTGTTCAAGCTTGTACATGAAATCCAATACGCCTTAATTGCAAGATTTGATTTCTTGGACCAAGATTTCCAATATTTGAAATCTTGATTCTTGAAATTGTCTGAAACAACAAAATTTTATCAAGATTTAGTTTCTTGATTTTCTTGAAAACAAGAAAGTGAATCTTGATTTTCTTTTTCGGTCGTGTGCGCATCTAGGGCCTTGGTAACGAAGTATTGGATGATCCCGTTCAATCTTGCTTGGATTTGCTTGATCTTCGACCTCGTTATTGGACCTTGAGAAAATTTGAGCCCATCACATTCATGAGCCTGATTTTGGGCTTGAAATTCACATCACCCTACTTAGTTAAAAATATAGTTGAAAATGTTATTTCTAAAATTAAGTGAATTGAACGTAATCATTTCCTATTTTACTTTGATATTGGAATATTTAAAATCATTACAGAAACAACTTTAATAACATATATTATCCCAAATGCAAGGAAAGGGGAAAATAACTTCCTCCATTAATAGGATTAAATATCACAATTTAAAAAAATATATAAGTAGCATTTCATATAAAATCATTAAAATTATGGTTATTTTTTAAATTAATTAATTATTTAAATTGAATCATAAAAAAGAACATTATCCTAATTAATGAAAAAGTAATTTCTTAATCAGTGGTCAATAGTTCAGTCCTCGTCCTGGGTATAAAGTAACTTTAAAATTTGTGGCCAGTATCTATCTCCTTAATGGGTCTACAAAATACGAATGATTAATTATTGGGTTCACTCCAATAAATACATTGAGAAATAAAAAAAAAGTAATTTCCTTTTAGAGTTATTATATATTTTCTAATCATAAATTTCTCAATTTAAAATTTAGATTGAAATTGGCAAATAAATAATAAAATAACTTATTTTTAAAGCTTAAGCTACACCTTTTATGTACTGAAAAAATAGATTTAAGCTTTTCTATTTTACTCTATTATTATTAAAGTATTCAAAAACTAATTAAAAAAAGTTTAATTTTGCTGTAGAAAAAGTTTGAAAAAGAGAATCTCTAAACAATTTTATGAATAGGCTGCTTAGAATTAGAATACATACATATATTACATATACGATTCAAGCCGAATAAATCAACTTCAAAAATACCATTCCACATAAAATAGTTGATATTATTTTGTTATGATTTACAGAAACCAAAGAAAACTAACATGATACAAAAATTACATATTTAATTGTTAACCTATTTATTTATAAGAAATTGAGAATACTAATATAAATTATGAACATTTGTACAAATTTAAAAATTCTTTCAATAAAAGATAGATATATATACCATAGTTTTTTTTTTTTAATCTCATTATATGTTCTGATGATTTTTTTATCTTTTTGATATGATGTCTAGAACTACTCATAGTCCCTCCCCAACCCATAAATAGGAGTATAATGCGTTTCAACGCATTCGAACCCACGTCGTCCTCCATTGACAATAATACTCATGCCAATCGAACTAAGACTCAATCAACATATATATTATAGATTTTACATATATGCTTATATGCAATTCGAGGCTGCTTCTTTACAAAAATTAAAAACCAAAATATTTCTTGAATGCTTAAGCCTAAATATGGAGAAAATGATCTTGGTAAAATGGATACATCAGTCACCATATTATAAATGAAATGTAACATAAACTCAATAAACATAAAGATTTTTTATATACAAATCAAAGATGCAATTATGAGTATTACCCCTTGAAAAAAACTATCAATAAATACAAATTTCTAACATATTTTCTTAAAAAACTATAATATGTTGTTTAACAATATTTTAATGTTGCCAATTGAGCTTTAACTCGATTAATATCGACATTGTTGTCAGTACAGAAAGACGTATGTTCGAGTGCGTTGAAGCACATTATCCTCCTATTTAAGGGTTAAAATATCCATATTTCAAGAAGTCTAAATTTGATTGTCACATTTTTAGATAAATTATTTTTAACTTGGTTAAAAGAAGATTAATTATGATTTAATTAGATAAAACTAAATATTTAAATTACAATATTGCCTAAAATTATTATTTTTTTCAAAAGGTTTAATTATTTTTATCTAATTTATATAAGAATGAGAAATATAATATATATTATCCATTGAAATGGAAGTTAAATATTAAATTAAAAACATTATTATAATCTATTTTTTTAAAGATTAAAAAATAATAAAAAGAAAATTAAAAAGACAACTTCAATCATATTTATTTTTGAGACTAAGAAGGAAATTGAAAATATAATATATATTATTTTAAAATATAAAATATAAAATTAAATTAATTAAAGCTTAAATATTTAAAATATTCTAATTAAAATTACATAAAAAAATAAATATTCATTTGAAAAGATTATTATAGTATATGTTCTCTAAAATATTTAAAAAAAATTAGAAGAAATAATTTTGAAGAACACCTTTAACTGAAAATATAATATAAGTTAGGTAATACTATGGGGCTTTTAGGAAATGATTTTATACATGGTATAAATAAATAAATAAAAACTAATAAATAATAAAAGCAAAAAAGCATCAATTAAGAAAACATCTAAATTGTTCCCACTAACATTTTAAAACAACCGAATTACCCCTCTTAATTTCAATGATTCCGAAATGAAGCTGGTTTTATATTTTATATATTTTTTATAGAAAAAATTAGTTAGACAAAAATGAAATTTTTAGACTTTAAATAATACCTAAACCATAAATAATTAAAATGAAATAATAAATTTTAAAATCATGAAAAAACTAATTATCTTTTAATTTTTTTTAAAAAATACTTAAATTGTTTTATTAAATCTTAAAACTAAATTGTCCCTATTATTTTTTATAATACCTACCCCTATTAACTCTATATAATATCTACTTTATCCCTATTAACTCCTAATGACTCCATAAAAGTTGGTTTTATATATTATATAGATATAAACAAACATTAAATAAAAATACTAAAATATAATAATATTTAAATTTTATAAATAATTAATTAACTTTTTGTTCAAAATACTTAAATTGCCCTTCTAATGCTTAAATTATCCTTATTGATTATTGATACTGCCTAAAATACCCTTATTAATTTTTTATACTACCTAAAATACGCCTAACAACTCCTAAAGGCTTCATTAGGAGCTAGTTTTGTATAATATATTGATAATTGGGGTGCTCTAATTATACTTAATTCGGTGGAACCTACCAAATACAATTGTTACTCAAACATGTGACCTGTGTGTAGTTACAAACAACCATACTCAAATCCAATTACTAGGTGACTTTCCAAACACTATCTTAGAAAAATTCAAAAATTTTCAAAAAAAATATTTTCTAATTAAAATTAAAATTAACAAAATATATTAAATGTTGATCGAGTGTTAACGATCAGTATGCATAGGAGATGCTACTATGACGAAGGCACATCAAACACAACTTACAAATCTCAAAGTATTATTCTTTAAAACAATTAAAGAAATTCAATATAATTTAGAGGCTTTAGAAATGTTTTAATATAATTTAGAATTGATTTGTAGGTGATTGGAGGTGCTGGAAACTAAATACGGGCTTTTAGGATTCAAAAAGAACCAAAAAAATGTTATAGCCCCAGTCTAAAGTAAATGTATCAATACCTCTAGGAGAAGTACTGATACCTCTCCCTGATATTGTAGGTTTTGAGCTACTAACTTGGATGTACCAATACACCCAAGTCAGATATTGATATTTGGGACCCCTAAAGCCTTTAACTATTGACTTCAATGCTTCGATACCAAAAGGGGAGGTATCAAAACCTTAAATCAAAGGATAAAAAAATTTCAAGTTTAAAACATTAGAAATCATCCCAAAACACCTCATAATCACATAACTACATAACACTCTCAAAGGTCATTTGGGAATCATGCAAATTCTTTCTTAAACGTGTTCTAACTTATGTTATGCTAATGTATCATCACAATAACTCTTATAACCTTTTTAGAAATTAGTATACACATCTAAAACAAATAAAAACACCATCCAAGCATGGCTTGATATAAAAGAAGAATAAAACATGCATGCATACCAAAATATCCATAAATCATCCATGACTCTAGCCAACTAAAATAATCCTTAAAACATGCTCATTATTAACATCTAACACAAGAATCAAGGTAAGATGAAACTAATATGTATTACATACAAGAATAACTGGTTAAGTACATGCCATTAGAAGCCACTATCTAAATACGCTAATTTCATACTCTAATGTGTGTGTGACTCATATATTTTGATGTATTGAAATCTTTAATTCAAATAACTAAAGTCGAAAGCTAGTATGTTTGGTATACAACTTCTTCATAACATAACTTCATTTAAAATAGCGGAATTCATAGCCAAGAAAATGGTAAATGATAACATCTCATTGGAATTACATGATAGATGGAAAAGTAACATGACTATGAGTCATTTCTCTTGGAAAAAATATTTAATTACTATTTGCTAGTAATTGGCTTTTTCATGAAGAAAGATGTAATGGTTACCAGAGAGAAAATATGATCATATTGGGTGAACAAATTTAACCCAAAGAGATTGAGGATATCCTATAAGGGTAACACACTCATGACAATATCATTGGACAAGCCTTTATGATGTTGCTTTTGTAATGGTATATAATAAGGGAAAGTTCAATCATAGTACTTTAGTGGAATGGTGACCACGCCATAGTGTACAGACATTTAGCAAAGAAATAAGCACGAAATATAGAGAACTTAGAAGCAACTTTTACTACAAGTGTGACAAGTCAGTTGTAATATTTATATGTGTTACAATGGAATACGAAGTATTCCAAGGATTGAACCCAAAAGAGATCAGGTGATACGATGAAATAACAAAGATTAAGCATGCAAGTAAGGAGTCTAGCTAGCTAAAGGCCAAGCAACATTGTATGCCAAATTATAGAAGAGATGGATTTGAACTAAACTATAACCTAAGGGACTAACATGTAATAAAACCAAATTCAAGTATTCAATAACCAGGAAAAGAAAGTGGTTGATTAACATCCATAACAACCAATCAATTCTTGGAGTAGGGATCTAAATTGTCTAAATTCCTAATTGGTCCATTTTTACCACTCGGTCACCAATTTACCCAATTAAGCAATTTAGTCTAATTTATCTTTTGACCTCACTAAATTAAATTGGGATAAAAAAATTATGTTTGATAAGATTCCTCTTAATCTCAATTATCTAATTATTCCCCTAAAGTCGTCAATTCTAGGTTTCTAAGTCTATCCAATTTAATCCAATTTTTACGATCTAGTCTTTAAACCTTAAATCAATCAAATGTCATTTCAATTAACCAACCACAATTAAATTTAGTTCATACCTATCATAAATACACAAAACCTAATCAATTTCATGCTAAGTTGGGCTATCAAATAACACAAAAGAGACAAGAGTTGAGAATGCTTAGTAATTTTGGAGAAATCCTTGAATTGATTGATGAAAAGTATGATAAATCTTGAAGTTCCACTGCCTAATCACCGAATTTGTATATTTGGATAATAAAAATACTTAAAATCTATAGAAATTATAAAGCAAATCCCAAAAGGTACAATGATATCTCTTTACTTTTGGGCTAAAAGAAGTAAAGTGCAAATAAATGTAAGAGAATTCTAAAAATCTAACCTAGAAAGGAAAAGTACCAAAGAATTTAAAAATGATTGGGTGATCTCCTTTTTGTGTATAAAGTTGCTTAAATATTCTAACACAAATTAACCTAAGAATGAAAAAAAATGTCCCTAAATGATAGATGACTTAAGCTTAGTTGGACATTAAATTACCTATGCAAAATTTCAATTGTCAAGCCTTAGTGTCGTAAACCTTCAACAATCGCCTTCAATGGATGCTTAGGAGCTTTAGTGTCGTGACCATGAGCTTTTGGTGTTGCGACTTGGTACTCAAACGACCTAGCTTCATCATTTACTGTCTGGGCTTGGAGTTGCAACATTGGTGGCTTAGAGTTACGACCATGGAGGTCGGTGTTGCGACATTCATCTCTTAGTGTCACGGCCTGTAACATCCTGAATTAATGGGCCTATGCGTTTAGTGTGTGGATATGTTTAATGTGTTAATTTAATTGTTAGGGGTCCAAATTGGGCTCAGGATGTGGTCAAGGCCTTGGTGAAATTTTTGTTTGGACACTATAGGGTTTAAAAGGTGGTATTTGTGTTTAAAATATCAAAATGGGCCTGTGGCCCAGTGGTCAGTGGCGCCACACAAGGGAGTAAGGGGCCCGAATTTAAGTTTCATGGAGCCCAATTCTTTTAATTTAAGTTAGCTAATTTTCGGCATTAGGGTTAGGTGGAGTGGACGGCAACAAGGCTAAAAAATAGGAGGATTTATGTGAATGGGATAATGTAGATATTAAAGTTGATAATATGGAAGATAAAAAGAGAAAAGATAGGAGCTATCTGCAAGGCTAGGTGTTGACCGAAATTCCATCACCTAGAGGAGGGAAGAAATAGGTTTCTTTATGGCAAAGGGGTGCCGAAATTTCCCCTACTATTTGATTAGTTGTTAGTTATCAGGAAGGGCATTTTCGGTTTTAAGCAGTAGGTGCCAAATCTTCTTTAAATAGAGGGGATATCTCTTCAATTCCAGCATTTGGAACCCTATTCTTTTCTCTCATTCTCTGTGCCGAAACCCTTACCCACTCTCTGCAATCCTTTCTTGTGATTTCTTCAAAAGCCGAAACCTTTCACTTCACTTTCTTTTCCATTCTTTTTCCTCTTGTGCCGATTTCTCCATAAAAGTCAAAATCTTCTCTCAAGTGCTAGCCGAATCTTCTCTAGTAAGGTAAGTGTCGACTCCTGTTATTCCTTAAGATCTCTTTCGATTTTTAGTGACAAGGCCGAATGGCCACTTGGTTTGTTTGAGGCTAATATTTTCTCTCTTCCTGCGTTTTGTGCGGCATTCCGGGATTTGAAGGAAACCTGATCTTTTAGATCTAAAAGCCGAAAGTTGCTAGTCTCTAATTTCAGGATTTCAAGGTAAGGTTTTCAATTCTCCTTAACCTAATGTTTCGTTACCAGCATCTGAACAATACCTTAGGCAGATAGCAGCTGTGTCGACTACGGATAGCGTCGACGTAGAAAGTTTTGTTCCAATGATAATCAGGTGTGTAGATCTCTAACACACTATTAAATCTGTAGGTATATATCTATATGTATTATGGGCTAAAAAGCCGGAAAGTGGCTGTGTAGACAGTCGAATAAAACCCTAAAAGGGTTAGGCAAGGATGCCAGGTACGTAATCATAGAAATCTCTATGTGTATCAAAATGTATGTAAGTCTGTTTTCTTAAAGATGGTATGATGTTTTCTGTGTGTATGCATGGGGTGGGATTATGATAATGAAGGGGAAGTGCATGATAGGTCACTTGGTGATCGGTGTTAAACCACAACTTCAAATGATAGGTCACATAGTGGTCGGTGGCTATGCCACGTTTAATGATTCCTGAATAATAGGAATAGGCAGTACGGCCATCGTTATGGTGTGTAGCGGATTGAGGGTTGATTGTAGAAATCCCCAAGGTGTGATGGTTGGTACGGGTTGGTGTGTAAAGGATGGAGTTCTAGGATGGGTTGGGCTATTCATCATTCATTATTTTCATGTAATTATGTTTGTTGCCTTTATGTATGGGCCAGGGCTTATAATCTGTTTGTGGGCCTTAGGTCAGTGTGTCCGGGATTTATACACTAAGTCTTGGTGACTCACCCTTTCATTTTTCTCTACTCTTTCAGATGAGCAGTAGATCGTGGACATGGGAGCCGAGACGGACTCGAGGGGCCATCAAGTTTCTTTTTTTATTTTTATAGATTATTTTGGCTTTTCTTTAAGTTTTAATTTTTTTGGAATATTTATGTAATAAGGCCCCATAGTTTATATTTCACTGCTTAGTTTTTAATATTTGCAACTTATGAAATTTTGTCAAAAGGTTTAATTATTCAAAATAATAATAATACAAGGTTTTATTTTCAAAAGGTCACCTATTTATTCAAATATTGTTCAATGTACAACCCGTAGCATACCAGATCTGGTCGAAACGTATGGGCCGGGTTTGGGGTGTTACACGACCTCAAAGGTAGACCACTTGAATTGCATTTTGTTGAAGTCCAACTCTTCAAGAATTGAATCAGTGGTGTTGCGACCTTGGCCACAGTGAAGGCTCTTCCTTACATTTTTACCTCAGCCACATTCCTACATAAGCTCAATTTAACCATTAAACATCCAATGGCATAATTTTTCCATTTTGGATCTAAAAAGCATAAAAAATACAATAAAACTAACATATACCATAAAATCTAATGATTAACAAAAAACAGTAAAAAGCTTAATAAAAACTTGAGAACAAGCTCTTTAAGTGCCTAAAGAGCTTAATTCGACATATCAAATTACGACAGATCAAATGTCTCCATAATTAAATAATGTTGTAATTAGTAAACGAAATGTCAGGACTTAATTACAAATTATTTGAGCGCTAATTATATGTGTTCATTTAGTTCCTCTGCTATCTCAAAATAACCCAAAACGGATTGTATGTAAAACCGATAAAATGAAATGAAAGAAAACAATGATTAAGTGAAATAAACAAAATGGGACAAAGAAAGGGTTAAGTATCATACTCAATTTTAAGTTTAAAATCCCAAAAATAGAGGTTTATCAAAAGTGGAAAATAAAGTTTGAGAATAGAGGAGAATATCTTTTGGTAGAAAGTCAAGAAATGACTTAGACCGCCTCTCATAAAGCACATGTGATGATTCAGTTTAGGGTTTATTACTATAAATACTACAAGACTTGGTTTTAAGAAAAATAATTTAAACTTCTACTGTGCATCGTACATAGTTTTCTTAACTGATTTTTTCCAACAATTATTACACATGATTTTATCATTAGCAAATCATGTTTTCTAAGTTGCATACATAATGCCAATGAGGCCCATCTTGCTCATATGTTTGATTCGCATTTCTCAAATCCAATACATAAGATAGTTGCACATTTAATCAACATCTCTAATGCTCACACATATGTATACAAGAATTACCATCTCATAAACAAATTGATTTATCTTTAGGCATAACACATTGTTAACAAAAATTTAATCTCAAGTTTTGGTACAATCTACATTTCACAAACATATTTATTTTTATGTACACAGAACATCATATGCCATCACAAAACATCATAAGGAAAAATTACCTTTCTTCATTCAATAACTAATAAACTTTATCATTTCGTCACATATTTTCTCATTACCAAATGTCCATTCAAATAAATCATGCTATGTTGTCATACAAACTTATAACTAATTTCTTTTAATTTAATAACCACCAATTAATACAAATTTAATATTAAACAAGGTATATAGATGGTAGGTTCCTACCTTCAAGATAACAAAAGGGAGGAAAGCTCCTCTTCACTTTTTAAATCCAAGGTTTTCTCCTTACCTAAGTTAGGAAAAGCTCTTTCTCTTTACTATACAACACATAATAAATACACATTAATAACACAATATAAATTATTAGTGATTCAACAACTAAATGAGCATATAATGGTAAAATATATTTGATGAGATGATGAAAACTTAAATACGTTACCTATAACACCCCTTTCTCGTATTCTACGCCGGAGCCAGGTACGAGGCGTTACCCTACTTAACTCACATGGTCATACAACCTTGGGTTATCAAAATCTATTCCAAATTATAACTTTTCCATTCTCATATCTAACATCCTTATAATAGGCCTACAAGGCCCTAAACATACTTCCGAAAGGTTTCGGAAATAAATCAAAAACTTTTACACACTTAGAAAACTTTACCTAAACAGGGGCCACACGCCCGTGTAGAATGGGACACGTCCGTGTGGGCAGGCCGTGTGGTCACACACGCCCATGTCCCTCACCCGTGGTCGACACTGACTTATTTCACACGACCTGGGTACACGCCCGTGTCTCTGGCCCGTGTCCCTCACACGGCCTCTACACGCCCGTGTATCAGCCCGTGTGCCAAAACCTTGGCATTCTGTTTATGACGTCATCATCTCACTATAGTCACACGACCAAGGCACACGCCCGTGTCCTTAGACCGTGTGTTGAATTAAATTCCAATTTCAAGGTGTAGACTTCACACGGCTTGGGCGCACGCCCATGTCCAAGGTCGTGCCTCCCACACGGTTGAGACACACGGTCGTGTCTCTGCCTGTGTGTTTACTACAAAGCTTACTTACTTGTAAAACTAACATGCAGGGGACACGCGGCCTGGTCACACACCCTTAGGACTGACCAAGTGTCACACACGTCCTAGACACACGTCCGTGTGCCTACCCGCGTAGACAAGAACAAGGCTATTTGCCAAGCTCTTTCATCACCCTAAGCATAATTCATAACCAAACAACCCAGTCATATACCCTACACAATCATGAATAACCTCATCTTTTCATTGATTTATATTATTGAGCCATTAACTATGGCCATGTACAAAAGCATTAATCTATAAGGAGCCAATACACACTTGGCCAAAATAACAAACATTTCACCTAGTCTAGCCCCTATACATGCCATACTCAAAATGCTAATTCAAAATATACCAAGATGAGCTGATAGTGTGGGTAATCTTCCGATTATCTTCGTATCCCGACTCGGCTTTTTGTCACTATAAAACAAGGGAAAGGAAAAAGGGAGTAAGCTTTAAGCTTAGTAAGTTTACATGTAAACAATAAACATCAAAACATATGCTAATCAATAAATAGCATTTCACAATCCAAGATCATGTTTACTCATTCATCTCTTACCACAATCCAACCATAACACAACTAAATGCTCTTATTATTTAACATACATTCTTGCACTTGATCACCACATGATCACAAGAAACAACACATCATAATTATACAATAAACCATTTTTAGTAATACCAAACACTCGGTGGTTTCGCACTTAGCCCACCATTTATCTTTAACAGGGTGGTATCGCACATAGCCCACCAACAAGAACATTTACGGTGGTATCGCACATAGCCCACCAAATGATAATATTTACGGTGGTATCGCACAAACCCACCAAATGATAATATTAACGATGGTATCGCATGCAGTGATACGACCATGGCTCAGGCACCAACCAAGGCTGCAGAAGAACCTTTGGAGCTTGCAATGGAACCGATCACTCGTGCTCGTGCCAAAAAGTTTAAGGAAGGAGTCTTGGTTTTTGTAGACAAAATTTGGTGCAACACCGTTGCTGGACAGCTTGAGAGTCCTTGGAATAACGAACCGAGCAAACCATGCAATATCCTTCAAGCTCAGTTAGCTCAAAACTTAGCTCGAGAAGCTCATCCTTAGCTTATACGAGCTTGCGTTAAAATGCTAGAATAAATAATTAAATTGCTGGACTTAGTTAAATAAATTATTTTTAAGCATTAGTTAATTTAGTTACAACCTTTAAGTATAAATTAAATTGAGTTATAATAAATATGTCTAATTTTATTTCATGTGTTTATTATGTCTTAATATTGCATGTATTTAATTTGTCCTAATTTAGTACAAGTTTTTAATGTGTCTTGGTCAGCCGAAATTATTACAAGTAATTAATGTGTCTTAGTTCATGCATGCATGAAGTTAATGTATCCTAAGTAGCTGCCGAATTTAATTTGTTTTATAGCCTAAATTTATTTTGTCCTAAAACATGGTTTAATGGTTGTTTAAATAGGTGCAGGTACTTGGATAGGGACCACATTAAGGGGCTGCTGCTGTTTGCTCTTCTTCATGCAGCCCATCGTGAACGGCAAGGGACCCTTGGGGGCTACTGTTTCACTCTACAAGCAACCCTTTCAGCTCACCGAAGCATCATGGAAGCTTCTACCAGCTGCTATATTCTTTTCACATTTATTTGGCTGTTCAGATTTATGAGTTCACACCTCTATGGCTGTTCAAGTCAGCTTATTTATATTACTTGACTTGTGAAGTGCCCAAAGCAGCCCAAAGAACCACAAGACTATTCGGCTGAACCATATAGCACATTTAAAGCACATTCAAGCTAGTTGCTGTCCATAGTGATTGCATCTCAATTTCCAACCAGGCCACTCATTTTCCAGCTCAATTCAGCCATCTAGAAGCAGCCATTGACGTTCTCCATGCATGGGGAAGCTTTAAGGAATCCTTCTCCAAAATTCTGAAATTTTTAAGCTAATTACTTAGCTTCTAAGATGCCTATTCGGCTGTTCATGTAGTGCCTATAAACTCAGGCTAAAATCACTTTGTAAAGGAATTTTTGAAACCTTAATGAATTGCTGCCAAATTGGTGAGAAAATCCTTCTCCCAAATTTCGTCCAAAAACTTCGTTGACTTATCTAACTAAATTAGTGGCGTCAACCCGTTTTTGTTCGACCAAACTTATCACGATATCGTGTGGTGTTCGAAACCAATTATACCGAGGTTCCTCTCTATTTTAGGTAGTGGGTCGAGGTTTTTCATTCTTCTTTCCAAACAACTTAAGGACCTATAAGTTTCGGGACAACATTCGATTTAGTGTTGGATCACTCTTGCCCTTAAGTACCCATTCGTTTCCATCCTTCCCTAATTCTTTCCCTTCTAATTTCTTTTCCAACCGAACCTAAAACCCATCAAACTTCATTAACCCGAATCATCTTTGCTTTCTAAACCCATACTTATCCTACTTCCGACTCAACTTTAAGTCCAAACGGAACTTCTCGTTTTATCGATCGGTGCATAAATGACTCGGATAACTCTATAAAACTGGGATCGTATCATCTGGTATCAGACCTAGTTAAAATCGAGGAGTACGGACGTTCGAGCATTCCCGGAGTAAGTTTCTAAAAATAATTTGAACTTAAAAAAATAAAAAATTCTAAGTTGTATTTATTTTTCTCATTCACTCTATTGTATTTAAAGTAAAAAAAATACGAATTTAAAAAAAAAAGAGTGAAAGTCTTGCAAATTTTATTCTTGTCTACATATCTTACTTATCTCGATCCTCAACTTATTCTACCCCATTTCGTCAAACCCCAACGCCACACATCCTCAATATTTTATCTTTGTTCATTCAGCCTACCCCGCACCCGTTCATTTTATCCCTTGTTAACCCCTTGAAACTGACCCTCTAATCTAGTAGATTTAGTCACCCAAGTTTTATACGAAATCACGAGAGAAGAAACGAGCAGAAAAAGGCACGAGTGTGTGAGTACAATAGAGTGGAGGTAAAAGCCAAATAGAGTGCAAACACAAGCGTGAGAGACATATACTCTTTCTTTCCGAGCGATCGAGAGGATTTGTGGTGAGGAATAAATTTATTCATGTCACGAAGCTCGGAGCGCAATATGGCGGAAAGAACTGAAAGGCAACCTGTTCGAAATGTACCGGACCTTAACCTCCAAGCACTGTTGTGAGAAGTGGAACGTTTGTTCGATCGCAAGCTCGAGCCAATCCAAGAAAGGCTCGACCAAGTCGAGGAACTTTCCCACCGAGAAAGAACGCCTCAAAGTCCACCAAAGCGACATGGAAGGCAACGAGCACTCGAAGAAGATTGGACCGAACCAAGTGAAGCCGAGAGTGATCGTGGGTCCAATTTTAGCGGACGACGGAGAGGCCATCAAAATCGTGCCCAACGAGATCGAGGCTGAGTAAATGATGATTTGAAAAACATCAAATTGTCAATACCCCCATTCCAAGGAAAATCCGATCCAGAGGCGTACTTAGAGTGGGAAAAGAAGATTGAATTAGTTTTCGAGTGTCAAAACTACTCGGAAAGCAAGAGGGTGAAGATAGCGGCCATTGAATTCTCCGATTACGCAATGGTCTGGTGGGATCAATTAACCACTAGCTGGAGGAGGAACCGGGAGTGGCCAATCAACACATGGGCCGAAATAAAGGCCTTGATGCGCAAAAGGTTCATCCCGACATACTATCATTGAGAGTTGTACCAAAAGTTACAACACCTTACTCAAGGTAATCGAAGTGTGGACGACTACTACAAAGAGATGGAAATAGCCATGATCCGAGCCAACATCGAGGAAGAACGGGAGGCCACCATGGCTAGATTCTTGGCCGATTTGAATAAAGACATCGCCAACCTAGTCGAACTCCAACATTACGTTGAGATCGAAGAAATGGTACATATGGCCATTAAGGTGGAGAAGCAGCTCAAGAAAAAAGGAGCCGTACGAGGATATTCTACTTCGAGTGCATCGAAATGGAACTAAGGTCCAAGCAAGGATGTCCTGATAAGTCAGTCAAAAGAACTCGTGGTGTCCATAAAGTCCAACAAAACTGTGGCTGAACCAAGTAAAGGCAAGGCCCCTGAAAACGTTCGATCGCGATCCTGAGACATCAAATGTTTAAGTGCCAAGGCCGAGGGCACATAGCGAGTCAATGTCCGAATCAAAATACAATGATCATGTTACGCAATGGAAAAATTGAATCGGAGGATGAAGTAGACAAAAACGAAGACGATGTCGAGCACCCATCCAGAAATGAAGAAGAAGTAGAGTTTGCTGTCGAGGGCGAGATGCTCGTTGTCAAACAACGCCTCAATGCTCAAAACCCGATAAGTGCGCCTCAACGAGAAAACCTCTTTCATACTCGTTGTCATGTTTTAGGTAAAGTGTGGAGCGTCGTTATCGATGGCAGAAGTTGCACGAACGTAGTGTGTACCCTCGTGATCGAGAAGTTGTCCTTGCCAACGCTCAAGCACCCGAGCCCTTATAAGTTGCAATGGCTCAACGAAGGAGCCGAGCTCAAGGTGACCAAACAAGCGAAGATTCCATTCTCGATTGGAAATTACCATGACGAAGTCTTGTGCGATGTCGTGCCCATGCATGCGGATCACCTACTGCTTGGAAGACCGTGGCAGTTTTACCAGTGAGTCAAGCATGATGGGTTCGTGAATCAATACTCATTCAAGTATAAAGGCAAGAATATTGTTTTGGCACCATTGTCTCCGCAACAAGTGATGGAAGATCAGCAACACTTAAGGCGATCTTTGGAGACTTCGAAAGAAGAAAAAAAGTTCACAAGAAAGGGAAGAGGACAAATCGAGTGAAAATGATTCGAGAGTTGAAGTAAACAAGAGAGAAGAAAGAAGAAAATAAAAAGAAAATAAAAATGAAAAAGAAAAGAAAAGTGAGAGAGACAAAATTGAAACAGAAAGTGAAAAGAAACAAAATGAGAAAAGGAAAGGAGTTTTACTTAACCGTTGTCTATTTGTTTCTTCTTCTTTCTAGGTTCAACCGGCCAAAGAACTTCAATTACGATACCTTGCCAATGAAAGAAAGTTTGTGCTAAAAGCACAAGGTAAAATTGACTCTCACTCCTTTCTCTCCGAAGGTAAGCAAGGTGAGTATTTCCAACTTCCTAAACCACTCAATTGGGATCATTTTAATGACTTTGTTCACCTTCTGAATTTTGGGAACGTAAATTGCTTTGTTGGAAGTAGTTGTCCATTTTGGATTAGTAGACAATCGTTTATTGTGAATGACGATATTAAGGCTTTCATTTTTGGTAACTGTGATGTAATTGCGTTTGAAAATTTCATAGTTGAACAATCTTTGCCAAGTTTTTTTCATATACTATTTCTTGATCGGAAAGCTTGTTTTGTGCATCGTTATGGCAAACTGAATTGTTTGGATCAAGCCCAACTCAAGGAGAGTGAACGGCTTAAGATCTTTGTGTCTACATTTTGAATTGTTTGAGTAAAACTTTGTTGGATGATCAGCAAGATCGTGTTTTGTGTGCCTATACAAATCAGGCTGTTGATAATTTTTGCATATCTTTTAAAATGGCAGGTGTTATTAACTCAATGCTGAGTGTTGAGAACTTGTGTGAGCAGATCTATACGAGATCCCTTGCCCCATGTGTTTTTAACAAACCAAAGGAGAACATGAGCTTCAAAATGAACGAGCAATTCGACCTGAGGGCAAGTCGTTTTGAAGGGGAAAGGGATGATACGGTCATGGCTCGAGCACCAACCAAGGCTGCCGAAGAACCTTTGGAGCTTGCAATGGAACTGATCACTTGTGCTCATGCCAAAAATTTCAGGGAAGGAGTCTCGGCTTTTGTAGATAAAATTTAGCGCAACACCGTTGCTCGACAGCTTGAGAGTCCTTGGAATAACGGACCGAGCAAACCATGCAATATCCTTCGAGCTCAGCTAGCTCAAAACTTAGCTCGAGAAGCTCATCCTTAGCTTATACGAGCTTGCGTTAAAATGCTGGAATAAATAATTAAATTGCTGGACTTAGTTAAATAAATTATTTTTAAGCATTAGTTAATTTAGTTACAGCCTTTAAGTATAAATTAAATTGAGTTATAATAAATATGTCTGATTTTATTTCATGTGTTTATTATGTCTTGATATTGCATGTATATTTGTCCTAATTTAGTACAAGTTTTTAATGTGTCTTGGTCAGCCGAAATTATTACAAGTAATTAATGTGTCTTAGTTCATGCATGCATGAAGTTAATGTGTCCTAAGTAGCTGTCGAATTTAATTTGTTTTATAGCCTAAATTTATTTTGTCCTAAAACATGGTTTAATGGCTATTTAAATAGGTGCAGGTACTTGGCTAGAGACGATATTAAAGGGCTACTGTTGTTTGCTCTCCTCCATGCAGCCTATCGTGAACAGCAAGGGACCCTTGGGGGCTGCTGTTTCACTCTTCAAGCAACCCTTTTAGCACACCGAAGCATCATGGAAGCTTCCACCAGCTGCTATATTCTTTTCACATTTATTTGGCTGTTCAGATTTATGAGTTCACACCTCCATGGTTGTTCAAGTCAGCTTATTTATATTACTTGACTTGTGAAGTGCCCAAAGCAGCCCAAAGAACCACAAGACTATTCGGCTGAACCATGCAGCATATTTAAAGCACATTCAAGCTAGTTGCTGTCCATATTGATTGCATCTCAATTTCCAACCAGGCCACTCATTTTCCAGCTCAATTCAGCCATCTAGAAGCAGCCATTGACGTTCTCCATGCATGGGGAAGCTTTAAGGAATCCTTCTCCAAAATTCTGAAATTTTCAAGCTAATTATATAGCTTCTAAGATGCCTATTCGGCTGTCCATGTAGTGCCTATAAATTCAGGATGAAATCACTTTGTAAAGGAATTTTTGAAACCTTAATGAATTGCTTCCAAATTGGTGAGAAAATCCTTCTCTCAAATTTCGTCCAAAAACTTCGTTGACTTATCCAACTAAATTAGTGGCATCAACCCGTTTTTGTTCGACCGAACTTATCACGATATTGTGTGGCGTTCAAAACCAATTATACTAAGGTTCCTATCTATTTTAGGTAGTGGGTCGAGGTTTTCCATTCTTCTTTCGAAACAACTTAAGGACCTATAAGTTTCGGGACAACACTCGGTTTAGTGTTGGATCACTCTTGCCCTTAAGTACCCATTCGTTTCCATCCTTCCCTAATTCTTTCCCTTCCAATTCCTTTTCCAACCGAACCTAAAACCCATAAAACTTCATTAACCCGAATCATCTTTACTTCCTAAGCCCATACTTATCCTACTTCCGACTCAACTTCAAGTCCGAACGAAACTTCTCGTTTTATCGATCGGGTGCATAAACGACTCGGATAACTCTACAAAACCGGGATCGTATCACACAGCCCATCGTGAATAAGTAAATAGGTTATTCCACACATAGCCCACCAACAAGAATAATTAAGGTGGTATTGCACACAGCCCACCATTATCTACTACAGGTAATATTCCGCACTTACATATCTATTTCAACATTCATCCGTAATTTATTCATTTTCTTCCAAATTCAATCCATTTAAATCGTAACTGTTCTCAATCATACAATACACCAATAAGCAACAACATATGTATTTAAGATACATCGTTTACACATAAACTTACCTCGGTGCAAAATGCGTTAATTTGCGGTTTAATCTGAAACCTTGCCTTTTCCTCGGTCAATGTTAATTTCGCGCTTTTCTTGATCCATAATAACAAAATTCCACTCATTGATTCATTTTATGATCATAATACATCATAATCTCTACTTAGAAAAAATGACTGTTTTACCCTTGTACTATGGCAAAAATTACGATTTTGCCTCTAGGCTCGTAAATCATTTTTCATCACATTTTCTCATTAAACAAGTCTAGCTGAACATTTATTACTCTTACAACTACTCATAATTCCAATTATTTCATGCATTTATTACACAATTTCAATCTTTGCATTCAAGTCCTACTTAGGTGTTTTCATGCTAACACCCTTCATAAAAGTTGCTTCTCATCTCACTAACATTCATCTTCTTCCATAAAAACTCAGCTAACAACATAAACTCTCTCATGGCAAGTCCCTAAACTTTCAACCATTTAACAAATTAGTCCCCTCATTAGCTAGCTTAAGCTTTGGGGACTCCAAAAGTACAAAAATCATCAAAAATAATCATCAAAAGGACTTACTTGCAAGGATGAGATGTAGCTGAAATTTTCAAGCTTTCAAACCCTTAAGCTTGCTGATATTTTTGGTGGGAGAATAAAAGAAAATGAAAAGATGATAGCCTTTGTTTATTTAATCTTATTTTATTCATTTAGTCAACTAATGTCACCAACCCTTATCAAATTTTAATTCTCTTGTCCCCCTTGGCCGACCATCACCTCTATGAAGGCATAATTAAACTTTAAGAACCTCCATTCTATATTCTATAACTATTTGACACCTCTAGCTTGTCATTTGAAACTTTTGCACTTTATGCAATTTAGTCTTTTTTCGCAATTAAGCCAACAATTGCTAAAATTAAAGCACCAAAATTTTCATGCATCAGTTTAAACATGTTATAACACATAAAATATTATTAAAAATAATATTCCTCAACCTCGTATTAGTGGTCCCAAGACCATTGTTCTGACTAGCCCCAAAATCGGGCTGTTACATTACCCTTCTCACACTACCAATTTTTCTCATCTAGACACTGAAACCCTAAGTGAATGGATGATGAAAATGATAAAAGGAATGGTTAAATTAAAGTCTATTTGAGTGAGTTTCAAGAAAGGATAATGGAATAAGGCAAAGATTTAAAAAATTTTGAAGAAAATCAAAGGAGTGAAAACAAGAGTTTTTTAACTCTTGTTCTCTAGATAGCCGGCCAAACAAGAATGAAATTGAGGGGGGAGGGGTTCTTCCCCCTTTTCTAACATTTTTTTGTATTTAAAAATGCAAGGAAAGTCAAAAGGCTCAAAGCATTTTTAATTTGTGTGGCATAGTCTATGGTGTAAAATAGAATTTAATGGTCCAAATTCATCTCATCACCACATATCCTAATAAATCCAAATATTCTAATATATCCATGAGAAAAATATAAAAAATTCCCTTATAGATAAAATTACTATTTTACCCATCACATAAAAATCTTGATTAAGACTAAAACTCAAGAAATAAATTATTATAATAACTCATGACTCCATAAATACCCAAATTATTATAAATAAAAAATATTACACCAAAATTCTAGACAAAATTCTCGGAATAGTACTATATGATAAATTGAAAACATTTTGATATTACAAGTCTCCCCTCCTAACAAAAAATTTGTCCTCGAAATTTTCTTGGATCGAAAAGCTACGGATATTGTTGTCTCATCGATTCCTCACTCTCCCATGTAGCATCCTCAACCTAATGGTTATGCTAAAGTACTTTTACTAAACGTACTCTCTTATTCCAGAGTTCTTTGGTTCCATGAGCCAAAATTCTGACAGGTTCTTTCTCATAGGTCAAGTCGGGTTGAAGCTCCACTTCTTTTAGAGTAATGACATGAGATGGATAGGATATATATCTTCTTAATATAGAGTCATGAAAAACATTATGAATCTTCTCCAAGTTTGGGGGCAAAGCTAAACGATAAGCCACGAGTCCAATATGCTAAAAAATCTTATAAGGTTTAATGAACCTTGGACTAAATTTGTCTTTCCTTCTGGATAGAAGAGCCTTTTTCCAAAGGGACACTTTCAGAAAGACCTTGATCCCCATATTGAACTCAATTTCCTTTCTCTTTAAATCAATATAAGACTTTTTTCTATCAAAGGTAGTTTTTAAACGGTCTCGGATGGTTCTCACTTTAACCTTGATCTCTTGTATCAAATCAGGTCCATCCAACTTATTCTCACTCAACTTTTTCCAAAACAGAGGAGTTATACACTTTCTCCTATACAAGGCTTTATAAGGTTTCATCTCAATGCCCGACTCATACTTGTTGTAAGTAAACTCAACTAGAGGTAAAAACTTTTCCCAACTATCCTTGAACTTAATCATGAAGTCTCACTATCTCTGAAATGTAAAGCTCGACAGATCTCTTCAAAAGTCTACAATAATTGTTGAAATAATCGTTAATTTGGGGTAAGACAATGTTATTTTAGACTCATTTTAGTCACTTTACTTTAGTAAAATTTCATTTTAGTCACTCATTTTATCTTTTTAATTTCCTTTGTTGTTTTTCTTTTTTCTTTTTTAGAATTAATTTTAGTTTTTTTTTCTAGCAAAGGGAAAAAAATCTTGGCTTTATAAAGAAAAACATGGGTTTTTACAAGGAAAACTTGAATTTTTTACATGGAAAATTCAATTTATCTTTTTAATTTCCTTTATTATATTTGTCGAAACCATCCCTTTTTTGAAAAAGGCAGGAATCGAACTTGGGTTTTGAAAATAAAAATGGGAGTAGCCACCGATCTTTATTTGGTGTGATCGGATCACCTTTGTTTTAATAAAACATTTCGATTTACTAAAACAGTGTTTTTGGTCTACGAAATTTGAGAAAACGGGTTCGGGAGTCGGTTACGTGCGAGGAAGGATTAGCACCCCCGCAACGCCCAAAATCGGTACCAAATTAATTGATCAACGTCCTAATTGTCGAAAAGTTCAAAATGATTTTGAAATTTTGTTCTTTTTATGTTTTTTTAAAACAACTGGATTGAATATTGGGTTTCCCTTATTTCGAAGGAATAGAATCTCACATCCAGCACGATTGGATACGACAATCTAAGTCTTTAAATTCAAGATTATCCCCAAAATTCTCCAAGCACATTTTTTGAAAATTTGAAAGGATATTCGTTTATTTGGTCAAACAAAAAACCACACCCAGCACGATTGGGCACGATCTCTTCGAATTTCCAAATGCATGAAATTACCTTATTTTGAAAGAATTTTTGTTTTTAAATAACGAGTACAACATGTATGGGCACACGTTTATGGCTTCAAAGTAAAATTCGACGATCTAAATTGGATAAATACATCGGGATTTAGTGCACAATGCAATGCCATAACATGAGAATAGAAATAGTCGCATAATAATAATACATGAATAAGATGTTATATGAAAGCACAACAATGATACGAAAATACAAAATAACAAATTAGGCATCATATATAACAGTTTGCAACAAGTATAAAGCAAGTCAAAATAAATAAAATGTACAAACACACACTTTGAAATGATAATAAATTGGTTTTTAATTGATAATGTAAAAGAGATTGTCAAATTATTAATATATAAAAAAATTGGAAGATGATGTACAAAAACTTCGAACAAGATGGTGCATACATAACATATATATCTATATAAAGTATATAAAAAAATGTGAGAAAACTTGAAAATAATAATAAATCAATTAAAAAAATATATGGAAAACGTTGGAATAGATGATGTGTATAAAATCTTAAAATAAACAATGTATATATATGTTTAAAAGTAGTGCATATAGTGATAATACTAATAATAATAATAATAATAATAATAATAATAATAATAATAATAATAATAAAAGTAAAGTAAAAAATAAATGAATAAACTCTTTAAACAAATTGAAAATTAGAATAAAAATCAAAATAAAAACAAATAAAAAGGCCAAAATCGCAATAAATATGGAAAAGGCGGGCGAGGACCAGATTAAAAGACGAAGGAAGTAATAGGATGAAACTTTGAAAAAGGGGAGAATGCGAACAGGGATTTGATCCACTAGCGCAGCAAAAATGGGGGACCAAGTGCGCAATTATCCCTTTTAAGGGATATGCGCAGTCCCCCCTTAGATCGCACGGCGTCGTTTCATTCCATGTTTAAAACAACTCTTTTATTAAAAACAAAACAAAACAGATTCTAACCCTAATATATTTTTTAAAAACTTAGCAGCCACCATTTACAAATCCTCTCCCTTTTAAGGGATATGCGCAGTCCCCCCTTAGATCGCACGGCGTCGTTTCATTCCATGTTTAAAACAACTCTTTTATTAAAAACAAAACAAAACAGATTCTAACCCTAATATATTTTTTTAAAAACTTAGCAGCCACCATTTACAAATCCTCTCTGCCTCTCTTCTCTCGTGCCCGACGATTGAGTTTCGCAGGCCGATCGTCACACCACCACTACATTTGGTGGCCAACGACGCCTGGCGGTGGGTTTTCAACCCTGTTCGAAGCCCGATTCAGGTAAATCCTTCCTTCTTTTTTTTCTTTATATCTAATATTTGTATTAGGTTTTAAAAACAGTAAGTAAAAAAAGGTAAATGTGAACAGGTAATGAAAGAACAATAGATTCAAAATCAACCTTCCAGAATTTCTTTCTTATTTCGATTGCTCCCAATTCGTAAAAAACCCAAGATGAATACAACATTCGTTTTCTTTGGTTTTATAGCCGATTTCGATCTTTTATTTCCTTTTTGTTTTCTGCTAGTCTCTGTCATTGTGCTTTCTGTCTTCGTTTGGCTTTGCGCGTGTTGTTTGTAGGTATGGGCGATGGAAGAGGCATGCGTAGTGGAATACAGTGGCTCATGGGGAGCTGCGTAGTGGCAGTGGTGGCCGACAATGGTGTTGACCGAGGGAGCAGCGCATAGGGTTCCTAGAACCTTAGGTTTTTTCTGAAAATTTTAGTACTTTTGGGCCTTTGGGCCTCTGTAAATTTGGGTTATTGGGTTAGGTTAAGAGTTTGCTTGTATTGGGCCTTAGTTGGCGGACCCGGGCAAAATTGGGTTATTACAGCTGCCCCTCTTTACTCATTATCGTGAAACGAGAATAAAGCAAAGACTTTGAAAAGACCCAAATTTGCCCGGTCTTGCCGAGCCTTGATTTCTTTGGGTGCTCTGCTTTGTCAGGTAGCTTCAAACTCCGCTGTAACTTGTTGCTTTGATTCACTCCACTGTAACCTTAAAAGATGATTATTGACTTTGATATGCTCCTGCAACATCAGGGCTGCCAGACCTGCTATCTTCAATCTGCTCCTGCAACATCAGGACTGCAAGACTTGCTATCTTCAATCTGCTCCTGCAACATCAGGACTGCCAGACTTGCTATCTTCAATCTGCTCCTGCAACATCAGGACTGTCGGACCTGCTATTTTCAATCTGCTCCTGCAACATCAGGGCTGCCAGACCTGCTATCTTCAATCTGCTCCTGCAACATCAGGACTGCAAGACTTGCTATCTTCAATCTGCTCCTGCAACATCAGGACTGCCAGACTTGCTATCTTCAATCTGCTCCTGCAACATCAGGACTGTCGGACCTGCTATTTTCAATCTGCTCCTGCAACATCAGGACTGCCAGACTTGCTATCTTCAATCTACTCCTGCAACATCAGGACCGCCAGACTTGCTATCTTCAATATGTTCTTGCCACATCAGGACCGCTAGACTTGCTATCTTCAATCTGTTTCTACAACATCAGGAATGCCAGACTTGCTATCTTCAATCTACTCCTACAACATCAGGACTGCCAGACTTGCTATCTTCAATCTACTCCTGCAACATCAGGACTGTCAGAATTGCTATCTTCAATCTGCTCCTGCAACATCAGGAATGCCAGACTTGCTATCTTCAATCTGCTCCTGCAACATCAGGACTGCCAGACTTGCTATCTTCAATCTGCTCCTGCAACATCAGGAATGCCAGACTTGCTATCTTCAATCTGCTCCTGCAACATCAGGACTGCCAGACTTGCTATCTTCAATCTGCTCCTGCAACATCAGGAATGCTAGACTCGCTATCTTTAATCTGCTCCTGGAACATCAGGAATGCCAGACTTGCTATCTTTAATCTGCTCCTGCAACATCAGGACTGCCAGACTCGCTATCTTTAATCTGCTCCTGCAACATCAGGAATGCCAGACTTGCTATCTTCAATCTGCTCCACTATCCTTTAGGGAACAAAATCTGAACTTGCTACACCGTTCTTTGAGGAACCTGTCCTGTAGAATGGGTACCTGCTTATGCTTAACGACTAGGATGCCATGATCAAAATGAGTCAAATGCTCCTATTTAGACATGCTATGATGTAAAAATGTTATGAGTATGGTTCCTATTTAAGGCGTTATCACTCATTTCATCCCTCAAGGTCTCGTCTTTGCTCGTCTTGAAGCATCATTTCTTTGCTTAAACATTCTGCCCCTGTGGCAATTTTAGGGCTCATGAGTCCTAGGGACATAAGTGGTATATCAGCTTCAAACCATCCCTTGGGAATTACACTTTTCTTTCTATCCTTATTGTGACCTAAAGGACATAGGACTTGTTTCAACTTCGATTTATTCCGCCCCAACTTCTGGTTTTTCGAATCCTTTCCTGTCAAAAATTGGCCTGTCATACCATGACCCGATGATATATTTTATTTTCGTCACCACCGTTGGAATGGGTAGAGAATTCATAGAAATAGTCTCTATTAAGGCTCTTCTTACTCATGTATCCCCAATCTGTCCACGTGGAAATTTTAAACAACTGTCCTGTTTCAATCTCCTGTTTTATCTAGAAATTCCTAAAGTAGTATGCAGAACCTCTTTATTAGTTCATTAATCATTATTTCAATGCAACATGTAGCAATGAATCGATTTCAAAAAAGAGTCGAATGAATTATCAAAAATGCAAGAAAAACTGTCAAAGAACATGTCTCTTTGCGGAGAGAAAAAGGAATACATAGGTTAGATGCCCTAGATATCATTGATTGGGCTTCTACATACAAATTTCATGAAGACTATTTTGGGTTTAGCATGTGTTTAGAAGATCCAAAGTGCTCTGTTAACGCCTCAATATGCGACACATTTCCTTTCTTGTTGATTCCAGCATAGCAAGATCGCTGCGTGTCTATTCAAAATTCGAGCCGCCCTTTTTGGGTTTTTAACTCAAAACCCCTTTGGTCTCAAAGTGCCCTTTGCGGGTTTTCACCTTGGCCTCTCCGTTTTTCTTTTTTTTTTTGTTCTTTTTTTTTGGCAAGGCACCCTTCGCAGGTTTTCGCCTTAGCCTTTTCAAGCAAAGTATTTTTTGACCAAATCTGAATTCACGGGATTGTGCAAGCTTTTCCCATCCATTTCAGTCAGAATCAGTGCACCTCCAGAGAAAGCCTTCTTCACCACGTATGGTCCTTCCCAATTCGGCATCCATTTTCCTCTGAAATCTTTTTGTATGGGGAGGATCTTTTTCAGCACCAGGTCTCCCTCGTGAAACTCTCTTGGGTGAACTTTTTTTGTCATAGGCTAGCATCATTTGTTTGTGGTACATCTGACCGTGACGAATAACCCTTAGCCTCTTTTCTTCAATTAAGTTCAATTGATCGTATCAAGCCTGGGTCCATTCAGCTTCATCCAGCTTCACTTCTGTCAAAACTTGAAGAGAAGGTATTTCCACTTCAATAGGTAGAACTGCCTCCATCCCATAGACCAACGAGAAAGGTGTTGCCCCAGTAGAAGTTTTGACCGATGTTCGATAAGCATAAAGTGCAAATGGTAATTTTCATGCCAACCCCTGTAAGTCTCGGCCATCTTCCCGACTATCTTCTTGATGTTTTTATTGGCTGCTTCCACTGCTCCATTCATTTTTGGACGGTACGGAGATGAGTTATGGTGTTTGATGTTGAATTAACTACAAATATCTGCTATCGTGCTGTTATTCAAATTCAACACATTGTCTGATATGATCCTCTCAGGCATCCCATATCGGCAAATGATCTCTTTCTTTAAAAACTGACTAACTGCTGATTTAGTAACGTTAGCATATGAAGCAGCCTCTACCCATTTCGTGAAGTAGTCAATGACCACAAAGATAAATCGATGACCATTCGAAGCTTTTGGTGAGATCGGTCCAATAACATCCATGCCCCACATGGAAAAAGGCCATGGGAAAGTCATGACGTGTAAGGGAGACGGAGGCACATGAATCTTATCTCCATAAATCTAGCATTTATGACATCTCTTAGCATAGCTGATACAATCTCCTTCCATGGTGGACCAATAATATCCAAATCTCATTATTTGCCTAGCCATTGTGAATCCATTAGCATGCGTTCCGCAAATGCCCTCATGAACTTCCTCTAGGATCATCTTGGCTTCTAAAGCATCGACACATCTCAACAATACCTGATCTTTTCCCCTTTTGTACAAGATGTCCCCATCCAAAACATATTCGGAGGCCAATCTTCTGAGTGTCCTTCTCTCATTCTCAGTTGCATGATTTGGGTATTCACGATTTTTTATGTACCGCAGTAAATCATGATACCACGGGTGGCCACCTCTTTCTTCTTCTTCCACATTGTAGCAATGAGCTGGAACTTTGAGAATACTCATCTGGATGGGTCTCATATCTTCTGGTCTGTTTACTTTGATCATAGAAGCCAGAGTTGCCAAGGCATTCACCATCTGGTTTTCATCACGTGGGAGATAATTAAAAATGATGTCGTCAAACTCCTCAATCAGTCCCAAAACTATCTTTCAATACTCAATCAGTTTTGGATCTCTGGTCTTCCATTCACCTTTAAGCTGGTAAATCACCAGTGCAGAATCTCCATATATCCTGATCTTTCGCTCTACGGCTGCTCGAATTCCCATGATGCAAGCTTCATATTCCGCCATGTTGTTCGTGCAATCGAAATCCAATTGCATGTAAATGGGTGATGATCGCCACTAGGGGATAACAAGATTGCCCCAATTCCATTCCCTACTGCATTTGATGCCCCATCAAAATTTAACTTCCACAGATTTTCTTCGGTGCTTGCCACATACATCAACTCTTCATTGGGAAAATCGAAGCTCAAAGGCTCATAATCTTCTAAAGCTCTGCTGGCCAGAAATTCTGCTACTGCACTTCCTTTTATAGCCTTTTGGTTCACGTAGATTATGTCAAACTCAGACAGCAAAATCTGCCACCTTGCCATCCTCCCGTTCAAAACGGTTGACTCCATCATATACTTTAGCAGATCAAGCTTTGAAATCAACCAGGTTGTATGGTATAACATATATTGCCTTAGCCTTCGGGTTGTCCATATCAAAGCACAGCACAATTTTTCGATCGACGAATATCTCATTTCACATTCCGTGAACTTTTTATTGAGGTAGTATATCGCCTTTTCTTTTCTTCCTGGCTCATCGTGTTGACCAAGCACACATCCCATGGAGCTATTGAATATTGATAGATACAGTATCAATGGTCTATCTAGATTAGGCGGAGATAGTACTGGGGCAGTTGACAGATATTGTTTGACTTTGTCAAAAGCTCTCTGGCATTCTTCGTCCCATACACCTTGGTTGTGTTTCTTGAGAAGACGAAATATGGGATCACATTTCTCAGTTAATTGTGAAATGAACCGAGCAATGTAATTTAATCTTCCAAAAAAACCTTAAACTTCCTTTTGAGTGCGTGGGGAAGGCAAATCTTGTATAGCTTTGACTTTATCTGAGTCAATTTCTATTCCTTTCTCGCTAACTACGAAACCCAGTAGTTTCCCTGACCGAGCTCCGAAGGTACACTTGGCCGGGTTAAGTTTCAGTTGAAACTTCCTCAACCTTAAAAACAATTTCTTCAAAACTTCAATGTGTTCTTTTTCTGTTCGAGATTTGGTGATCATATCGTCAACATACACTTCAATCTCTTTGTGCATCATGTCATGGAACAAAGTTACCATGGCCCTCTGGTATGTTGCCCTTGCATTTTTCAATCCAAATGGCATTACTTTGTAACAAAAGGTACCCCACAGCGTTATGAAGGTGGTTTTCTCCATGTCTTCAGGGTGCATCTTGATCTGATTATATCCTGAAAATCCATCCATGAAAGAGAACAACGAGTGCCCCGCTGTATTATCCACCAACGTGTCAATATGAGGCAAAGGGAAATTGTCTTTTGGGCTGGCTTTATTTAGGTCTCTGTAGTCCACACACATCCGAACCTTTCCATCTTTTTTTGGGACTGGGACAATATTGGCTACCCATTCTGAGTATTTGACCACTTGTAGAAAACCAGCATCAAACTGTTTCTTTACTTCTTCTTTTATTTTCAACACTACGTCAGGCCTCATTCTTCATAGCTTTTGTTGTACTGGCTTGCATTCTTCTCTTATGGGGAGACGATGTACTACAATATCAGTACTTAGACCAGGCATGTCTTGATATGACCATGCAAAGACATCTTTGAATTCTCGTAGTAATTCCACCAGGTTTTGTTTGGTTTCCTCGGCTATGCGTGTTCCGATTCTCACCACCTTTCCTTCTTCTAAGGTTATGTTCTCTACTTCCTCTTCATGGGACAAGATTTGTTTTTCTTCCTGCTGTACCATTCTCAACAGATCCGGAGACAAGTCACCATTTCTGTCACTTTTAAAATCTTGAGATTCTTCTAAACACATGTCCTGCTCAAAATGGACCTCTGGGTCTGTAGTATCGTTGCTTACATCATTGATCTCTAGGGACCTGTGGTGGGTGCCAAAAAGTGTATGAAGAATAAATGAATTTGAAGACAATTATTCATGCCATGAATGAGAAAAAAGAAGAAGAAAAAAATAATAAATAAAAATTTGGTAGAAAGAAACACAAAATATGGATCAAAATACATTTCATTCCAATAAAGATTTTTGAACACGGGCCTTTTTCACAAAAGAAATCCTATTGTTCTTAGGTTTGAAACAATAAGTGCGTTCTGAACATTACTCTGTGTGATTTCTAAAAACTACAGGTAGTTCCTCGGCAGTCAAATTGTTCAAAATGCTCCCCAGTTCATAAGGGCGAATGCCCGCCAAGTTTCTTTGTCCGGCTTCTTCCTCATGTATGGCATTGATGTGAGGATCTTCATTCAATAACCCTCTCTCAGGGTGAATTATCCCTCCAGATACAAAAGTTTGGGATATGTGAGGGAACGTCATTTGTTCCCACTGGACTTCTTCTCCATTTAATCGGGCCCTTCTTCTCTCTTGCTTCTTCTCTATTTCCATTTTCCTTTCTCTAGCATTAGGCTTAAAACCCAGGCCAAAACGGTCTCTCTTCTCTTTCAATAACGGCACTTGAACTTCACCTTGGAGATATCTGCCTAGTCCTCTTCCTGGTAGGGCCTCCTTACTGACCATCATCTGTAGGCCCATCTTCGTGGTCCTGGATATCTTGGGTACCGGGATCTCATTCCCCTCACGAATGAATGTCGCGTTGACGAACTCTAAAGACCGGAAAGAGCATTCAATGGCCTCCTCATTTGCCTCTACATATAGTGCATCATTGGTAACAGTTGCTATGATGTCTTCTTCCGCGTTTATAGTGACGAGTCGACCATCCACCACCAGCTTCAGTTTTTTATGGAGGGATGAAGGTACTGCCCCCGCCGAATGAATCCAAGGCCTACCCAGTAAGCAATTGTACGAGGGCTTGATATCCGTCACCAGGAAATCTACTTCATATGTATTCAGCCCGATCTGTAATGGTATGTCTATCTTTCCTATCACTCTCCTCTCGGTGCCATCGAACACTCTCACTATGTTCTGGCATGACTTCATGTGAGAACTGTCTATTGGTAACCTTTTCAGGGTCGATAATGGTAAGACATTCAAGGCCGACCCATTGTCGATTAACACGCTCGGTAGTATAGATCCCTTACAACGAGTGGTTATATGCAAGGTCTTGGTTGATCCCATACCTCCAGATGGGATTTCGTCATCACTGAAGGAAATGAAGTTATCAGCACTTATGTTACTAACTAATCGGTCAAGTTTATTGACAGATATATCTTTAGTAACGTAAGTCTTGTTCAGCACTTTCATCAATGCCTCGCGATGTACTTCTGAACTCAACAGTAAAGCTAGCACAAAAATGCGGCCCGTTGCTTACGCAGTTGCTCCACTACGCTATATTCACTGTGCTTTAAGAATTTTAAAAATTTTTTAGCTTCTTCTTCTTTTATAGGCACATTGATAAGGGCACTAGGTTCTTTCTCTGGTTCGACTGCCATAGCCTTCAATCTTGTTGGTTTTATTCTGACGCTTGCTGGGTCATAACGCCTTCCACTTTGTGTGTGAAACCCTTCACTTTGGCTTTCATTGACAGTGGTGGCTGAGCTTTCTACTCTGGGCGTTGTCACGTTACAATTATAGCTCCATGGTACATTTTTGCTGTCTTTGTAGGGAAAGGACGCCGGTTTCCTGATTATAATCTTAGGTGCGACTGGCACTCTATTTTCCATATCTCTCGGCCTAGAGATAATGATCTTTGGAAAATTAACTTTTTAATGAGTTGATTCTCTTTCTGTTGCATATATGCTTCCTCCCTCTGAGCCTTCTTCGTAAAACTCTAGCTCTTTATTGTTTGTGAGGCTTTGCACAAACAATCTAAACTCAGCGCAGTCCTGGATCTCATGTCCTTTAGCTTCGTGGAATGCACAGTAATTTCCGTGTTCTTCACCTCTCCCCTCAAGATTTGACTTTATCAGCCCCCTTCTTGTCATTTCTCTCCAAACAGTCTTCAACGGGGTTTTCACCTCCGAGATGTCTTCTTTGGTTCTTTTCATGACCTTCTCGCCGATCGCGTTTATCAACCTATCTCCATGATTGGGTAACGGGTTCCCTGAACCAGGTGTATCGTCCACTTCTACGACCCCTGCCTTGATGAGCCTTTCCACTACCTTTTTGAAGGTAGTGCAATTTTCTATAGAATGGCCCGCTACTCCTGCATGGTATTCGCATTCAGTAATCGGGTCATACCATTTAGGGTATGGAGGCTGTAAAGGCTTCAGATAGAATGGGGCTACGATGTGGTCGTTGAATAAACGTTGATATAGCTCCCCGTACGATATTAAGATTGGCGTAAATTGAAGCCTTTCAAAATTTTATCTTGGGCCTTGCTCTTGTGTCGTTGACCCCTGTTGCTTGGCAGTCGCCATTTTGGGTGGGTTAACAGAGACCGTTTTTGAGTACCCCTTGTTATATGTACTCATATTGTTCACTTCGTTATCCCTTTTCCTAGGAACAGATCTCCTAGTGGCCTCTCCTGTCTCAATCCTTCCACCCCTTATGGCGTTTTCGATCATTTCCCCAGCCATGACTATATCTGCGAAGCTCTTAGTGGTGCTTCCTACCATATGGGTGATAAACGGGGCTCTCAATGTATTGATGAAGAGCATGGTCCTCTCTTTCTCTAAGAGTGGTGGTTGGACTTGCATCGCCACCTCCCTCCATCGTTGGGCATACTGCCTAAAGCTCTCACTTGATTTCTTCTCCATATTCAGTAGCATGAATCTGTCGGGTGCCACGTCCGTCACGTGGCCATATTGTTTCATGAAAGCTTGGGCCAAGTCCTCCCACGAACCAATTTGGGCACGACTTAACTGGTTATACCACTTTACCGCAGATTCAATCAGGCTATCTTGGAAACAGTGGATTAAAAGTTGGTCATTGTTGACGTAACCTGTCATTCTCCGACAGAACATCGTAATATGAGCCTCAGGTCAACTTATCCCATTATATTTTTCGAACTCTGGCATCTTGAAATTATTATGAAGTACCAGATCTGGGACCAAACTCAAGTCTCTCGCTTTAATGACGCCGTGGTGATGGTTGGCGTGTTTCAAAGCCTTGAATTCCTCCTCCAGCCATCTGCAACGATCCTTTAACTGCCTTGAGGATTCAGCTCTCGTCTCTTCTTTCTCTATTATATCTAAGTCAGGGACGATAGGGTTAACGGAGTCATCTCCTGGGTTGGATCCTGAGCCCACTTGGAGGTTTACAGGAGGTCTGATATTAGCTTGCCCTTGTTGAGGCCTAATTGTGACAGATGGCCTCTGGAGATATTCTTCGTGCTGTGAAGGCACATGTGACGGGGTGGATCCTGAAGCAATACCTTCACTCTCTTCTCCAGTAATAGCCATGGGGCCTTTTCCTCTCTCCATAAGTCCATTCAACAGTTGGGTCATTTGAGTTATCTGAGACATCATATTCCTCTGAGACTCCATCATGTCTTGCTGAATCTTGGCCAGCTGCTCCTGTATTTGTGCTTGCACTTGTTCTTGTATTTCCTTTTGGAACTGCTCATATCTTTGATCCATTTTTTTCGACTTAGCTCGCGTGCAGTAAAGGTGTTCAGTTTCCAGGTTTCCCTTTTTCTGTTATAATTTTTTTAGCTTATTAGACTCTCTCTATGCACATGATGTGATGCGAGTGCATGAAATGCAATGCAAATGCATGGTATGAATGCAAAAAGGCATCGATTCTGGTTCAATTTCTTATAGAAAGCTTATTTAAATAATAAAATCTTTTACATAAAATAGAGTCACATATACAACCTAGCCCTTATGCCCAGAGCTTTAACTTTCTTGAGAAGCGAAGCTAGCTCTCGGCCCCGGTCTGACACTGACTCATATACTACACTTAATACATTAGCCTGAACTGCTAAGGCTTGTAAATGTTCAGCTACTTCTCGTATCTGTGCCACAGCTTCGCTAATGACATAATCTCTTTCTCTGACCTGATTCTGAGATTGTTGAATCCAGAACTCACTATTCTGCAATGTCATTTTGAGCTCTACCACCTTCCCTTTCAACTCTTCAATCTGGTTTAGGCTTGATTCTAGCTTCACCGTAGAGTCGCGTCTTCGACACAATGCCTTCTCTAGTTCTATTATTCGAGCTTTCAGCATCTCATTCTCTCTTCGGCTCTCACTTGCGGTCTCCCTCAGAGCATTCTTTTGTGCTTGAGCCTCGTGGAATTTCTTGACACCATTGTTCTGAAGTTTTACCCAACCCAGCCGTCCTCATCGATAGATGCAGCTTTTTGTAAGCAGTCTTTAAGCTCTCCAAATCTTCTTCAGCCTTCCTTTTCCCTTTCTTCAATTTCTCAGCCTCTGATTTTTGGACATCAATATCTAACCTCAAATGCATCTTTTCTTCTTCTAGTTGTTCTATCTTTTTTTCCAACTCTGAGTTTTTACTTTCAAAGTCTTGCTTCATAATCTCCACCTCAGAAGGAACCACTTGCAGGTATTTCTCTATTGGTTGAGTACTATCTTGTGTCAGTATGGGGATATTATCGTTTACTCTCCTGCTCCACCAGGCATTATACTCGAGGGTTACCACTGGACCTACAGCAATTCTTTTCATTCGGTAAATCCATTTCCAAGCATCAGCAATCTCTCAAACCTTCTTCTTAGAATTATTCCCTTTATACGAAAATTTAAACTGTGCTAGGCCATACATTGTCGATATAAACTGTCTTGATTTGTATTGCCTTGGCACAAGCAAAGGAGCATACCCAATGGCTCCCCAAATTCCTAGCAGGGGAACCCAATCATAACTCCCACACCGGTAGAGAATTTCATCAGGAATAAACCAAGGAGCTTTCCATTCAACGTCCTTTTCCTGGAGATTCTTAAGGAGTGCGATCCAATTTTCTTCTGATATGTCATCTCTCCTAGGCACAGCTGCCAACTCCTTTAATGGGGAGTAATCCTCAGAGTAAACTTGACAAGAAACTCTATCTATCCTCCAGAAATGGCTATGGAACCAAACCAGCAATAGTTGTGCACATCCCATAAATCTACCTTCACCTGCTCTCCGGTACGCGTTCAAAGATCTAAACGTTTCGGCAAGAATCGCGGGTATCAGCGTAACTCCTTTTGTCAAGACGATCAAATAAATCAACAACTGCCTCATCTACGTGTCTCAAAGCTCTTGGAAAATTACCAGGCCGTAGATACTTAAGGCGAAAATGTCAACCTTCCTCTTAACATCTGGATGTGCCACCATTAAGTCCCGTAAGCTCGCCCACGGGATGCATTTCCCTTTGCCTTTTTGCTGAATATGTGCCATGACCTATGTGCCATGACCTATTGTTCACTCATCCCAGTGATGCTCATCAGTTTCTTTACAAACGTTGGTGCATTGTCGGCCCTGAAGTAAACTTTGTCAACCCGAGCCCTTTGACTACGAAGTAAAGCGTATATTCTTTTATGGTAGGTACCAAGTCCACTTCCCCGAATGTGAAACAGCTATACGCGGGATTCCAATAATGAGTCATGGCTCGAAACAAGTGTTTGTCCACCCTTACGTCAAGCAAATAGGGTAGATTGCCATAATTAAGGTAGAAAAACTGCTTAGTCCCCTCATCCCAACGAGCCCATATGTCCCTTAATTCTTGGAGCTCATTCTGTGTTATACTGATGCGAGTAAAGTCCCCCAACTCCAATATATATTCCTCGGCTAGACTATCCCCTTTCTCAAGTTGTATCTTCTCTGACCATATACGCACGGCCGCATTATCTTCTACTTTATCAAGGAATTCGTCCCCCATAACAAGCTTCTATCTTAGTAATCAAACAAAGATCGACACCTTTAATGTGAAATGGCATGCAAACATGGCCAAAATAAATAGGTTAGTATTGAATAATAGCAACCAAAACAAGTAAAAGGATGTCAAACCACTATATGGGTAACCACTAAGGTTTAGCATAGCTTTACTTAGGGTGGGCCCTTAAGGTTCACTATATGTGGCTTAGTTCTAAAGGAAGGGTACCCGAACCAGCAGATTCCTCGATCCTCACCCATCATAGGCTCATACGGATCGAGTTCAGTTCAGGGGAATACATTCCCCTATGGCCATGCGGAGGCGAAAACCTCACGGAACCATAGGTACGGATGTATCTCGGAAGCAATCCCCTAGCCCATGTAGAGGTGAAAACCTCACGGAGGCATAGCTTCTTGCTCCCACTTAAAGGGTGTGACCACAACGGTCATGCAAATATGAATGCAGAAATATCCTATGAGACTTAACATTATAGCACCAACAAAAGCATCAAAAGAAACATGACTTTTCAAAACAATTTTCCTAATTTTCGACGAAAGGACAAAGGATAATCAATTTTATGGCCTGACTCTCTTATTGTCCCCAGTGGAGTCGTCAAGCTATCGAAACCATCCCTTTTTTGAAAAAGGCAGGAATCGAACTTGGGTTTTGAAAATAAAAACGGGAGTCGCCACCGATCTTTATTTGGTGTGATCGGATCACCTTTGTTTTAATAAAACGTTTTGATTTACTAAAATAGTGTTTTTGGTCTACAAAATTTGAGAAAACGGGTTCGGGAGTCGGTTACGTGCGAGGAAGGATTAGCACCTCCGCAACGCCCAAAATCGGTACCAAATTAACTGATCAACGTCCTAATTGTCGAAAAGTTCGAAATGATTTTGAAATTTTGTTCTTTTTATGTTTTTTTAAAACAACTGGATTGAATATTGAGTTTCCCTTATTTCGAAGGAATAGAATCTCACATCCAGCACGATTGGATACGACAATCTGTCTTTAAATTCAAGATTATTCCCAAAATTCTCCAAGCACATTTTTTGAAAATTTGAAAGGATATTCGTTTATTTGGTCAAACAAAAAACCACACCCAACACGATTGGGCACGATCTTTTCGAATTTCCAAATGCACGAATATTACCTTATTTTGAAAGAATTTTTGTTTTTAAATAATAACGAGTACAACATGTATGGGCACACGTTTATTTGGCTTCAAAGTAAAATTCGACGATCTAAATTGGATAAATACATCGGGATTTAGTGCACAATGCAATGCCATAATATGAGAATAGAAATAGTCGCATAATAATAATACATGAATAAGATGCTATATGAACGCACAACAATTATACTAAAATACAAAATAACAAATTAGGCATCATATATAACAGTTTGCAACAAGTATAAAGCAAGTCAAAATAAATAAAATGTACAAACACACACTTTGAAATGATAATAAATTGGTTTAAAATTGATAATGTAAAAGAGATTGTCAAATTATTAATATATAAAAAAAATTTGGAAGATGATGTACAAAAACTTCGAACAAGATGGTGCATACATATACATATATATATCTACATATAAAGTATATATAAAAAAATGTGAGGAAGACTTGAAAATAATAATAAATCAATTAAAAATATATATGGAAAAAGTTGGAATAGATGATGTGTATAAAATCTTAAAATAAACAATGTATATATATGTTTAAAAAGTAGTGCATATAGTGATGATGATGATAATAATAATAATAATAATAATAATAATAATAATAATAATAATAATAATAATAATAATAATAATAATAAAAGTAAAAAAAATTAAATGAATAAACTCTTTAAAACAAATTGAAAATTAGAATAAAAATAAAAAATAAAAACAAAATAAAAAGGCCAAAATCGCAATAAATATGGAAAAGGCGGACGAGGACCAGATTAAAAGACGAAGGAAGTAATAGGGTGAAACTTTGAAAAAGGGGAGAATGCGAATAGGGATTTGATCCACTAGCGCCGCAAAAATGAGGGACCAAGTGCGCAATTATCCCTTTTAAGGGATATGCGTAGTCCCCCCTTAGATCGCACGGCGCCGTTTCATTCCATGTTTAAAACAACTCTTTTATTAAAAACAAAACAAAACAGATTCTAACCCTAATATATTTTTTTAAAAACTTAGCAGCCACCATTTACAAATCCTCTTTGCCTCTCTTCTCTCATGCCCGACGATTGAGTTTCGCAGGCTTTGGTGGCCAACGACGCCTAGCGGTGGGTTTTCAACCCTGTTCGAAGCCCGATTCAGGTAAATCCTTCCTTCTTTTTTTCTTTATATCTAATATTTGTATTAGGTTTTGAAAACAGTAAGTAAAAAAAGGTAAACGAAACAGTGTTAAACAACAGGTAATGAAAGAAACAATAGATTCAAAATCGACCTTCCAGAATTTCTTTCTTATTTCGATTGCTCCGAACTCGTAAAAAACCCAAGAAGAATACAACATTCGTTTTCTTTGGTTTTATAGCCGATTTCGATTTTTTATTTCCTTTTTGTTTTCTGCTAGTCTCTGTCATTGTGCTTTCTGTCTTCGTTTGGCTTTGCGCGTGTTGTTTGCAGGTATGGGCAATGGAAGAGGCGTGCGTAGTGGAAGACAACGGCGCATGGGGAGCTGAGTAGTGGCAGTGGTGGCCGACAATGGTGTTGACCGAGGGAGCGGCGCCTAGGGTTCCTAGAACCCTAGGTTTTTTCTGAAAATTTTAGTGCTTTTGGGCCTTTGGGCCTCTGTAAATTTGGGTTATTGGGTTAGGTTAAGAGTTTGCTTGTATTGGGCCTTTGTTGGCGGGCCCGGGCAAAATTGGGTTATTACAATATTTTTTAGAACTAATTTTAATTTTTTCCCATTAAAAGGAAAAATATAGGGTTTTACAGGAAATTATTTAGGTTTTTATATGGAAAAAACTTGGGTTTTTACATAAAAACCATTTTATCTTTTTAATTTCCTTTATTTTATTGTCCTTTTTAGAATTAATTTTACTTTTTTTTTTCAATTTTTTTCAATAAAAAAGGGGAAATTTGGGGTTTTTAGAGGGAAAACCTGGGTTTTTAAAGAAAAAAAATTGAGTTTTTACTTTTTATAGGGAATTGAGTAATAAGGAAAAATTTGGTTTCTTCTCTAAATAAATCAATTTCCCGTAAAAATTAAAGTTTTTTTTTTAAAAATAAAATTAATTCTAAAAAAAAAGAAATGAGTGATCAAAATGAAAATTCGCTAGAGTTGAATGACTAAAATGAGTGTACAATATCATTATCTAACCCCAAATTAAGGACGAGATGATCAAAATGAAAACGGTTTGTAACAACAATGCTCTTTTTGTAATTTTTTTTATTTTTGATGTCCAAAATGAAAACTTATGAAAGTTGGGTGATCATTGTGTAGTTTACTCTAAATTTTAACAAATTCAAATTAAATATTTAAAAATGAAAAGGCACTTGAAGAATTTGAAAAATAAATCAATCAAGCCTCCTCTTAACTTCTTGCACCTAATAGAACCCTCGAACTTATAAAATTGACCAAATCAACCCTTTAATTGATGTTGACAATTAGTTTCTAAAGAAATCTCTACGGGTGGCCATTAATGATTACTACATCAGTATTGATTGATGATATATTAATTTTACATCAACAAAAATAAAAATATTATATTTATTTTTGAAATTATAAAATCATAAAAAAATTTATAAAATTATCAAGATAAAGTAAAAATTATAAAAAATAAAATTATAAAAATACACAAATTATAAAAATAAATCATAATTTTTTAATAAATTAAATCTCGAGTAAACTAATCTATTATGAAAAAGATGCAATTTGATTTTTAAAAAAAATTATAGCTCTATTGTAAATTTATCAATTTTAATAATTTAAATTCAAATTCAAATTTTAATTTGATATGAGAAAAAAAATATTTTTAATGATTTTTATACTTTTATGATTTTAAATTCGATTATAGTTCAATTATGAAGTTTTTATTATAGTTTTTAATACTTTTTATAGATTTATAATTTGATAAATTTTTAATAATTTTATAATTTTATAATAAATCTTAAAAAATAGATGTCCAAAATTAAATGAATCAGCACAATATCTAAATTCATCTTGAACTTAAAATTTTATTTCATTTTATGATGTGGTAGTGCCATGTTAGCAATCAACGTTGACATGGATCACCATGTTAGCATCTATTGGCTGAGTTAATGGACACATCATCGGTTCAATTAGAAATTAATGGTCAAAGTTAGTTAAAGTGTTGATTGATTAATTTTATAAGTTTAGGGCTCAATTGATCCAAAAAATTGGGTTATTTTATTCAAATAATCCCAAAAAATAATTAATTACGTAAATGACATTAATTTAAAAACAATCACCTAAATAATCTGAAATGAACACTAAAATTGAGTTGTGGGGATTAGATGGCCGACACCACTATTTTTTCTATTAAAAAATAATTTTTGGAGTTTTGAACACTATATGCCCGACACCCATGTATTTTTTTCAAATTCTTTTTTGGGTGCTGGCACGCTGATGGCCGGCACCCCTTTATCTGATTAAAAAAATATTTTGTTGAGATGTCAGGTGCCGACGAACAAAGGCCCAAACTCACCAAACAAAAGGGGATGGAAATAATGCAATATTAACCCCTCCTTGTTTTTCTATCTTTTTTATTTCCCAAGTTTACTTACATATTTTATATTTCAAAATAATATTAGACTCCTTATCATGTATGTTAATTATTATTGCATCACTCACATTATTATTAAGTTTAAAAATTAATTTAAATTTAATAGGCACAATTAAATTAGATTTTTTTATAAAATTACAACCTCCTTTATAAAATTAGATTGTTAATGATTTTCATCTATAAAAAAATCTAATTTAATTGTGGATATTAAATTTAAATTAATTTTTAAACTTAGTAATAATGTGAGTGATGCAATAATAATTAACAAACATGATAAAGAGTCCAATATTATTTTAAAATATAAAATATGTAATCAAGTGTGTCAGTACCCCAAATTTTTTTTGAAAAAAATACATGGATGCTGGCCATCTAGTCCCCATAACCTAATTTTATTTTTCATTTCAGCTTATTTAGGTGATTTTTTTCGAATTAGGGTCATTTATGTAATTAATTATTTTTTGGGTTATTGGGTAAAATAACCAAAAAATTGAAAAAGACAATTGAATTTTTTGAAATTTTTCGAGGACTTACTATACAATTAAGCCAAATATTTAATACGCAATGATCACAATAATTCAGCGTCGCGTAATACAACTAAATTTGTTCCCGCATATATTTTTGTGATTGTTAGGAACCGTGTCGTGTTTTTAAAGAATGTAAGTAGAAGGTAGAAACCTCTTAGCTCCGGTCTCATTTGCCTCCTCAAACTTGACTGACACAAAAATTTGACTCCCAAGACAAACTTGATTGGGTTTTTTTCTTCTGGAAATTCCCAATTCCAGTAACAACGATTCCAAGAAATCAGGATCCAAAGGGAAGAACACTCCAATAAAGGTAAACAGTACTGAAGCTCTGCTTTTGTTTTTTGTTCTCAAAACTACGATTACAAACCAAAAGCTTGTTCTAGCTTCAACCTGTAGTCTCTTGTTCGATCAAATTCTTAATGTTCTTAATCGCAAACTGTACGAGCCTTAAAACCCATTTTTCTTTTCATAGTTATCGATTTTCCTCTCTTCCATTTTTAGTATGATCTTAGCTTTATTTAAAGCGATTTCTATATTTATGTTTAGTCTTGTTGTTTAGTTTTCTTGTTTTACTTCCTCTGTATCTGCTTCCTTCTGTTGAACTTAGTTCTATGGGAAGAACCCATCTAAAGTAAGGATTTTGACTCTAGATTTTTGTTTTTATTTTTTTTAGTCCTTTAATAATCATTTTTTTCTGATTTTTTATTAAATGGTCTTCTAGCAATTAAATACTATAACCCCATTTATTCTCAAAAAAATTACTCTTTTGGCAGCTTAATATAGTAACATTGCTTTCCAGCTTCTAGTTTTTGATTGATTTTAAGAATTACCCTTCGGAATGTTAATAATAAATTATGAGTACCAATGGAACAAGTAGTAGTAATTTCTCGGTATGTTACTCCACCACTTTGTCTTTCTTAAAGTATTAGTGTTGATACCCGTGTTAGACACAAGCTTTGAAGGACCTTTCTGGGAGAAAAAATTAACATTACAGAGTAACATAGATTTCTTGAGTTTCTTAACAGGATCCTCTAAATATACTTGGCAGCCTAACATGACTGCCGATACCACGACCTTAAGCTACTGGTTGAACTGGAGGTTCTCATTCTGTGCATTGTTCATCCTAACCTCAATGGTTGTGGCAGCAATTATAATCTGGAAATTTGAAGGTCGGAAAAGATCGGAACATCAAGAGGTAGAAAATAGGAAGGAATCTCCGGGGATCTTATATGAGGATGAAACTTGGAAAACATGTCTTGAAGGCATTCGCCCTGCTTGGTTGCTGGGTTTCAGAGTGTTTGCTTTCTTGATGCTTTTGGCATTACTTATGGCCAATGTTGTCATTTCTGGAGGTGGCATATTTTACTTTTATACTCAGTAAGTGATATATCTCTTAACCTTTCCTATTCTTGGTTATATTGAATGCAATTTTCTTGATTTAATGAACTTGAATGGCTTTTCTTCATCTTGGTGATGGTTCATTATATATTGTTTCTCTATGTTACTCTGACTCAGGTGTCAGTGCTGGATATGTGTATTTGTCTGACTTGGGTACAATTAGATTCTTTTTTTTCAAGTTTTTACTTGTATTTGGAGAATCTTTGGAGTTCATATCCTTATATCTATGTGTCGGACATGAGTGGTGGACATGTTTACTTCAAGAAAAATGAGTCAGAATAACATAGTTGTTCTTGCGTTACATATTCTGCATTGATTCTAGTTTACCATAGTGGATACGGCAGATAATTTGTCTAAATTTGATCTCTGTTAGTTAATTTTCTTTCTACGGTAGGTTTATTCAAAAACCGATCGTGGTTAGACCATGCTAAAAATGTATGTTATTCGGACTTGTTTATGAGTGTCAAATGTGATTAAATATCTGGCATAAGTAATTCAAAAAAAAAAAAAAAAAGTCAATGTCAACAAACACTAAAAATATCTAACTGTGCAGCACCCTGTATAACACTTAGCATGGTTTTAACCTATATGCACAATAATGCTACATTGTACTTTTTCGTAAATAGTTTTCTATGTTACTTGGATTCAGGTGTGAGTGCTGGACACGGATATGTGTCAAAAATAGGTATGGTCAGATTTTTTTCTAAATTTTTCAATGTACTTGGAGGTTAGATATAAGTTTCAGGCATGGATACTTCCAAAAAGAGAAAATGAAGAGTTGGAGCAACATAAATTCTTCAAAAAGCTTTTGATGATTTGAAGCACATGATTACATGAAGGCTTCAAGTTTTCTAGTCATGCGAATTTATGAAAAAAATGAGCAAAAAAAGTTTGAGATAGTTTATATATAATCAAGATGCTATCTGTGTGATTTCATTCCCATTGATCTTTACTGTTGCTAAATGTTTGAAATGTATTTTATTTTAACTGATTGGTTTTTGTTCCTGAGCAGGTGGACATTTACTTTGGTCACAATCTACTTTGGGGTATGTCTCTTGCTATGTTACCTGAACTTTTATTTTCCGTATCTGGCATATCCATATCGAGGGCATCATACCCGACATTCATCCTGAGTCTGGGTCATTGGTTAAAAAATCAAATTGGACCGGCCTTAAACTGGAAAATGGTAGATTGACTTGGAAACTTGTTGAACTGACCAAAACTAATAAAAGTAAGGAACTAAAAAAGGGATTAAACTAGATTATTATTTTCTAAATTAATTTGGCCTTTTTCCTTATGTTTTTGGACACATTCCCTATTTGAACTATTTTTATGAATTCTTTTAATTTTTTTATTTTTTCTTGACGGTTGAACCGAGAAACAAACATCTGATAGGTTCAGCCTCTGGTCTAAATTGTTATTCCTTGGTAGTAACACAAGTCTCTTGTATCATTTTTATCATCTCTATTTTGTTCCAAATAACTGGGATAACCTTTTGTGTAACTTGCTGATATTATAAGCTACAATTGTAGTTTGGATCGGCAGTCTCCATAGATGGATGTCGAAAGCACTGCAGAAAAGCCGGTGGCGATAGGTCCAATCACATTAGTTTAGATTCTGAGCAAGGCACCTACGTACCTCCCACGATTGATGAAATCGCAGATGTATCATCCAACCAGTCCAAACATTTTGATCCCCTTGAAGCTCCTTTTCATCCTTCTATTGCAGGTCCATGGACTTATGCGTTTCAAATTATTTATCAGGTAAGTTCTCTCATAAGATCAGTTTATCTGATTCCTGGTTTCCTCTTCATCTTCCATTGGTAGCCATTTGTTCTATAACTCTTTGACGTTTCACTTTTCTTGAAATGTCCATGTTCGATAATTGTATTTAGACCTATCTAGACATAGGTATCGAGATATAATCTTCCAGAAACTCTTCAAATATATGAAAATTGAAGAAAAAAATTGAGCATACCGTGTCGCCATGTTCCTTTATCTGACACTCCCACAGTCCTGAGTCTGAGAAACATGGATGTGTACTTCTATTTCTTTAGGTAATTCTTGGAATAAACCGTTACAAGATATCTTGAAGAAAGAAATCAGACTATAATTGCTTGAACAGAAAGTTTAACAGTTATCTAGTGATGTTTTCCTCTGTTACTTGGACTTGGCTGTGATTATCTGCTATGAGTATGCATCTGACATAGTTATTGTCAGATTACAGTTTCCTAATAAGGAATATTGAGTGTATCAGATAGGATCCTGTAAATATTTTATTGATTGCTATCCCTAACTTTAAGGCTGTGTTTTAAGGGACAGCATCCCTAGATTTAGTTTGCTTCCTACTATAGAGTTTCCTAAAGTTAGGCTCACTATATATATAAATATTAGTGTAATTCCTTGTGAAATAATATAACAGAAAAAGCCTATTCCTAAACTGTTTACCAATCTTCTCTCCATCAAAAAAATTACCAAAGACTCTAATTGTAGTGTGGTTTTTTATCCCAATCGATTTTTTTTCAGGAACAGAATACGAAGAGAATGATTGGACATGCTAAGGAAGTAAATGACCTATACTATCTTGAAGAATCTAGTGGAGAAGTTAGTGCTTTGAATTCCTCACCCTTATCTTTCACATCCAAGTTTGTTCAAGCCAATAAAGACCAAATTTGGCTCCATCACCTCCGCCTTGGTCATCCTCCATTTCGAGTCCTTAAAATTATATTTCCTTCATTGTTCAAAGATATAACTGTTGAAAAATTCCATTGTGATGTTTGTGAACTTGCCAAACATAAACGTACCTCTTTTCCGGTAAGCAATAAAATAACATCCGCTCCTTTTACTCTTATTCATAGTGATATTTGGGGACCATCAACTATTTCAAACATCTCTGGGGCTCGGTGGTTTGTATCCTTTATTGATGATTGTACCCGTGTGTCTTGGATATTTCTTTTAAAACAAAAATCTGATGTAAGGTCTGTATTTTCAACCTTTTACAACATGATCAAAACACAATTTGGGGCTGACATAAAACGGTTTAGGTCAGACAATGCTAAGGGCTATTTCAATCAATTTCTCTCCCCATATTTTCAATAAAAAGGCATTATACATGAGTCCTCTTGTGTTAGTGCACCCCAACAAAATGGTGTTGCCGAAAGAAAGAATGGTCACATTTTAGCTATTACTAGAGCTCTATTGTTTCAAAAAAATGTTCCTAAACAATATTGGGGGAGGTTGTTTTATCTGCTACTCATATGATAAATAGGTTGCCTACAAAGATCCTTCAATCTCAAAGTCCTATGCAAGTTCTAGCAAAATTCTTTCCTGATTTTAATACCTCAAATCTTACTCCCAAAATATTTGGATGTGTTGCCTTTGTACATGTACATTCTCAAAATAGGGGAAAACTTGATCCACGAGCTGTCAAATGTGTCTTTCTCGATTATTCATCCACACAAAAAGGGTACAAATGCTATAATCCAGCCACCAAAAATTTTATGTTTCAGTGGATGTTACTTTTGCAGAAGAAGAGAATTTCTTTACTCGTCATTGTCTTCAGGGGGAGAACTTATTCACAGAAGATAAGGACAGAGAATTCTTTCTTCTTGATTTTCCAGCTCCTGTCCAGCAACCAAACACTCAGTCATTGCTTACCAACCAGCTGCCCAACTTAATTTTCCAGCTCCTATTCAACAGCCAAACACTTAGTCCTTACCTACCAACCAGCCTATCCAACTTGAACCTATGCAACCTGAAATAGAGCCTAATACACCTAAATCACAAAAAGGGATTCAGGACACTACTCGTCCTTTACTAGTTTACTCAAGGAAGAAGGCACCGGTGCAAGTTCAATCATCTTCTTCGGATAAACAACCTACTACTCTACAACCCGTGGTAATTACTGAACCTACTTTGAATACTACTGAAAATTCAGATCAGAAAGACTATGATTTTCCTATTGCTATTAGAAAAGGAACTAGAGCCTGTACAAAACATCCCTTGTACTTATTCATGTCTTACAAAAATTTGTCCCATAACCACAAAGCCTTTCTTACTAGCCTAAATTCTATCTCCATTCCCAAAACTGTATCCGAAACATTAGATGATAAGAATTGGAAAAATGCCATGAAGGTTGAAATGGAAGCCCTTGAAAAAAATAAGACATGGGATTTGGTAAAATTACCAAAAGGAAAGAAACCAGTTGGATGTCGTTGGGTCTACACAGTGAAATATAATTCAGATGGTTCTTTGGAGAGGTACAAAGCGAGATTAGTTGCTAAAGGGTACACTCAAATGTATGGAATAGACTACATTGAGACATTTGCCCCGGTTACAAAGATGAACACTATGAGAGTGTTGTTGTCACTCGCTGCCAACAGAGGCTGGAAATTACAGTAATTTGACATCAAAAATGCCTTTTTACATGGTGATCTTGAGGAGGAAGTCTATATGGATGTTTCATCAGGGTTTGGTCCAAATACAGGACAAGTAGTTTGCAAACTAAAAAAGGCTTTGTACGGGCTAAAACAATCCCTGAGAGCTTGGTTTGGAAGATTTACCAAAGTAATGCTCAAGCTGGGGTATAAACGGAGTCAAGGAGATCACACGCTGTTTGTAAAGCACTCATGTTCAGGGGGAATGACTGCTTTATTAGTCTATGTAGATGACATTATAGTGACTGGTGATGATCTGGAAGGAATGGAAAATTTAAAGAAATGCCTAGTAAAAGAATTTGAGGTCAAAGAGCTTGGTAAATTAAAATATTTCCTTGGTATTGAAGTAGCACACTCTCGGGAAGGAATCTTCATATCTCAGCAAAAATACATAACTGATTAGTTGAAAGAGGCGGGCAAGTTGGGATGTAAACCAGCAGAGACACCCATAGAGGTGAACCACAAACTTGGAGATGAACTAGAAGATGCAGTGGTTGATAAAGGTTCATATCAAAGACTCGTAGGGAAGCTCATTTACTTGTTACATACTTGACCGGATATTGCCTATGCAGTTGGTGTTGTAAGTCAGTTCATGCACAATCCTAAAGAATCACATCTTCGAGCTGTATATCAGATTCTACAGTACTTAAAAGGCACTCCAGGCAAAGGAATCCTGTTTAAGAAAGGGGGGAATTTAACCCTTGAAGCCTATACTAATGCAGATTATGCAGGATCTATGGTTGATAGAAGATCAACCTCGGGCTATTGCACTTTTCTAGGAGGCAACCTTGTAACTTGGAGGAGTAAAAAACAGAATGTTGTGGCTAGATCTAGTGCAGAAGCTGAATTTAGAGCGATGGCTCTTGGAATTTGTGAATTATTATGGCTGAAAATTATTTTGGAAGATTTGAAGATCAAGTGGGAAGGTCCAATGAAGTTGTATTGTGATAATAAGTCTGCTATCAATATTACACATAATCCAGTGCAACATGATCGTACGAAGCACATTGAGGTTGACAGACATTTCATCAAGGAGAAACTTGACAGTGGCTTAATTTGCACTCCATATGTGTCCTCTGATGGTCAACTGGCAGATATCCTTACCAAAGGATTATCTGGAAAGACCTTTCAGAAACTAGTAAGCAAGCTGAGAATGGATGATATCCACTTCCCAGCTTGAGGGGGAGTGTCAGATTACAGTTTCCTAATAAGGAATATTAAGTGTATCAGATAGGATCCTTTAAATATTTTATTGATTGCTATCCCTAACTTTAAGGCTGTTTTTTAAGGGACAGCATCCCTAGAATTAGTTTGCTTCCTAGTATAGAGTTTCCTAAAGTTAGGCTCACTATGTGCTTCCTAGTATAGAGTTTCCTAAAGTTAGGCTCACTATGTATGTAAATATTAGTGTAATTCCTTGTGAAATAATATAACAGAAAAAGCCAATTTCTAACAGTTATATTCAATTTTCATGTATTTGGAGGATCCTTAGAGGGTTACATCTTCAACTTATGTCTAAATATGCATCGGACATAGGTGCCAAACATGGATACTATTTTAAAAAATAAAGATTCGAAGCAACATAGCAATCTGCTGTTGGTTTTAATTATTGAGATCTTATTTTCATTTTCTTTTCACCTGATCTTTTATTATTTTGGTATCTCCCAATAGATTTGTGCAGGTGCAGTAATGCTCACTGATTCAGTATTTTGGCTGATCATTTTTCCGTTCCTAATGCCCAAATCTCGCAGCTTGAATTTTGTAAGTTTGATGCTACAAACTCTATTTTTCCTGAGATTTTCCTGTTTCTTTTGTTTGAAACATATGTTGCGGTTTATATGATCAAATCCTTTTGCTCTACTGGCTGAATTGTAATTCTGTCAATATGAAGAAAGATTTGTTGACATCTTTTGTGGTGGTTGAGCTGAGTAAGTTCTTGTAGGTATAATGAGAGTTATGTTTCCGGGGCGTGCTGTGGTTCTTAAGTTATTAGGTTTCAGAGGAATAATAGGGAAAAGACATAATGATAGAGTTTCAGTTTTTATGTTTCTCTTATTCAAGGTCAGCCTTTATTCTAGCCATACCAGTGATGAAAAATCAGGACCGAACTGGCTGGTTGAACTGATTTAAATGGAACTGTTGGCTCGTTCAGTCCGGTATATATCCAAAAAAACTGGGAAACCAATGAACCAGCCTTTACTTTGGCCATTTAGACATGTCTGTGAGCTGTGCTGGGGACTTCTAGTCTTTATAGATGTAAACCAGGTTTCTTCTGAGGTTTGAGCTTTGCTGAGTTGTGAGTTCGTTGGCTGTCCTACATGCTCTACATGCAGGGCTTCAGCTGTCTAAGGGCTAATTTAGTAATTTACAGTTGCTATTGGAAACTTAGGTTAGAAAAAGCTTGGATTGAAAAAAAAAAAAAAAACGTGTTTAGAAAATGTTTCCTTTTTAAGTTGAAAACTAAACGGAAAGATACATTGGCTTAGCAGCGCATTGGACGATGAGGGTGATAATTGTTGTCTAAATATCTCCATTACACTATAATTTAATCTTAGGAAAGTGATCGAGGGGTTTTTGTGTAGTTCTTTTAACTTCTTTATTCTTATGGTGTTGGATACATGTATCTGACATGAGTATCTTCAATTTTTTAAGTCTTTTTCGTATATTTGGAGGGTACTTGGTGACAGGGGCAAAGCCAAATTTTTTTTAGGGGCTGAAATTAAATTATACTTTTTACCATAGTAAAAATGCAATTTCATCATTTTAATAGCCTATATCTTAATAATTTTTAAAGGATTAAATCAAATTTTTATCAATTTTAGGGGGCCAAAGTATAATTTTACCTTTACTAATATAAAATTTTAAAAATTTTAAAGGGGTCTTTTCCATTTAGGGAGAGCCAGAGCCCCTGCCAGCCCTCCCAGCTACGCCCCTGCTTGGTGAGTCGTATCCCATACCATGTCCAAAAACATGTCGAACATGAGTTCTGGATATAGTCACTTAACAAAAATGAAGAGAAGCAATATAACCGCAATCTGTTGTTTTTACTATTAGGTATTTTGGGTTATAAACGATGGAAGAACTCTGCTGTGTTTGCACTATTTCCTTTAGTTTTTTTTCATGTAAGAAGTGTTGAATTGCTCATATATTTTATCTATACTTTCAACTGCAGATTGTTGTCTGTATGCACTCAATCAATGCTGTTTTCCTAATTGGTGACACAATTTTGAATTGCATGGTAATTTCTACATTTCTTTATAGTCCCAATGGCTATGTTATTCAAACTCCGATGTAAGTATTGAACATGGATACGTGTTCTATGTGAGTATGCTTAATTTTTTTTCCAAAATTTCAAGTGTCCTCGGAGGATCATATTACCAAACTCATGTTCAAGCATATTTTGAACACGGATACTTAAAAAAAAAAAAAAAAGAAAAGAAACAAACAAAGAGTCAAAGTAATTCCTGTATCTTGCAATCAGTTTATAAGCTAATATTACCTTTGCCTTGCAGCGGTTCCCTTTGTTCCGAATTGCATATTTTATTTTATGGACGGGTGCTTTTGTTATATTCCAATGGATCATCCATGCTTGTGTTAACCTTTGGTAAAGCTTCAGTTCTGTTTTACTGTTTAAATACTAGTTATACATATATTATGGATGAATGGCTTTGTTCTCACAGTGTGACACCCCCTCTGGTTGCAGGTGGCCATATCCATTTCTTGACTTGTCATCCTCATATGCTCCCTTATGGTACACATTTAATCTTTTGTTAGATATCATTATGATTTATGGTCATGATGTCAGATGCGAGTATGTGTTTGAAACTAGATGTGTCGAGTATGGGTGTTCACTCATCTTGAAGCATTTTTATTTGGTATTTATATCGGACACATATCCATATATATGTGAATATGACCTATCAAAGGATATTCTAAATACAAGGAAAAACTTCAAAAAGAACCAAGTCATATTTGTAAAAAAAAAAGCATACTTGTATCTGATACTCATATTGAACTCGTTTCCTCTAAAGAGCTCACCATTTTTCGATGTCGGATTGAACAGGTACTTGGGAATAGGAGTAATGCTCATCCCATGTTATGGGATCTTTGCTTTAATAGTTAAACTCAAGGACTTGTCTTTGTCAAGAACATTCCCGGATTCGTATAGAAAGTTGAGATAAAAAAAAAAAAGGAAGAAGAAGAAAAAAGGTAATGATGTTGGGATGGGAGGCTAACAGAGGCCTCTACCACGCGATATTAGCACCTAACAGGTAGATTACTAAAATCTTACGTCTTCTGGTATTGATTGTGGACTAATTATTTCTGGTCTCTGGAAGACGAAAGCTAATGAGTCCATGCTTGTAAGGCAAGTTATATCAAAATATATGATTGCTTGTGTATATCATTTAGAAATTCACATGAAATTAATAAAAAGAAATGTCATTTAGATTAACGAGGGTATTGAATGTTTCTTTGATATTTAGAATGTGAGTTGGAGCGGTTCAATTGAAAACTAATTTTTCCATCCCATCAATAACTCCCAAGAAAATTGGTTCAACCACTAAAAAAATTAAATGCAATTACCAAATTTTCAAGATTTAATACGTCAAATAATTCTTAAAATTTTATATTTATGAAATCACATTTATTCACGTAAAACTTCTAATTTTTTAATTAAACGAAAAACCATATTAAAAATAGCAAAAATTGAACCGTTCAAATAGATTTTTGCTCTATCAAATCCAAATTTTATAGTTTTTGAAGGAAGGATGTCAAGCAATGAAGTGGAATACTTCTAGTAAGTGCTTGCTCATGTCTACCTTATTTCGACTTTAAGCAATGTTATTTTATCCTATATAATAGACTAAATCACCAAACTTAGCTCCTATTTTCATTTAAATCATAGAATTTTAATTTAAAAATTACATCAAAAATTAATAAAATTAAGTCACTTATACTAACAGATGATTAAATTATTTAACGGAAAAGTTGAATCAACATATATATATTTACATGTCATCTCATTGGATTTTTTTTGGCAAATATCTTACTAGCATTTTAATAATTGTATTGTTCTCAAATTTTGGATTTGGTTAACTGATAAGGAAAAATAATCTTTCTATTTCCCAACTGATGCAAGTTGATAGATTTGTCGATTGATTTCTTTCAATTTTTTTTAAATGGAGTTTATGCTAGATATATTGCTTGAGACATTGGAACTCCCATTGCTTCATCCGACAACCCTTATAGCTTGACAGGTTTACTTACGAAACGTATCCTGGACTTTTTGTCAGCTTGAATTCTAGTTTATATTGCTTTAGTAGGTTTAATTGCTGCTGATTTTCTGAGTAAGAGGATGAGGTGCAATTTTAGACTTCAAGTAATAGCTTTCTTCATGCTTTTCCCAGGAGCTGGTTTGATGGCTTCCCTTAATTTGGACCTATTTTTTTATACTAGATTAGACTATTCATTACTTCATTTTTGTGCAATTATAATTCTTTTTAAATTTCTTCAAGAAAAAAAAAATGATGTTAATGTAACCCAGATGGATGATATATTAATAGGCGCCTCACTTTTTTCACTTATTGTAAAAGATCCAAGTCCATATTTATAAATATTGAAATTTACATTCAAAGTGAGGAAAATTGGTGGTTCAATGATAACTGATGCGTAGTTTAAAGAGTTTACCTGTAGATGAAACATGTGTCTATATAATCTGTCCTCAAATTGCTTTACAAGGAAGGTTAGTGGGCTTGGTCGCAGAGGTGGATACAAGGGGGGCTGGCAGTGGCCCTGACCCCCTCTAAAATGGAAAATTTATATTCAAGCCCTTGAATTTTTTTTAAAATTTTAAATTAATAAAGGTAAAATTGTACTTTGCCCCCTAAAATTATAGAAATTCAATTTAATCCTCTAAAAATTAAAAAAGATATAGACCATAAAAAATTAAATTTTTATTCGCCCTCCCTAAAAGTTTGTTCTGGCTTCGCCCCTGCTTGGTCGTAGCTATGAGTCTCTCTTTCCCCGATTCTCAATCCCTACATTTTCATCCTCTATAGGAAAGAAAAAGAGAAACACCTTTGTTGCCAATTTTGCATGAGCAAGACAAAACCAAAAAGAACAATGCCCAAGTGCAATACTGAAGAAACCTAATAGTAAAGCTCTCTCCTTTTTCTTTTAATTTCTTTCTTGTTTAAGATTGGCTCGTTTCTTGTTGTTTAAAGTTGATTTCATTGGTGTATAAAAATGTCATGTGCCTTTTAAATACGTAAGTCAAATCAAATTATGCCAAAGTGTCAATAGAAATAGGAATTGACATTTGAACACTAATAAGGGAGTATGTATCACTACAATGACTATCTCTAGCATCCCCAAAAATGGATTGAACCTGGATATTATGGTGATAGCGATGGACTTGAAGCATTTCACCTCTAGATTTTGTTTCTATTGTGGATGTAAGGTAAAAAGATAAAATAATGTGTTCAACAACTCTTTGGGTATTCCTAATGTAGATGGATCACTTAATAGTTGGTTTCGCAACAACTTGTTTTAGATTGATCTTTTAAATTATGTTGTCGAAGCAAAAACTATGGCGAAATTTTAGAGTCATGTCATTTGTACTTCAAAGTATAGACTGAGTTAAAAGAGGAGAAGATGAAGAATGAAAATAGGTTGGATAGCTTTGCATCATAAGCGACATTGTTGCCTCCGCCTCATTCTGGTTTTACATCTTGTAAATGTAAGTGTTGCTTTAATTTAATATTGTACTAATGATGTTGCCAACAAACTACCATTATAATTTTCTTTTGATGTAAAGATTCGATTGTGCTTCGAGTAATAAAAATGCTACTTATCAAATTCTCGCAGGCGATATTAATAAAATCTACTTCATTGGTATCTTGTGTTATTCTTTGCCTACTAGTAATGTTACTAACAAACTACTCATGCTAGCTTGTTTGGATCAAAATCACTTTTGGTTTCACAATATTGACAAGGCTATCAACAATAAGTCCGAACAAAGTCCCCTCAATTAAAAGTTGTATGCTGTCAAATTAATTAAACTTTTAGAAGTTTCTCTACCAATGCCATCATGGTAGGGCAATGTTATTATTTGGGAGGTCTTTACTTTTTCATTTTTCTTGCTATACATCCCCCATTACTGCACCATGAATCATTGAAGTTTTTATTGTTTGAATGAAGTAATTAACCGACCATTGATGTAGTATTTTCCTTGGATGGTCTACCATTTTTTTACTCCTCTCTTCGAACTCTTTCTTTAAAGCAGATAAAGCAATAGTTGAAAATAATTTAAAAAACAAAATAAAGATTTTATCAAAACAATCTCTTTAAACAAAGTATATTAGTTAACCTCAAACTCGCTACTTATTGACCCTATAAAGCATAAACTAGAAATGGCCTTAAGTTTGTATCAATTTTAATAAACAAAACAATAACATTGAAGTTCCAAACATGCAAGAAAATATGGCATATGCATATTGCTTGGTCAAACATCTTCAACAAGATCTTGTCGTGAATTGGTAAACACTTCAGATGAATCAACTTGTGTCCTTTCCTACAATAAAAATGGTGCTTATAAGTACTCAAATTTATACAACAATTAAAGGGAATTACAATTTAGTTTCAAAATAATTAAAATTTTATACTTGTAAATGCTTTTTATCACTGTGAAAATGTTTGTAGTATCCTTGTTGTCCACATATATGAGTCATTTTCAGTCCCTTTCTAGATAACTTGGACAAATTGCTTTCATTTTCTTTCTTTTGAAGTATTTCAACAATATTCATTTTTCTTGGTGTCTCCCTTTTTTAAGCTTAGGAAGCACAAAGTTGAATAATTACATTTCCATGTTGGATAGAATCCCATTGGTCTTCACCAACAATTGGATTAATCACATAAGCATAGGTTTTCAAAAATGTTGCAACCTTGTAACAATCATCCACATGATCCTTTAGATGTTTTATTCGGTTAAGGATGCAAAAAGTTGCATGTGAACATGGTAATCCACTTAGCTACCATCTCCTACAAGAGCATGCCCGTTTATTCATATAGACCAATGATTGAGTTAAGGCACATCTAAGTTGAAATGTATGACCTTTTTGACCAATTTGGCATTCAATTAAAAGATTCAATCTTTAACTTGTCAAGTTTTTTTTGTATCTTAGGAAAAATTTGGCCATTAAATCTTCTCATTGCATACCTTTGTATATAAACTCTTCTCATTAACTTTAAACCGATTGCTTCAAGTATTGTAAGAATTGGTTTGTCTCTCACATTTAAATGTAAGTTGTTAAAACTCTAGCACATATTATTTAGAAGCATATCACATTTGAAAAAAAGTTCTAAAATGCGATCTAGATCATTCTTGAGTCAATTTCTCTTTCAACCACTTGTAAGCAGTATCACATGACTTCTCAATCTTCTCCATTCAATAATTAAATTCACCAACATAGCTAGCTCGTGCTACTTTCCATAAATAGTCTTTAATGGTCTTTCCTCTATGGGCATCAATCTTGAAAAAATTTTGATACATATGTCGAACACAAAAGTAATCCTCAAAATTTGGAAATAATAATTGTACAATAGGAGTGAGACCCTACAAATAAAATAAACATATTAGTCTATTAAGATGCATATAATAAGGTAAAAAATAAAAAAAAATACTTAAAAGACGTTGCTACTTGCTAACCTTTTGCCTATCTGACATAAAACTCCAAGCATGGAAATTTTCTATGTTTAAATCATTGGCTAGCAACTCTAAAAACCAACCCTAATTGTTACTGTTCTCGCTCTCAATAACTGTGTAAGCTATCGGATAGATGCAATCATTGGCATCTATACCTATTGATGTAAGCAACTCTCCACCATATTTACCCTTTAGCTAACATCCATCTATCGAAATAATTGGTCTACAACTAGCCAAAACGTCATCCTTCAATGCCTTAATACATATGCAAACCCTTTGAAACAATGATCTTTCTAAATGCAAAACGACGTTAGATCCAAGATTTCTTTTTCTTACTTGTCCGTAATAGTTTGGCAACTTAGAGTATTGGTCTTCATCATTCCCCCTAATAATCTCCAATGCTTTTACTTTAGTCTTATATCCCTTCATCCATTTTATTTCAAGATTTAATTCCTTTCCAACCTTAGCTAAAAATGTATTCACCTTCACTTTAAGGTCATTGTGAAATAAATCTAAAAACCAATGCACCAACCATTCAACTGATGCAAATTTATTTTAAAAAATTTTACTACAATTATGTTCACTCAGAATGCTTTTGATTTTAACAATCATTTTGTCTGGCATTTTTGAAGCCAATATATGAAAAGAACAACTTGTTTTGTGAAACACCCCACACCCGGCCCACGAGCTTGGACCGGATCTGGTATGTTCCTTAAGTAAACCGGTTTTCAAATTCTTTGTTACTTAGAGAAACTTTGTAAAACTTTTAGGAAATATTGTTTTGGATTGGGCTTAGATTGGGAAACCCATTTAATTAATTTGAAGATCCAATTTTATTAAGGTGACAAAATAATTTATAGGGTTTATTTTTAAAGAAATCATTTTTACTTATCTTTAATCAACATAGTTCGTAACATAATAATTAAAAGTAAAGCCAAAAATAAATAAAATCCATCTGGGCCTTATGGCCTTATTATATCAAATAAAACCCAATAATAAAATTAAAGATACTAAAAAGTAATAAAGTCCAAATTAAATAAATTCTTCAAATGGATGCATGGCCACCTCAAGGTCTACCGTCCCGGTCCGTTACTGTTCATCATCTGAAAATAGTTCCTACAACGGGGTGAGTCAACAGACTCAATGTGTACACAACATTAACATTCAACAAATCAGGCATACAAGTTCATATCAAGTTCATGTTCATATAAAATAAATGATGCAACCCAAACCCAAACCTAATGGTCCATCCGCTACACACCACCCGTACCTGCCAGTCACACCGTGGGGACTACTAAGTCAACCCTCCATCCGCTACACACCATCGAAGGCAGTCGCTGCAGTCGACGTGCTCATCGCCCATATAATTTGTGTCATTAGACACCATATTCAAATAATGTAACCGAAGTTACCAAATTCAGATAATGTAACCGGAGTTACCATATTCAAATTTTGTGACCGTAGTCACCATATTCCGTTGGTGAGACCGAAGTCAACACCTTCTTCCCCTTTCACATAGATCCCGTATGCCCCATAAATTTATATCATGCATAACATACTTAATTTCTTATTATTCACATGTTAAAATATAACATATTCGTAGTCCTATCGAAAGTAGGAAACGTACCTGGGTACTCTTACCACATTTGTGGTACTTAGCCACATTCACATTCTTATGCATATTCATATATTAAAAATAATTGCCATATGATATATCGAAAATTAATGTGAGTACACACCTGATTCGCTTATCTTTGATTCCTATATTCGGCCATTCAATAAAACATATTAACAAACCTATTTGGCTTAAAAACCAAATCCTAGTAGGATTTGTATTACTTACCTTGTTGCCGAATTGGATGATCAAGTCCCAAAAATTTGCTAGTATTCTTTTTCCTTGAAATCGGCTATCACTAGACATGTAACCATGTCAGTTTCCGGCTTTTGAAACAATGGAAAATAATTCTAAATACCAAAATTAAGCCTTGGCCGAATATCACTTACCATTCAAATTCCAAATCTGAAGAGGATTCCTTGCCCTATATGTCTGTCGAAATCTTCATGTTAGATCTAATCTAACATATACATCATAACCTTTAATCAAATAAATTATCTTACCTTAGATCCTTAGATTTCCCGAAAGACCCTTCAAGTTTCGGCCAAATTTGCTAATAGGGTTAGTACCTTGATTTCGATAGAAAGAAAAGGAATAAAAAATTGATTGACCACGGATCTTACCCTTTTGATGTTGTAGTTGGTTGCTCCTTTACTTAGAATCAACAAAGATTCGGCTTTGACAGTAGAAACAGAGAAGAAAATAGAAGAAGAAAAGATGGATTTTTCTTAAAGAAAAATTCGGCAGAGAGGGGGAGAGAGCTAGGAAAATTTCGGCAAAGAGGAAGCAAAAGTGAATGAGTAGCCCTCCTGCCCTCCTTTTATAGCCAAAGTTATCAGCCTAGGGGTCCCTTACTTGGCCACCACTTCTCTTTTTGATAATATTATCTCTTTTATTTAAAAGATAAAAGCCTTTAATCCATCAATTATCTCCTCAATTTTCTTAAAAGAAAATCCTTTATTTATCACTTATTATTCACATATTTATGCAAATAAAACTCTTCCTTTTCTAGAAACCCATGCCGTCCACCTCAGCCTTCTGGAAGCAAAAATAAAACTTATTTATTTGCTTCTCAAGTGACTCGAACTCAGGCCTATTTCCCTGCATGTGACGCCATCTCCTTAGGCCCTAAGTGGCATCTTCAGGCCACTTTTCCAAGCCTGTTTGTGTGTCAAACTTCTCCATCTTTTTCTTTTAAGGCCCTCTAGCCCTTATTTCCTATTTTGAACTTTAAAATTTGACATTTCGGTATCATTTCTAAGTTTCCTAAAATTTTCGATCGGCTCTGTAACTTGCCATTTTTCTTACATTTCCAAGTTTCCAGAAATGTTTACTTTCCATTTTTGAATCATTTCCAAAAATGTTCAGGTTTCCAAAAATGTTCATTTCCATTTTCATTTCCATTTTCATTTCTATTTCCATTTCCATTTCCATTTCTAGGTTTCCAAAAGTATCAAAAATTTATTCTTAGTACTTGAGACTTGACATTTCGTACAATTAAACTGAAAATGCATAGGCCCTATTCAGGATGTTACATTTTGCACCTAACATCCACTCTATCTTTATCATTATGCTTAAAATCGATCCTAAGCTGATTAACTAATGAATATTGCCGACAAATATTTTTGAATTCATCAAGATATTTAAATATCATGCCTACAACAAATTTTGGATTCTTCATATTCCTTTCAACGTCAAATTCAGGAAGTTTTTGCTTTCTCTTGACATCACTATCGTTGTCACTAATAGCATAGTCCAATTATAATTGGTCATAACCATCTGAAAAGTAACCAAATCCAGAATCAAACTAATCATCTAGTGAATCATGTGACCCTCGTATTGTTTTTTTATCGACCACTTTCTGTTTTTCTTTTTGTCTCTTTCTAGTTATGAATTAATGCACCTTACGTCTAACTTCAACATCAAATAATCATCACCATCATCTAAATTGTATTTACTATCGTAAAGTCACCATCATCATTGTTTTTCATATTCTAAACCGTTCCCAAATTTTGATCTATGTTCAAAATAAATTTCAACTTCTCAATTATCTAGCACATATGAACCAATTATTGTAGCATCATCATCTTCCTTTATCTTAACTAATCCATCAGTTAAGCCTTTTTTTAGTATCCTTCAATGATACGTTGTATATCCACTATAACCTAACATTTGGGCAAACTCATTCAAATACCACAATGACAAATCAATTGGATTACACCAATCAATATAATTTATTTCGTCTCTATCATATTTATTTTCCCCGTTAATACAACATAGATTCCCATTTTTATTGTAAAATAATTAGTATGATGCATTGAAAAATCAAATAACAAAAATAAAACTAAAAATCAGCAAACCTTATTAAAATATCATAACTTTAAGTGTTAGTAATTAAAATACCACCATTATGCTATAGTGTTAGTTCGCAGTCAACAATTATCAAGTAATATATTTCAGTTCAAATAAAAATAGGTACTAAAAGAAAATACAATTAAGCACAAAAATATAAATAAAAAAATAAAAAAATTTAAATCAAATCTTAAATTCATAGTGCATTGGATTCAAATGATTTTAGATTAATCGAGATTACATAAGTTTTCCTTTTGAAAGAGAGATTACTTAATTTTAATTATTTGTCAAAACTAATGATCGTTTAAGCAACACTAATAAATTTAATATAAAATTTATCAATAGATAAAATGCCACAAACCTAAATTTTTCTTATTTTATTATTGACTTAATTTTTCTTTTAAAAAAATATGTATATTCCTTTAAAAAAGCATCAAATATAGGATGGGCATATGAATCCCAAACAATAAACAAAAATCTAGAATACTTAATGATGATTAGTATGGGTATTTTACTAAAAAAGGCCCATTTCCAACATTATTTATGAAAATGGGCCACTTAAAAGATTATTTATTGGAATGGACCAAAAAACTCAAAACGTGCTTACGTGAAAGTGTTTTAAGGAGAAATTTCAGAAAAGCGCCTTCTCGTGGGAGTGCTTTTGTCATGTCAGCAAAAAAGTGCTGACGTGGAAACGTTTTAGCCCGTGTTTTTCTAGGATTTTTGGGTTATTTGCATGTTAGGGCTTAGGGTTTATGGTTTAGGGTTAGGGTTTTTGAAAAAATAAATTAGGGTTTAGGGTTTTTAAAAAATAAATTTAGGTTTAGGGTTTTAGGGTTTTTTAATAGCTAAGTGATGTATTCTGAAAAACTTATTTTGACGAGATGATTTTCTTTTGTACAGTCAGTAAATGTACAGAAAAAGCTTCCAGCTGGACGCTTTTTTTGTACAGTTCATTCTGAAAAATAATTTTGAAAAGATGGTTCTAAAAAAAATATCCCGGGATTCACAGGAAATTTGATAGTTGGGGTTGAAAAACGCTGTAAGTAGGATGCATTGTCATCAAAATTACTTAAAAAAGCTCCTAGCTGGATGCTTTTTTTTGTATAGTTGAGTCTGAAAAAATAATTTTGAGAAGATGGTTCTGAAAAAATAGGTTAAAAAACGCTTCAAGCCGGATGCATTGTCAACAAAAGTACTGAAAAAGGCTCCCAATTGGACGCTTTTTTTTTGTACAGTTTATTCTGAAAAAATAATTTTGAGAAGATGATTCTGAAAAAAATAGGTTGAAAAATGCTTCTAGCAGGATGCACTGTCAGCAAAAGTACCGAAAAAAGCTCCCAACTGGACACTCTTTTCAGTAGTGCTGGTGACAGTGCATCCCACTATCCTTTGGGCTATAAATGAGCTAAATTTCATTCTCTTGTTGCATAAATTACAACAAGAGAAATTGAAGAAGTTCAGAAGAATAGAAATTGAAGAAGTTCAAAAGAATAAGAATTAAAGAAGTTGAGAAGGTATAAGTTGATTTATCGTATTAATATTTATACGAATCATTATATTTTTGCATAATGTTTTTTATTTTGAATTTCTTCAACAGACGATTTGGTTGAAAATGAGTGAACGTATTAGTGTTGTTATTTACTACGACGGTGAGGTCTATGACACCGAGAACGATGTTATTTTTTATCAGAGAATATAGTGTGACTGGTTTTTAACCAGAACATAGATTTGACAGAACTTCGTAAAAGAATTAGGCACAAAATCTTCGGAACAATGCCAATGAGAGTTTCACCTATTATGTATCAATTTTGTGCTTCGACTGATCCCGTGACATATGACTCATTTGATATCAAAGGTGTACGTGGCTTGGAGATGATAGTGCAGACTCATCTCGCTAGTGGATCACCCTATCTTAAGTTATATATGGAATTTTCATTGCCAAATAAATCACTTGCAACTTCAACATCTACTGTTATTCGAGAGGAATACATGACCCCTGCCCGACACTCCTTTAGTAGGAGGCAAAACATGGAAGCGTCTGTTTTTGGTGGCAGTATAGAATACAGGCCTTTGCACGACACTCCGTTAGTGGATGGGACACGCACCTTGATAGGTTAATGTTCAATGCTAGAAATATGTATTGGGGAATGGCATCAACTTCTAGTGGTTGGCAATCCACATCTGATTAGGGACGTTATGAAACATCCACGAGAAGGGATAATATACTCCCTACGACATCCACTGGTGAGGGGACATCTTATATTGCAAATGATGGTGGGTCAGATGATGAGTCCGATGTGGATCCACCCCGAGAGTCCGGTCCTGATGGTGCAAAAGTTGCATTATTTTCTGAACCAGAGCTTGTTCCAATAGAACCTGAAGACGATGAAGAGGGTTCAGATGAATAAGAAGAAGATCCATGATTCACAGCGTACTCGTCTCTATCCCACATGCATAATGTCGATCTATCGGTAGATGATGCGTTAGAGTTTCCAGATCTACCACACAGGAGGCATGATAACACAAGTTCGTCGTTGGATTTAGGTGAATTGGAAGTTGGTAAGGAATTTTCTAGTAAGGATGGTTTTCTCGGTGCATTGAAGTAATATAGCATCGTAAACGGGGTTAACTACCAAGTGTTTAAATCCAAATCCGAGAAATTCGAGGCCAAGTGTGCAGTGCAAGATAGTATATGTTCATGGAAAATCATGGCTTTAGTTAAGAAGAGGACATGATTGTGGGAGATAAAGAAGTTCAAAGGTCCACATATGTGTGTTGTCGGTACAGTATCACTGGATGTTTAGGGTTTTTGAATATTACTGTTATTATTTAATGTTACATGATTTAACGCACTCATGGGTTGACATGTGTTTCATAAGATCATCTCAAGATGGATTCAGATATGATAGCAGACTTAATACTACCGATGGTGCAAGTGAATCCCAAGACTGTTGTGTCAGTCTTAATTGTAAATATTCGTAGCCAATTCAAGTACACGCCTCCTTACTGCAAGGCCTAAATAGCTAAACAGAAGGCGTTGGATAAGATGCACAGTGGATGAGACACTTTATATAATGAGGTGTGCCAGGGGTATCAGGTGCTGGAGAAGTACGTCCCAAGTTGCGTAACAAACCTTGAAACGGTTCCTGCGTACTACAATGACTGCTTGCTTCGTGGATGCCAAGTATTCAAGCGTCTATTCCGGAGCTTTAAGCAGTGTTGGGACGCATTTGTGTACTGCAAGCCATTGGTACAAATTGATGGTACCTATATGTATGGTAAATATACCCATCGGCTATTGCTAGCTATGGCATAGGATGGTGATGGGAGGATCCTTCCAATTGCATTTACAATAACACCGAAGGAGTCAAGTGACCACTAGGATTTCTTTCTTTCTAGGTTGAGGAGGCATGTCTGCCCCCAACCTGATATCTGCATTATATTGAATCGGGGCGCTGGTATACTAATTGCAATTGAGCGACAGGAAAGCCTATGAGATCGCACATACCATCGGTATTGTTTAAGGCACGTTGCGTCTAACTACTACGGGCGATATCGGTTTACCATTGAACGACGACAAGTGACCAACATGGGTATTTAAACGCCACCAATATCATTTGGATCGTAATATTCAATTTTTTTAATGTAAGAATGGTAAGTAATTATTGGTATCCATTTATATTGACAGGGTACGAGATTAATAAGTATCGTTTGCATGAGATGCTGGCGATTTTGCGATCAATTAACGATCAAGGCGCAAACTACCTTTATAACATACCTTTCGATCAATAGACACAATCATACAACGGTGGCCTACGATATAGTCATATGACCTCAAACCTGGCTGACTGCATCAATTTTGTTTTAAAAGGAACGCGTCATTTGCCGATAACCTCGATTGTGCGGGAGACATACTTCTGTTTGGCGGCACTGTTTCCAAAGCTAGCAGCAAGTTATAAAGGTCATGTATGGTGCCGGAAGGTAGTGCAAGAAATTAATTAGGGCAAGGCGCGGGCCAACTCCATGCGCACAATGTGTCACGATCGTGACAACCTATGGTTTCATTTGACAGAGTTCGATAGAACGAACCAAGGTATTATCAACGGACAATATCGTGCACACCTGAGAAATAGGACTTGTAACTGTGGGAGGTTTGGCACATTTCGTTATCCATGTGCTTATGTAATTGCAGCTTGTCTCCATTTGGTTCCCATGAGCTATGTCGATGAAGTATACAAATTAGAATACATGTACAATGTGTGGAGACACGTATTTCCACCAGTCCCATATGAACGTAAGTGGCCGTCTATATTGCTTGCTCCGTTTAAGTTGTTACCGGATAGAGAATTGCGTTGCAAACCAAAATGTCGACTGTCTCGACTAGAATACGTAATAATATGGATATCCAAGAAAAAACAAACCAACAGAAGTTGTGTGGGTAGTGTAGGAACCCGAGCCATACAATTCGAACATGTCCAGATCGAAATAGTTCCTAATTTATTAAATGAAACTATGAAAAAATAATTTGTATTGTCTTATTCAAAAGAACTTCTATTTTATTAAATGACACAATATAAAATAATTTGTACAAAAATATTCAAAATAAATTTTATTTTATTAAATGAAACAATATAAAAATAGTTTGTACAAATATATTAAAAAAATCAATGCATGTGCCAGTCAAAATCAGTGTCACATGGGGGTGGTCAACGGTTACGCACTGGATTCCTTGGTCCAGCTTCTGACTGGGGTTGTGGTTGTTCAGGATCAGCTTTTGGTTGTGGGTGTTTGGAAGATGACCCACCTTGATAGAACAAAGATTGCGGAGGTGTTTGCATCAACCACGGCGAAGGTGTTTGAATCCAATAAGGTGATGGAGGATTGGAAATGAAATGAGCTCCTCAACGATGTCTTGTGCAGTCCCTCCTGCGACAATGGCCTATATATCGTCGGTTGAGTCGGAGTCATCGAGTAATGAGATGCACCAGACCATGCATTCCAAACTTGCATAGGATTGAGAAAAGGAAACATATAAGGGTTAGGATACACATCTGGAATCATTTGAAGGGGCTATGGTGTGGGCATCGTCGCTTGCTCTGTTGGGCTCGGTGATTACTTGAGCGCTATTGATGGGCCTGCTCTGCCAGCCCTTGTCTTTGGATTTGAAGGTCCCCGTCATTCCCTTTCGACACGGAATTGCTACGCTTCTGCTCTTCCGAGAGCAAATATGGCTTTTCATGGATTCTAAACCATGGCATGTAATCTGACTCGCACGCTAACTCTGGAACGATAATCAGTTCGCGAGTAAGTATATTATCATACCAATTTTTCCACATTTTGATATATTCTGAGAAAAAGAACGACCAATACGTATTCGCTCGTCGTAAGTCAATTTTGTGCTCTTCATCGAGCACCTCAGGTGCCACGGGAATCAGTTGTCAAAATCTGAATTGCCGCAACATTTTATTTGTCTGGTGCATCTCGACGGTAGCGTAGTTGACCAATAGGACTGTAATATGCCAGATATTCGAATTCTGTAGGAATTTATCCGAAATTACTGCCCGAATTGCCAGATCCTTATATGGTGTCTATTGAAACTATATGAACATGATAAAAATATTATTTATATACATAATACTGAATACTAAATACGAAATCAACTATGTTATGTATATATAGTTCAAAACAAAATATATACTTACATGCGCTTCTGACCATTAGTCTAATAGAAGACATATATCTTCAAGAGTGGTAGGTATTCCCTCGTAACTCGCCGAATGATTCCACCTATTTAAATAACATTTTAACATAAAATTATATTTTAAATATATGTAATAATTGTAAAATCTAATATAAATTTTACCCCATTAAGAGTGGGAATGTATACGGGTGGTTCACTTGAGGACATAAAAATGGAAAGCGAAACCAAGCCCATGATTGTAGTAGTGAGAGGCAACCTCCGATTTTGATTTTATTTGGTTGCATCATTTGACACATCTCCCGGTACAATGTCAACAACATGACAGACCCCCAACTGAGCTCGCTAACTGCTCTATAATCGACGAGTTTCAACAGCCACATCAGATGTACAAGGTTTCGTGACTTGTCTAGCATCAGATAACCTCCGAGGATCTCAAAGATATATGCCCGAGCGTATCGTATTCTTTCTACTTTAGTCGAATCATCCTCTAGCTCCGGGAATGTGTCTTGTAACCAACCCATCTCAATCTGACCTCTGTAAATATTGTCCGGAATCGCACCTAAAAGATCGTAGCATATGGCTCCCCAATCAGTAGATTGGGTGGACCCGATGAGTACGGATCCATCTACCGGTAACCCCAATTGTAACTGCACGTCCTCCAAAGTGATGGCACACTCCCCACATGAAAGATGAAATGTGTGCGTTTCGGGTCTCCACCTCTCTACGAATGCCTTGATGAGTTTCGGGTCCAACTTGTACCCTCGGCCTAAATTGGCCATGTGCCAAAAACCCACTTCCCTAAAGTAATTTTCTATCAACGGTGATGGAGATCCAGGCATATTATGAATATAATATTGTAACACCCGATCTACCAACTGTTATACAAAATTATAAAAAAAATAACTAAATTACATAAATGAAGAAAATAAATAATATTAAAAAATTAAAATTAACCCTTACCATTTTCATTTGGTCGACGGAGGTATGTTTATTATCGAGATGAATTAATTGTCGGGTCATTGCTAACACGACCAAATTTCTTCAAAATTATAAAAAAATAATACTAATTTAGACAAAAATTAAAAACTTAGAGAGCTTTGAGAGCTTTTTTGAGAAATTTAGAGAGAAATTTGGAAGAAATGTAATTTGGAGGAAATTTTGTGTGAAAAAAATAGGTAGGGGGTTTTATAATTGTTTTTCATGACAGTTGGCCCCAAAGGTCAAATTTTTAAATAACTGTTGGGACAAAAACACGGGCTAAAACGCGCCTAGTAAGCGCTGGCAAAAGTACTTCCACATTAGCGCATTTTTGCCGACATGGCAAAAGCACTCCCATAAGAAGGCGCTTTTCTGAAATTTCTCCTTAAAACGCTTCCACGCAAACGCATTTTAAGTTTTTTGGCCCATTCCGATAAATAATCTTTTAAATGACCCATTTCTGTAAATAATATTAGAAATGGACTTTTTTTTTTTAACTAATATACCCGATTAGTATTAATTTATGTTATGGAGCTAATGGAGTCTACTAAATAACAAAAAAAAAAGAGGTGTGTTGAACTTTTTTAATGTTATGGATAAGAATTAACATGGTTCATTAATAAATAATGATAAATTAAAAGGTTAATCATCAATGGTTAATAACAAAATAAATACAACCCTTTTGAGTTTCTCCATCCTTTATTAATAAACTGCCTAAATCCTCGAAAGTCGCCACCAACGATGAACAAAGAACATGAAGAAGTTCAATCTGAATCCGAAATCATTCGTGGAGATGTCTTAGAATCGATTTTCTGTCATGTTCCGCTTATCCATCTGGTTCCTGTTTGCCACCTTTCCAAATCATGGAACCGCGCCCTCTTCTCCTCTCTCCGCCACTTCAACAAGCCCAAACCATGGCTCATTGTGCACTCTCAGACCTCACGCCCTCCTTACACCACCGCCGCCTCCTCCGTCGCTTACGACCCGCGCTCCAACCATTGGCTCCGAATCAACCACGACCCACCCGTCGAATACGTCTCGGATCTCCGTTCATCCAACTCCACGCTGCTTTACATGTTGTCTATCTCGAAATTCTCCTTCTCTTTCGACCCTCTCCATTTGACTTGGCACCAAGCTGATCCACCCCTCGTGTGGCGGACCGACCCCGTTGTCGCTATGCTGGACCACCGTCATATCGTCGTCGCTGGCGGCGCCTGCGATTTCGAAGATGATCCACTCTCAGTGGAAATCTACGACCTCGAAACTCGCAAATGGGACACCTGTGAGTCAATGCCGGCAATCTTCGAACACTCTGCAGCTTCCATGTGGCTCTCTATCGCCGCCAATACAAAAACATTATATGCTATGGAACAAGCTTCAGGCATTACGTGTTCCTTTGACCCGATATCCAGGATCTGGTTGGGTCCGTTCGATCTCCGACATGATCCGAACATTTACTTTTCAGTTATTGGAATATCCGGGGACAACTTGATCATGTTGGGGTTACTCGGAAATTCCGAGAATGTTAAAGACATCAAAATCTGGGAACTAAAGGGTGAATCATTTGAGTTATTTAAGGAAATCGGAGCGATGCCAAAAGAGTTGGTGGAAAAGCTGAAAGGGGAACATGCAAGTTTAAGCTCAATAAAAATAAGTTTAACGGGTGATGTTTTATACATATACAACCCCGAAGAGCCAAAGGAATTGGTGGTTTGTGAGATTGACGGCCGCCGAAGGGTTTCCCGGTGGGGAAGTTTGAAGAACTCGACGGTGAATGACGGGGGTAGGGTGACAGAGAGGGCGGTGCTTACGTGCACCGATGTCAGTTTGGGTGATTTACGGAAAGCTATGAAGTCCGGGAAAGGGAGTTTCAGTACTGTTAATAACGGGATTTTACAGCGAGTTTTTTTGTATTTTTTCCTCTTGCATTCAACTGAAGTTATTGTTGATGGATTTGTTAATTTCCTCAAATATAAAATAATAATAAAGATATAATTAAAATTCTACTTGAAGGATGTATTAAACAACTAAAAATATTTGATTTATTAATTATTATCATTTTATCTTAGGTTAAGTAAAATTAATCAAAGTGATTAAAAATAAGAAAAAAATGGTTAAAAATCTTGCATTACCAAAGTAACTTAAGATTGCTAAATTTGAGATTTTTAATTTTAGGATTGTTTGTACAATACAAAATAATTGATAAAAGTGATAAAAAGTGTAATTATTATCCAAGTAATTACATTACAATTTTTAAGTTATATTTAGTATTATAAATTGTAATTATATAGTTACATAATTTATATTTTTAAAAATATTAATTATTATAAAAAATTGTTAGTATGTTAAAAATAATTTCTAAACAAGTAACAAAAGTTAAAATCAAATCATCATATATATTATGTTTGTAACATCCTAAATTAGGGGCTGTGCGTTGGAGCAAAATTTACGAGTTAGTAGGCTTGAAGAGTGGTTTGGAGGTGTTTTAGGAGTTCTTAAAGCTCGAGGACTAAAATGGAAGCTTTGGAAAATTTTTGGAATTTTAGGTTAAAAAGAGGAAAATAAAAAAAGAGGCCTTAAAAGAAATTATGTGGGATTTATTGCATAAGGAATAATTTGGCAAAGTGGCTTGGGGTGTTAGGGTACTTTAGGAGGGTAAGAGTTCGAGTTGCATGTATTGCAATTGGGAGTTTTGTTTTTGGCGCTGAAGGGGAGCAGGGTAAGGAGGCTTTATAATAAATCGGGGCGGAATTATGTCACAAGAAAGCGCATGGGTGGAGTGGCTAAGGACGTTGCTTGAGGGTTGCGGCTAGGAGGACTCGTGTTCGAGTCCTGGGGGTCGTGCTTGAGGCGTTTATTTTTTTCTTTTAGCGCTAAAGCATAAGGAGCCAGCGAACGATAGTTTAAAAGAATGTCGCGAAGAGTTATGGCATGAATGTCGCATTAGCAGAATGGCAGGAAGCTTGGGGGATTCTCTCCAGGTCTCGGGTTTGAGACCTAGGGGCTGCAGTTGGGGTTTTCTTTTTTTTGGATTGGCGTGATTAGTGGTCTGCATGGGGCATGCACATGAAGCAAATGGGTTGTCCTTTTTGTTTATTATTATTATTATTATTATTTTATGTATAGTGATGAGGTAGTGTTAATTTATTATTATTATTATTATTATTATTATTATTATTATTATTATTATTATTATTATTATTTTATGTATAGTGATGGGGTAGTGTTAATTTATTATTATTATTATTATTTTATGTAAGAAAGATGGGTTAGTAATGGGAGGTTTATTAAACTAGGAATTTTGTTATTTCTATGGAGATGGGCTACATTTTTTTTAGTTTGTTTTATTGTTTTTGGTGTTAGAAATTAGCAAAAGTGGGAAGCATGGCCGTTTGAAGCATGGGGAGTTGGCTGGCCATTAGTTAGCTAAGCATGCCAAAATTCATTTCCTTCCCTCCATTTTGTGATGGCCGAATGTAGGATACCATAGGAGCTTCCACAATCGGCTTTGTGTTAGCTAGGGAGGTGGCCATTGCTTTGTTTTGTTTTCTCTTCTTTCCTTTTTGTTCTTGACCGAGAGAGAGAGAGAGAGAGAGAGAGAGAGAGAGAGAGAGAGAGAGAGAGAGAGAGAGAGAGAGAGAGAGAGAGAGAGAGAGAGAGAGCAAGTTTGAGCTTCGGTTTTGAAGAAGCTAGAGAGTATTTCGGCTAGCAAATATTGCTTGCTTTGTTCTTTCATTGTTGTTAGCCGCATGTTTCATTACCATTTGAACCATAGCCGAATCTCTATTAATGGTGCTATCGACTACGTGTTTGTGATCTTCCTTTCTCTTCAAGCGATTATAGTAAGTAATCTCTCCTTAAAATATCAGTTTTGCTTCATCTTCGTATTTTGTGTGCCGAAATCCAGTGATTGAGGCTGTCGTATAAGGTTGGCCAAAGGATTATAGGGTCATGAGTTGGTATTTCTTTGTTATAGTTAGCGTTACGGAGCAGTTAAGGAGAAGCTTTCGGGAGTGGTGGCGGTTCAAGGTAAGTCACAAAGGTATTCGGCCAAGGGCCATTCCCCCTAAAATTTATGCTTGAACCGATCCTAATAGTTGTTTAGCAGGGTTTTCGACAGGAATAAGTGGTGATTCGGGAAATAGGGGCTAGTCGACTGAGGTAAGCAAGCTTTCGGGATTCGAGATCGTTTTGGTAAGGGCTTTCGATGAGTTGGATTTGGTTGATTTTTGGTTATAACTTAGTGACTAATTTGATATGCTAATTGAGTGTTATGATGGAGGCGAATACCAGTCAAGAAGGAAAAGGGGAGGTCCCTATTCCGAAGTTTAAGAAACGATCTGTCTCGGCAGTGCGAGATTGGCCGCTGGGGTGTGGGCCAGCGTCCGAACAGCAAAGTAGGCAGATAGCCGTAGTATAGCTTAGTGATAGTTTCGGGATTGAGGGCATAACGCTGTTAGTAATCAGGTGCGTAGTTATCGCACTGTTCTCTTGCTTGTTTATATGTGTTATATGTAAATGTATATGTTGTGCATGTTAGCCGAAATAAGGGCTAAGATTGTGAATACCCGTGGTGGGTGATCGAATACTCAGGTCAGTGATTTTCGATATTAAATAATTATATGATATATGTATGAAAATGTGATGGCATGTGATGTATGCTTATTTTAATGATATTGTGGCATGACACATGGGGCTTGGGATGTGACTATCGAAGGAAAGGGTGTACATTATGTACGTGGTCTAATGTTAGCCTTGTGCTACATTAGCGCTTGATGTTAGCTATGTGCTTCATCAAGGGAGGTGTTGGCTAGGTGCCCATCTCGGCGGTTGATAGCTGTGTGCATCACCGTGGACTGATTGATATGTGGGATCCCTATGGGATCGGTGGCTTGGCCACGGCCTTGAGCAGTAAGTCTGCCAAGGTAAGATATGTGGATCACTACGTGATCGGTGGATTAGCCACGGCCTTGAGCAGGGAGTCTGCTAAGGTAGGAGTAACGGATGGACTTAGGATGGGTTGGGCTTCATAATTGCATATTCATGTGTATGGACTGTGTGGATATGGGCCAAGCCCATATGTGGGGACATGTGTATTAACTATGCACTGAGTCCGTGTGACTCACCCAATATTTTTCTCAAACCTTTCAGGTGGCGTATAAAGCTTGGACCGGGTTGGGAGTGGATACAAGGTGGCCATGCAGAAGCGGATTTTCATGCAGAAAAGGATATCTTGTTCAATGAATTAAGTATCTATATTTTCAGTATTTTGATTAAGTGTTTAATGTAAAAAGGCCCATTAAAGTATTTAAGTATTTTTATTAAGTATCTTTATTATTATGTTCTATTAAGATTGATAATTTAAATGTTGATCGCAAATGATTTTATTTTCCTAAGTAGGTATGATAAAGTTTTGAATCCGGTGTTTTCATAATAATTTAATTTTTACTTAGAATATTTCAAGTCACGAAAATGTTTTATTCAAGGAAACAAATTTTTAACGGTTTTACTCTTAAGTACGAATATTTTCGAACGTTTTTCCTCAGTGGCATTTCAAATTCGGTCATAGTGAATGGGCCGGGTTTGGTGTGTTACAAGTTGGTATCAGAGCCCGGTTCAAAACTAGGCTTTGAGGTTTTGGGCCCAGAAACAGTTTTCAAAAGTGGGCTTTTCAAAATATGGGCTTTTATTTCAGGTTTGTTCTGGCATGGCACCTGTACCTTCGACCCGAAGTCCACCGGTAAGTACCTCTGACTATTGAGGTGATTTGAATATGTGAACTGTATGGGCATAAATGAGCTCGTAGATTAGTGAACTAGGATCTGTTGAACCCTAGGACTAGTCTACTCAACACATGCATAAGGCTTGAGTGCAACTGAAACTTTGTGTGATCGAAAGAACCACTTCTAGAACTTCTTTTCATAAAATTGTTCGCGGTTAATCAGTGGAACCAAAGTACTAATGCATAAAACTTTTTAATAAGACAGATCGCGACGTTAGAAATGAGTTCTAGGGGACCCGGTCGTCGTGGACGCGGTAGAGGTAGAATGGCAGTATCGGAATCGGTAGGGTCTTGCCATGGGTCAGAAAATGGAGTGTCACCGCCAGCAGTGGACACGGAGGATCAAGATCAGATAGGAGAGGATGACGCAGTATCGCGGGCTATGTTACGAGTGCTAGAGTGAGTAGCAGGAGCTAACGTGGGAAATAGAGCTCGGAAGTTAGTATCGAAAAGGCTTAGGTCGAACGGAGCCGAAGTTTTTAGAGGAGTATCGGGAGTAGCTCCGAATGTAGCGGAGTATTGGTTGGAGGCAGTCGAAAGAATCATGGATGATTTGGACTGTACTGATGAGGAAAAGCTGAAAGGTGCTGTCTCATTGCTCCGAGATGAAGCTTATCGATGGTGGCTCACTGTCAAGCAAGGTGTTCCGGCAGATCGACTGGATTGGGAATATTTTAAGCTAAAGTTTGAAGGAAAGTACGTTGGAGCTTGTTACTTAGACTCGCAAAGGAAGACGTTTTTAAACTTGGTAGAAGGAAGCAAGTCGGTAGCAGAATATGAAGCAAATTTGTACGGTTAAGTCAGTACGCTAAAGGGATCGTGGCTACTGATTACGAAAGGTGTGTCCGATTCGAAGATGGGCTACGAGACGAGTTGCGAGAGTTGATTGCTTCGCACAGAGAAAGGGACTTCGCCATTCTAGTGGAGAAAGCTCGGATCGCTGAAGAAGTTAAGAAGACTGTAAGAGAGAACCGAGAGAAGAATAGGAATGGGAATAAGAGAAGTTTTGGACCGGCAGCATCGGTTGAAGATCTTCGGAAAAGATCGAGGGTTGAAAATTTTGCTCATGTGACGAAGCCAGCTACGGGAAATCGGAGCCGTCCGTGTGCTCAGTGTGGAAAGTATCATGTCGGCGAGTGTTGAAACCGGAATCGAGAATGTTTTAGGTATAAGTCTAAGTCTCACTTGATTAAAGACTGTTCTCAAGTGATGGATAGGGCTCGAGGTCAAGGACGTGGAACTCCAAGAAGAGGTACTGAAGGTTCAGATGCGAGATGAGATAACGGATATGTTCCCTAATTCTGGAATCCCTTTTTTGCCTGGATTGTTATGAGATAGTTCGTGTTTGTATGTTAGCGAAGTATGGAACTTGAATACGAGTCTGGAAATAGTATCCAAGGAATGTGTTAGTTTGGTTAAGATCAGAGTGCGCAGCATAAGCGTAGTACGGTGAGTTGAAATGTACGATTTTTCGGTAGTAAGTAATTTCGAGGACGAAATTATTTTAAGGGGGTAGAATTGAAACATCCTAAATTAGGGGCTGTGCGTTGGAGCAAAATTTACGAGTTAGTAGGCTTGAAGAGTGGTTTGGAGGTGTTTTAGGAGTTCTTAAAGCTCGAGGACTAAAATGGAAGCTTTGGAAAATTTTTGGAATTTTAGGTTAAAAAGAGGAAAATAGGAAAAGAGGCCTTAAAAGAAATTATGTGGGATTTATTGCATAAGGAATAATTTGGCAAAGTGGCTTGGGGCGCTAGGGTACTTTAGGAGGGCAAGAGTTCGAGCTGCATGTATCGCAATTGGGAGTTTTGTTTGTGGCGCTGAAGGGGAGCAGGGTAAGGAGGCTTTATAATAAATCGGGGCGGAATTATGTCACAAGAAAGCGCATGGGTGGAGTGGCTAAGGACGTTGCTTGAGGGCTGCGGCTAGGAGGACTCGTGTTCTAGTCCTGGGGGTCGCGCTTGAGGCGTTTTATTTTTGCTTTTAGCGCTAAAGCATAAGGAGCCAGCGAACGATAGTTTAAAAGAATGTCGCGAAGAGTTATGGCATGAAAGTCGCATTAGCAGAATGGCAGGAAGCTTGGGGGATTCTCTCCAGGTCTCGGGTTCGAGACCTGGGGGCTGCAGTTGGGGTTTTCTTTTTTTTTTGGACTGGCGTGATTAGTGGTCTGCATGGGGCATGCACATGAAGCAAATGGGTTGTCCTTTTTGTTTATTATTATTATTATTTTATGTATAGTGATGAGGTAGTGTTAATTTATTATTATTATTATTATTATTTTATGTATAGTGATGGGGTAGTGTTAATTTATTATTATTATTATTATTATTATTTTATGTATAGTGATGGGGTAGTGTTAATTTATTATTATTATTTATTATTTTATGTAAGAAAGATGGGTTAGTAATGGGAGGTTTATTAAACTAGGAATTTTCTTATTTCTATGGTGATGGGCTACATTTTTTTTAGTTTGTTTTATTGTTTTTGGTGTTAGAAATTAGCAAAAGTGGGAAGCATGGCCGTTTGAAGCATGGGGAGTTGGCCGGCCATTAGTTAGCTAAGCATGCCAAAATTCATTTCCTTCCCTCCATTTTGTGATGGCCGAATGTAGGATACCATAGGAGCTTCCACAATCGGCTTTGTGTTAGCTAGGGAGGTGGCCATTGCTTTGTTTTGTTTTCTCTTCTTTCCTTTTTGTTCTTGACCGAGAGAGAGAGAGAGAGAGAGAGAGAGAGAGAGAGAGAGAGAGAGCAAGTTTGAGCTTCGGTTTTGAAGAAGCTAGAGAGTATTTCGGCTAGCAAATATTGCTTGCTTTGTTCTTTCATTGTTGTTAGCCGCATGTTTCATTACCATTTGAACCATAGCCGAATCTCTATTAATGGTGCTATCGACTACGTGTTTGTGATCTTCCTTTCTCTTCAAGCGATTATAGTAAGTAATCTCTCCTTAAAATATCGGTTTTGCTTCATCTTCATATTTTGTGTGCCGAAATCCAGTGATTGAGGCTGTCGTATAAGGTTGGCCAAAGGATTATAGGGTCATGAGTTGGTATTTCTTTGTTATAGTTAGCATTATGGAGCAGTTAAGGAGAAGCTTTTGGGAGTGGTGGCGGTTCAAGGTAAGTCACAAAGGTATTCGGCCAAGGGCCATTCCCCCTAAAATTTATGCTTAAGCCGATCCTAATAGTTGTTTAGCAGGGTTTTCGACAGGAATAAGTGGTGATTCGGGAAATAGGGGCTAGTCGACTGAGGTAAGCAAGCTTTCGGGATTCGAGATCGTTTTGGTAAGGGCTTTCGATAAGTTGGATTTTTTGTTATAATTTGATATGCTAATTGAGTGTTATGATGGAGGCGAATACCAGTCAAGAAGGAAAAGGGGAGGTCCCTATTCCGAAGTTTAAGAAACGATCTGTCTCGGCAGTGCGAGATTGGCTGCCGGGGTGTGGGCCAGCGTCCGAACAGCAAAGTAGGCATATAGCCGTATTATCGCTTAGTGATAGTTTCGGGATTGAGGGTATAACGCTGTTAGTAATCAGGTGCGTAGTTATCGCACTGTTCTCTTGCTTGTTTATATGTGTTATATGTAAATGTATATGTTGTGCATGTTAGCCGAAATAAGGGCTAAGATTGTGAATACCCGTGGTGGGTGATCGAATACTCAGGTCAGTGATTTTCGATATTAAATAATTATATGATATATGTATGAAAATGTGATGGCATGTGATGTATGCTTATTTTAATGATATTGTGGCATGACACATGGGGCTTGGGATGTGACTATCGAAGGAAAGGGTGTACATTATGTACGTGGTCTAATGTTAGCCTTGTGCTACATTAGCGCTTGATGTTAGCTATGTGCTTCATCAAGGGAGGTGTTGGCTAGGTGCCCATCTCGGCGGTTGATAGCTGTGTGCATCACCGTGGACTGATTGATATGTGGGATCCCTATGGGATCGGTGGCTTGGCCACGACCTTGAGCAGTAAGTCTGCCAAGGTAAGATATGTGGATCACTACGTGATCGGTGGATTAGCCACGGCCTTGAGCAGGGAGTCTGCTAAGGTAGGAGTAACGGATGGACTTAGGATGGGTTGGGCTTCATAATTGCATATTCATGTGTATGGACTGTGTGGATATGGGCCAAGCCCATATGTGGGGACATGTGTATTAACTATGCACTGAGTCCGTGTGACTCACCCAATATTTTTCTCAAACCTTTCAGGTGGCGCATAAAGCTTGGACCGGGTTGGGAGTGGATACAAGGTGGCCACGCAGAAGCGGATTTTCATGCAGAAAAGGATATCTTGTTCAATGAATTAAGTATTTATATTTTCAGTATTTTGATTAAGTGTTTAATGTAAAAAGTTCCATTAAAGTATTTAAGTATTTTTATTAAGTATCTTTATTATTATGTTCTATTAAGATTGATAATTTAAATGTTGATCGCAAATGATTTTATTTTCCTAAGTAGGTATGATAAAGTTTTGAATCCGGTGTTTTCATAATAATTTAATTTTTACTTAGAATATTTCAAGTCACGAAAATGTTTTATTCAAGGAAACAAATTTTTAACGGTTTTACCCTTAAGTACGAATATTTTCGAACGTTTTTCCTCAGTGGCATTTCAAATTCGGTCATAGTGAATGGGCCGGGTTTGGGGTGTTACAATGTTAGTCTAAAAAAGTAGTCGATGATACGATCATTAATAGAAAATAAAAGAAAAATAAAAATGATATGTAATTTTTATCTAATTATTCTAGAGCATAATTGTTTAATTATTCCTTCTTTAATATTTAACATGTGTTCCTTATCATCATTTGTTAGTATTTGACCAAGTTCACCATCAACTGAATTTGAACATGCATCATTAACATTATCAAGATCCCTTTTTTCCATGTCCTATTCGATGTATGTTGTTAGATTTGTAAAATAAATCTAAAAATAAAACTAAATAAACCAGGATCTATCATGTCAAATCATCAAGAATAAATCAAGAACAAAACTAGATGCAGAAGCGTACCTAAATCCATGAATTCCTTTGGAGTTTTATCGGATTTTGGGAATTTGATCTTCCGAATTAGCACACAAGAAATTCAGCTCTCTCTTTCCTAATGATGGGATATTAGAAAAGATATCTTGTGTATAATTTGGGGACCATAACCCTAATATTTATAACCTTGGCATATTAGTTCTAATCAAATTCTAATTAGCCCATCCTTAATTAGAATTTGATTAGAAGAGTATTTACACATATTTAACCCATACTTTATTTAATAATTAAAGCCCAATAAAATTCTAACCAAATAAGATCACTTTTAATTTGGGCTAACCTATCATGATAGTAAATAATAACATGTAATTACCATTATTATATATGTGATGTCCATATTTTCCAACAATCTCCAACTTGGACCACATATATATACTAATTACTTTATAATTACATGTCATTATATAACCTTATGAGCTCAAAATTTTACTATCATATCCAAAAGGTATTTCGAACAATCTCGTCCATTAATTATGTTAACATAGAACCAAGGCGACTTTCGTTACATATATCGTAACTAAATCCATCCATGATCACGTATATTAACACAACCAAATGACATAGATCAAGTATGGATGTGTAGCATGGAAATTACATGCAATATGATCTAAACATGTCTATTTCCAAATGGTCCTCCTTAGTGAGATCAAACCTTACCAAAATCAGAGTGTGAATAAACCAAATAAACTTTATTTCTGCAGAAAATAAACTTAATATCTTTAAACTGAAATAACTGAAAATGTGTCTATAACATAAAAGCATTTAAAAATACAAACTCCCACTAAAACCAGATATCCTTTAAATGACATTACACTCATATGAGCAGTGTGCTCTTATAAAACCTTAGGTGTAGTTCCTTAGTAAGCGGATCCGCAATCATGGAGTTTGTCCTAATATGCTTTTAAGCACCTAACCACTCTGAACTTTTACTTTAACAACCAGGAACTTAAAGTCTATGTGTTTTTACTTTGATGTGTTCCTGTTGCTACTGGAATAAAAGATTGCAATTTGTTTTCACAATTTGCACCTTAGTGGAAAAATCTTATATCCATATTCCATCAAAATCAGAGTCTATATACCTGATGATCTCTAACTGATTAGACCCTCGATATGTGAGCATGTAATCTTTTGTTCTCTAAAAATACCTTATAACCCTCTTGGATGCTATCCAATGGTTCAAATCAGGGTTGCTTAAAATATCTGCCTAACATCCCAATAGTGTACACAATATTCCAATGTATACAAACCTAAACGTACATTAGACTTTCCACTGCTAAAATGTAAAAAATCTAATGCATTTTTGTAATTTCAAAATCATTCTTAAGGTATTGATTGAGGCTATACTTATTATTAACAAGCAATATGTCATTAACATATAAAACCAGAAATATGTACTTACTCCCATTAAATTTGTGATACACACAATCATCTCAAAACCAAACGAAATAATTATTTGATGAAACTTATGGTACCATTGATGAGAAGCTTGTTTGAGTCCATAGATGAATTTTGTCAATTTGCAAACCATATTCTTTGAGTCTTCCGACTCAAAATTTTCTGGTTGCACCATATAAATTGTTTCTTCAATGTCGCCATTAAGAAACGCAGTCTTAACATCCATCTGATGTAACTCAAGATCAAAATGAGCAACAAGCGCCATGATTATCCTAAAGGAGTCTTTCGATGAAACTGGAGAGAAAGTCTCTGTAAAATCAACACATTCTTTCTGAGTATATCCTTTAGTTACAAGACGCGCCTTATACCTCTCCACATTACCATTTGCATCCCTCTTGGTTTTAAATATCCATTTACAACCAATTAGTTTTGCACTTTCAGGTAATGGGACAAGTTCCCAAACTTTATTGTCTCACATAAACTTATACTCATCTTTCATGGCATCAATCCACTTTTGAGAATTAGAACTTTTCATGGCCTGATGAAAGTTGATTAGATCATCTTCCATCATTCCATTATCATCCTCATGTTCTTGGAGAAATACAACATAATCATCTGGAATAGCATTTATCCTTTCTCTTGTGGATGTCCTTAATGGCACTTGTTCTTGAGGTTGTTGAGTTTGTTCTTTTGGAACAATTATCTAATTTTGAATGGGGAGTTGTTCAACATTGTCTTGCAGAGGTTCTGGATTCACTTCTTGATCAATGATAGGTATAAGAACCTGAACATCGTCAAAAGTGATAGTAGGAACTGAGTTAGAATCCAATTCCTCCTCAAAAGCAATGTCTCTAACCTTATTTCTCCCCCCAAACTCAACATCCTCAAAAAATGTTGCAGTTCCCGTCTCAAAAATATTCCTTATTATGGGATCATAAAACTCATAGCCCTTAGATCGCTCAGAATTTTCTTAACCCTTAACTTTATAGACATCAAATAAGTCAGAAGTGATGTCATTTCAACCTTATCAATTTTAGCAAAACATTTTTTAATTTCGTTAAGGAAACCTTGGCCTGAGTAATCTTTTCAGATTCTATGCCCTTAAAGGCTTCTAAAATGTTGTGCCTCATGATCATTAGACTCTTGCAATTTGAATGATCCCACCTCTCAAAATCCCTTTTAATATAGGGGGTGCATTCCGCAGTGAGAGGTGCAAATAGTTCTTCCCTTAGTGCAAGGTCTATGTTCATACAGTCAAGCACTATAAATAAATGTCTTTTCCATTCATTTAGTCCCATTAAGCATGGGTATATAATTTATATTAGCAGATATTGTGGCAGTAGAATATGAATTAGCTGAATATAGAACAAAAAATAAATAAAAATAAGCTCACATCAATATTCATAAGTAAACAATAAATTCAGGATAATGGCTAATCCCATCTCAAGATACCAAACACAACATTAATATCAAGTCTTTGGACAGTAATATTAACAGTAAGAGGTACTCTTGTTGTAGCAATCAAACATTGACAATAAATAATGTCAAACAATTAATTAATCTTTGGACTAACTTATTACTCACATAAAATACCTTATAATTGTCACACATTTATCACCACAGATGTCGTTGAAATTCTGCCAAATATTAACTTACCTTTGGGTCAATTAATAAACGCATGAATCAAAAAAACATATAATCATCTTGATATTTCAAATAAACTAGTCTACACAAAAGAGGTCACTTTGGCGGCATTTTGTTTCAACTAATCTATTTAAAATATTAGACATTCTTAATTAAAAGCCAAAATATGAATTTATTTGTTTCAAAATATCTCTTTTAATTTCATCTTTCAATCAAATTAAAAGATAATAGTATATAATAGTATATATATTTATCCCAAAACAACATACAATGATGTTGACAACTATAATAATAGATGAATAAATCATAAACCATAAATAACCTCATATAAGATTTTAAATTTAAACCAAAATAATTTGAATAAAGGTAAACCTCATCTCAAGATATCGGACACTCCATTAATATTTTATCTTTGGACAAAATATTAACTTGTAAGTGATATATTGATGTAATAATCAAACATTGACAATAAGAACATGTCGAACCATAAATCTTCTTTTGGGGCAATTTATTGCTCATATGTAAAACCGAATAATTGTCACATGTTTATTACCATAATTGCACATGTAATATTATTAACTTTCATTTGGGCCGATCAATATTAACATAACTTAAGTTACATGTGCACAACCTTTTATATTTTAAAACAAAATAAATTATACAAAAAAAATCACTTTGGTGACTTATTACTTCAATTAAGTTATTTTAAAATATGTAAACATACCAATATTCAAAATTAAAATTTCCCCAATAGTCAAATGTCAAAACTATTTTTTTTTTCAAAACCATATATATCAAAACCAAATAGAAATAATGTAGTGGTTCAAAGCCAAATAATTAGCAAGCACATGTATTCATAATTTTGGCATGGATAAAAACACCAAAACAATTCACGCATATACATGTATTCATAATCAAATAGAATAACTTACCCTGAATTTACCATGTAAATTCAAAGTTATTTATGATTAAACAGATATTCACATGGATACTTGAAAATATTTTTAAGCCAATACATCACAAAAACCAAAATCATAATAGTTGGCATATCTCACAATTCATACAATAAATCATCATAATTTAACCAAATATTTGGAACCATAAGATGCCAAAATTTGAGATTATAGAACCAAGCTTAAAAAACCAAATTATTTAAACACATATTATGATTAACATCAATTTGCATCAAAATCTAATTTCATTATGATTAAACCATAAAAATATAACCTTGATCGACTTGCCTTAGATATCCCAAGTAAATCCAAATTCAAAATATATGCTTAAACTGAATAGTATGAGAAGAATAAGCATATAAACTCAATAATAAATAGCATATTCTATCAACTATATATTGAATTCAAGAATTAATGATTATAAAAATTGAATTCAATTGTACAATTGTTGAACTCGATTTGAATTAAAAAATGATTATAATGAAACCTTAAAATTGAATCGATAAAAAAAAACTAACAAATATTACCATCAATCTTAAAGATTCAACATATATAATGAATTCATTGATAAACAATCAGTATATAAGAGACACTTTACCTGAAGTAATTTCTTTTACCAACCATATATCATCATGTAAAATCCTGAACATAATTACTAAAATGTCTCCAAAATAATATATATATATATATATATATATATATAAAACCGTAAAACTGTAAAACAAGCGATTAGCGATTAACAATCCATCTATTGATATAATCAAATATATCATAAAAAGTTTCTAATGAACCCAAACCTACACAGCTTTTTAAATATTTATTAAAACTGTATAAACAACATAAAATTATCAGTTTTTTTAATTCTCAATTAAAACTGTAAATCTTTGCAGTTATACGAAAATTAAAACCTTAAAACTTTATTTAAAACTTTAAAATTTTATTTAAAGAATCAAAACCCAAAAATTTATCAGGAATATCAAAGATCCAACATAATATATAATTAAAATATCAAATCCATAAAATTAAAAAAGAAAAACGAATCAATCCAAAAATAATAAAGAATCAATTCATTCTCAATAATTCAACATGACAAAGCTCTGATACCACTTGTTAGATTTATAAAATAAATCTAAAAATAAAACTAAATAAACCAGGATCTATCATATCAAATCATCAAGAATAAATCAAGAACAAAACTAGATGCAGAAGCGTACCTAAATCCATGAATTCCTTTGGAGTTTTACCGAATTTTGGGGATTTGATCTTCCAAATTAGCACACAAGAAATTCAGCTCTCTCTTTCCTAATGATGGGATACTGGAAAAGATATATTGTGTATAATTTGGGGACCATAACCCTAATATTTATAACCTTGGCATATTAGTTCTAATCAAATTCTAATTAGCCCATACTTTATTTAATAATTAAAGCCCAATAAAATTCTAACCAAATAAGATCACTTTTAATTTGGGCTAACCTATCATGATAGTAAATAATAACATGTAATTACCATTATTATATATGTGATGTCCATATTTTCCAACATATGTATCATTTCAATTCCACTTATGATTCAAATTAAGAAATATGCAACATGCTAATACGATCCATCATTATTTTTTTATGCTATACTAAGGTAATGTTGTTAATACCGAAAATATTTTTTTAAAACATTAAATGTCTTCTCAACTACATTTCACAGCCTTAAATTAAAGAGTTTGCGAGCTGTCTATGATGTTTGTGCCTGACACCATTCTCTTAAATGGTATCATACTCCATGGTATGGTGTAAGGAAACTTTTTGTAGTTGAATAATTAACATTTACATTATAATATTTGAGTTCATAGTCCAAATATGTATCTTTAATTATATAAAAAAAAAACTTATATAAACTTAATTGAGAGAAAGATAAGCTAGATTATATTCTTTTTTTATAATATGTAAATTAAGTTAAAACAATATAAATTTTATTTAACCTTTATAAAAAAAGGTTTTATAAATTGTCCAATAACTATCATAATACTTTTTATATATAACATAATTTTTTCATAACTTTAGAAAGTTATTTTTTATAAATAAATTATGATAAGAAAAAATTATAACATTTTTTTTATGAATAAGTATGTTACTTTATAATATAGCATGGACACATGAATAAGTTATGTTAATACTTCTAGAACGTAGATTTTTATAAGAATATATATTATAACACTTTTATTATATGTAAATTATTTTTTATAATAAACTTTTTTACCATCACTTTAGAACTTTTTTTTGATCTAAATAATATAACTTTTTGTTATAACTTTATAAAATATACAAATTATTTTTATAATAAATTTTTTTAGGATTTATAATATAAGAAACTTTTGACTATAATCACCCCAAACACTCATACCTATTCATGCTTATAATATAATTTTTATAACTTGTATTAAAATTATTTTTTAGAATTGGATTTGAGTGTACCCTCCCCTAAGAATTGTAAAGTCAAATTGGCGTGTTCTAAATACACCCAATTTGGTGAGACCTACCAATTACAATGGTTAAAGTAGGAGAAACCTTTTGCATCTCACCTAACCTGTGGTTTCCACATGTCTTTATCTTATAAAAAAATATATAATTTTTATTAAATATATATAAACATTTAAAAATATAAAAATATAAAAATCTGAAAAATCATGAAAACCTAAAAAATTATTAAAAAATTAAATATTTTTAACAAAAAAATTAAGAATCATTTGGGTAATTCTTGATCTTTTATCTTTTTCTTCAGCATCAGCATTCATCTCATCTGATAAATTCTTCATCTTCATTTGGGTAATTTTCAATATCAAATCCTTCTCCTTTATCATCATCCTAACACCATAAGATAAAACCCCAATAATTCCATTAAATAATTAATTTTTTTAATTCAAAAAAATTGGGTTACACCTTGAAGAAGAAGGTTTTCATTAGAAGAAGAGAGTATAATCCAATTTTCTATATGCTTTATTTTTGTCAAATCCTCAATTGCTAGGGCTAGTTAACACCCTCTTGTTACTGAAACAAGAAAACCAAAAAGGAAAAAATCAACACAAAGAAGAATACCCATCTTATTTGGGTTTGGGTTTTCAGGTTTAGTGGGCTCTAAGTCTCCGCTTGAGAATCCAAATGGTGAAAGAAGAGACTAGCGAGGGGAGAATACTATCGGCATCTTGAACCCATCCAACAATCAATGTAAGAGATCGGAGCGTTCGAACTTCGTAAGTAAATTTAGTAAATCCATGGATTTTATCGGGTTTAGTAAGAAAATAAAATGGATATTTGAGTAAATGAGAGACAGGGGAAGGGTTTGGTGGTGATATTTTTTGGAGGAGATCATTAGAGAGATGGTGATGGTGCATGCTATGGTTTCGAGTGATGGATCTTGTCACTGGATGATTCATAGGCAATTCATCTGTCTTGTCAGGGCTCTTTCCCTGATTTTAATCTCTTCCTCACGAATGACCTACATTGAACAAGTGGAACTTGTCGAAGGGAATTCCAAACCTTAAGACTTGTTAGAAAGCATTGAATCTTGTTAATCTCCTCTGTATCATTCACTTCCCAAATCTCTTTTAAATAGAGATTACAAAGTTCAATTGAAATTAAAAGACTTATTAAGAAAGTAATTCTACTAAGGAAAGACTTCAAAAAAAATAATTAAATACTTTCCTAATAAAATAATAATAAAGCAAATTCTTAATAGCATAAAAATGCTAATTCCCTTAAACATCATTTGTTGTCGTTCCACTTTTGCGCACCCTACGACGACATAGGTCTGTCTAAAAAATGCATCTGTCACATTACCCCCTCTGTGGAAAAAGAGCTTGTCCTCAAGCTCGATAGTCGGATAGGAGTTTCAAAATTCTTGCGCATTCTCCCAAGTGGTGCCAGTGTCAACTAGACCAATCCATTGCATTAAAACTTCCCATTTTCCACGATTGAGTCGAGCACAAAGAATTGTGGCAGGAGTTGGAAGAACTTGTTCACCTAGTGTAGGAGGTAAGTTGGTTATGGATTTTAGAATTAGTCGACAAGTACAATTGAAAAACAACTGTCCTAATCTTGTATAGTACTCGAAATGACTTATAGAACTTAGAAGCAAGCTTGTGTCAAAGTTTACTTGGAATTTATTATTGTGGATGTAGGTGCAAATGTAACCACACCAAAGAACCAGGTACATAATCAATGTCGCGATGCCCCTTATCATAGTAAATCTTCATACGATGTTGTGATTGTTGAAGATGCAATCGAATTACTTGTAAGGCCTCATCATGGTCCAATATGGCTTGATCAACGTCATTAAATTTTAGGGTATCGATTTCATAAGACAATAAGCGAGGCGACTTATGACCATAAAATAACTTGTAAAGGGAAGTACATAATGTCATATGAAATGAAGTGTTATAACAATATCCGACCCCTGGAATCCAATCCATCCATTACTTTGGTCGATCCTCCACCAAACACATCAAATACATCTTAACAGTTCAATTAATGACTTCAGTTTGACCATTTTTTGAGGATGATAGGATGAAGAGAATGTTAAGCTAGTCCCTTGCAATTGAAAAAGCTTTTTCCAAAACTTACTGGTAAACACCACATGTCGATCTCATAAAATTGATTTCGATATCTCATGTAATCACATGATTTGAGCAAAAAATAAGCTTGCCACACTCGTTGCCTTGTATGGATGTGCCATAGGTATAAAATGTGTATACTTTGAGAATCAATCCACTACTACCAATAAAATTGTGTCACCCTATGATTTGGGCAACCCCTTAATAAAGTCCATGGAGACATTAACCCATATTTTAGTTGGTAATTGTAATGACTATAACAAACCTGCTGGGCTTAAATGCTCGTTGACACATCAAGTAAGCTACTATAATCACTAACAGCCAATATTATTCCTTTCTAATAGAATTCTTTGTGCACTCATTGTAAAGTTTTCTATATGCCTTCATGGGTCATATAATAAAAACCTAATAAGACCGAAGAAATCAAAAGAGAAGTTGATAATAAAAAACTCAGTCTTTATAAAGAATCATCCAGTCATGCACTAACCATGAGTCGCACACTTTCCCACCTTCAATGCGTTCACGTAACTATCATAAAGTGGAGTTGTCTTCGATTTCTTATCGGATCATATCCAAAAGTGCTACTCATTGTTGACTAATTGCACACAACATGCCCTCAACCTCTTTGTGACGAGATAATGCATCAAAAGCTTTGTTAAAGCTTCCTACTTTATATTCCACTCAAAAATAAAAACCAAGTGACTTACTAATCCAATGTTGTTGCAATGATGTTGTTAGCCTTTGTTCTAATAAGTACTTGAGGCTGTAATGGTTAGTTTTGATCAAGAAGTGTCACCCCCATACATATGGCTACCAATGTTGTATTTTCTTTGCCAAACCAATCAACTCCCACTCATATGCTAGTAATTTTATATGTCTGTCGCTATCTTATGAGTGAAGAAGGCAATGAAATGTCCCTTTTGTTTTAAGAAAACCCCTACACCTATTCTTGAAGCATCACATTCCACTATAAGTTCATCATCAAAATTTAGAAATTGCAATACTGGAGCACTAACCAAAGCCTTTTTAAGGTTGTCGAAAGCAATCAAAGCTTCATCGACCTATTTAAAGGAATTTTGTTTGAACATCTATGTGAGAAGTGTTGCAATTGTGTCATATTCTTGAATGAATTTACAGTAATACGCAGCTTGCTTGAGAAAAACTCGTCTAGCAGTTACAAATTGCGGTTAAGGCCAAACAACAATTGATTGAACTTTGTTTGTGTTAACCAAAACACATATCATAGAAACAACATGTCCTAGATATGCCACTTGGGATTCCCCAAAAAAGCATTTAGATTTCTTTAAACAAAGATGGTGAGCTCTCAATAATTCAAAAACAACTCGGATATGGTGAAAATGCTCATGCCATGTTTGAATATAAATCAAAATATCATCAAAGAATACAAGAACGATGAGGCGAAAATGCTTACAAAATACTGCATTCATAAGGGCCTAAAATGTCGATGGGGGATTAGTCAATCCAAACAACATTAATGAGAATTCAAAGTGACCATGGTGGGTAAGAAATGTCTTTTTCTCTGTAACATCCCTCACCCATATTCAACGCCAGAATAGGGTTATGAGCATTACCGGACTTACAACACTTATAAAACACACATTTCGTATACAATTTATCATTTCAAATACAATTAAATCGCAACCAATGATAGTGTCCCTTAAACGAGCCTACGAGGCCTTAAAAATGCATTAGAAATGGTTCAGGACTAAACCGATAACTCGGGAATTTTTTGTGAAACTTAGAAAATTTTGCTTCAAAGGGACACACGCTCGTGTCACAGGTCGTGTGAAAACAGGGGGTATATACTGACTTGGGCCACATGGCCAACCACACGCCCGTGTGTCTAGCCCGTGTGCCATTCGAAGTGGTCACACACGTCTGTGCGCTAGGCCGTGTGTTAGGCCGTGCCGAACCTGTAGGGTATACTGAGTTATGCAACACGGCCAAGTCACACGCTCGTGTGCTAGGCCGTGTGCCAATTAGGGGGTCTACTAACTTGTGCCATACGGCCAAACACGTGCCCGTGTGTGAGACCGTGTGGAGCATACTGACTTCATTTCAATTTCAACACCAGGGGATACACGGCTATGAAATTTGACCGTGTGTTACACATGGCTGAGACACACGCTCGTGTCTTTGCTCGTGTGGACAAAAATAAGCTATTTACCAAGCTATTTTGCCACCCATTTTGCACATACCTAAACCAACTCAAATGGTACCAATCCATAGCATAAATAACATTCAATTCAGCCATAATTAAGACTACTCCATACCATTTTCAATACCAACATTCAACATACTTATAACCTCAAACCTTACTCCCTCAAAACATACCAATTCAACTAACTATACCTTTACTAAACATACATTATTTTGAACCAATTCACAAACATAAATCACACCTAATATCAACCATATATTCACATATATGCACATAACCAAAATTCACCAAATTAAGCCAACTCGCATGGCTATATTTACAACTCATAACATATACATTTACAATGCCAATTCATTTGGCAACATCATTACCAAAACATAATCAACATGACTCAAATACCTATACATGCCATATACTTAAAACATAGTTTCAAAAGTACCAAAGAGTCAGTGGATAGTGTGGTGAAGTCTCCGATGATCCCCGAATTCGAGCTAGCTTTGAAATCACTATAAAACATAAAAAAGCAACAAAGTAAGCTATATAGCTTAGTAAGCTCGTATGTTAACAATGAGCAACTATCATCATTCATTAAACATTCATATAATGGAAAACAATGTACAACAATTCTATTAAATCTCAAGCTATCAAATGATCATTCATATAACTTACCAAGAAGCTCATCAATTTCATAGTTTTCAATACTCAATTCATTTCCGTACGTACCGGTACTATCTCGTACCAATCTCATATTCAACCACTTCGTTGTTTTACCCGTTGAACCATTCGGAATAGAAGTCGGATACTCAAGGTCTCACTCGATAAATACCTATACCATGGCTAAAAGCCAAATCAAGGTAACTTATTCGAAACTCTGATATCATGGCCCGAAGCCAAATCAGACAATATGCATGGCCTGAAGCCAAATCGGTTTATCTCACACACATAGTGCTAAATCATGGCCCGAAGCCAACTCAAGTATACCTAATGACATGTCACTAGCATCCTAAACTATTCTTAAGGTTCAATCAGGTTTCTAACTATCGAATCTTCATCGAATCATTTCCGAACTCGTACGTAATCACATATACACAATTCATGCTATATCGAAGCATATAAAATACATTTGAAGTGAATTTATAACATACGGACTTACCTCGGATGTTAAAACGGCGAATTGAGTCGATTAGTCGATAACTTTATCTTTTCCCCGATCCAAGTCTGTATTTCAATTTCATTGATCTAAATATATTCAAAATTAACTTATTTAATCACCTATTCATTCAATTTAGTCCAAAACACTCTTTAAGGCACATTTACACTTTTACCCCTAAACTTTCACATTTTCACAATTTAGTCCTTATTTCATAAAATCACAAATTAGTGAAATTCCAAATATACCCATGCTAGCTGAATTACCATATGCCCCTAGCAGCCCATAATTTTCATTTATTTCACATTTTAACCACTAACTTTACACATTTCTCAATTTAACCCCTATTTTATATTTTCACTCAAAATCATTTAACAAAACTTGTTTAACTATCAACAAATAATCAAAATCTATCATCAAACATCAAAAATCATACATATTCATCAATGGCAACATTCATAATCTTTAACAGTTTTGCAAATTAGTCCCTGGGCTAGCTAGTACTAGCTGTAACAATCTCAAAAACATAGAAATCATTAAAAACGGGACAAAAATCGTGCCTTAATGAGCTAGGAAAGCTTGGCCGAATATCATGCCCTAACTATGGCCTATTTTCTTTCTCAAATTCGGTTGAAGAAGAACAATAAAGATGATATCCATTTGTGTTTTATTATTTATCATTTAATTAACCATTTTACCATTTTAACCTTTAATAATAACCTTTAAACATTACTTAACCTTGTCCAAGAATGTCCACTCAAGTTTCAAATGGTCTAATTACAACATAAGGACCTTAACTTTAAGGTTCTATGGCTATTAGACACTTTTAGCTTTTAGAACTCAAGTTTTATGCTTTATGCGATTTAGTCCTTTTTATCAAATTGGCCAACCAAACGATAAAATTTCTAAACAAAGCTTTCACATAAACATATTATCATACCATAGTCATTAAAATAATAATAAAATAATTATTTCGGCTTCAGATTTGTGGTCTCAAAACCACTATTTCGATTTGACTAAAAACGGGCTGTTACATTCTCACTGTCATTGGGATCCATGTGAATCTGATGATAATTAGATCGAAAATCTAATTTGGTGAAGTATTTTATCTTATGTAACTCATCTAATAACTCATCTACCACTGACAGTAGAAATTTGTCTTTGATTGTTTTGTTAAAGAGCTCACAATAATCAACATAAAACCTCCATGTTTTATCAAGCTTCCGAACTAATAACATTGGGGAAGAGAAATGCAAGTAGCTAGGTCAAATGATGCCTTGTTGCAACATCTGTTCACATTATTGTTCTATCTCATCTTCATTTAGATGCGAATATCTATAAGGTCAAATCACCATGGGTTGGGCTCCATATTTTATACAGATCTTATGGATTTAATTATGGATAAGTGGTAGTCTTGTTGGCTCTCAAAACAGGCATCGAATTTTTTCAAGAACTTATCCAACTCTTGACATGAATCCGTGGTCTCCTGTACCTAATGTATATAAAATCTAGTGAGTTTTGATCACCTTGTAGCGTGATCAGTTTTCCCTCAATGTGAATTACATATTAAGAGCCAAAAAAATCTCACACTACTGGCCCCAAAGTCTGTAACTTCTTTATTTCTAGTATAACATCAAAATCAATCTCAAGAGAATTGTTGTCAATTTTAAATGTCACCTCTGGGCAAATTCTTGAACTGGTAACCTTTTCTCCCTTTGCCACTATTACTCGTAATCCAGATTGAGCTTGGATTCATAGTTCCAGGTGTTTGGCCACAATGACACTGGTAAAGTTACGAGTACTGAAACACCCCAAACCAGGCCCATGAGCTTTGACCAGATTTGGTATGTTCCTCAAGTAAACCGGTTTCAAATTCTTTTGTTACTTAGAGAAAACTTGTGTGATTAAAAAAAATTGTTTGGGTTGGGCTTGTGTTGAAAACCTATTCGATTTTCATATTAGAAAACCCTTTTTAATTCTAAGTGATAAAACATATAGAGTATATTTAAAAAAAAAATTACTTGGTCTTTAAACTTAATAAAAATTTGTAACATAATTAAACAATAAACAGAAATAAGATAGTGCACTATGGCCTTAAGGCCTTATTACATCAAATAAATCCAAATAATTCAGAGTACTTAAAAAAATTAATAGTCCATTAAAATAAAGACTTCAAGTTGAGCATGGCCACCACAAGTCCTGCCGTCCCGGTCCATCACTGTTCATCACCTGAAACATGGCCCCACAACGGGGTGAGTCAACAGACTCAATGTGTACACAACACTAAGTCGTAATAGAATCAGGCATACATATGATACACATTCAAATCATAAAATACATTTAATGATGCATTCCCAAACCCAAACCTAATTAGCCATCCGCTACACTCCCCCGTACCAACCTGTACACCGTGGGGACTACTAAGTCGACCCTCCTTCCGCTACACTCCATATCGCGGTCTTAGGTCACCGCATTCGTGGTCTTAGGTCACCACGTTCAGATTACTATGGTCTTAGGTCACCACATTCAGATTACTGTGGTCTTAGGTCACCACATTCAGATATCACGGTCTTAGGTCACCGTGTTCGTGGTCTTAGGTCACCACATTCACTTCCCCTTCAAAATAAAACCCATATGCCCCATATAATAGTAATATGCATAAATATGCCAGAGTTCACATTCTTATTCTTATTCTCATGTTAAATAACATATTTCAAATTCCTAGTAGGAGTAGGAAACGTACCTGAGTACTTAGTACCATAACATGGTACCTTAACCACTTTCATATTCTTAATATCACATATATTTTATTAAACCTAGCCATAAATTGTATTAAGAATTAGTGTGGGGTACACACCTGATTTGCTTAGCAATTCCTTGAGACCCCGAAAATCTTGATCTAATGCTTAGATCCTTAATCCCTTGTTGCCGATTAGGACACCAACAAATCCCGAAATTGATCCTTGCATTCCTAGGAATGTCGAAATTCCTTAATCTTGGAAATCCCGGAATATTCTTCCTTGTAGTCGACAGCTGCCAAAATCCAAAAAAGACCCTTTATGGATGAAATCGACAACACCCTTGTGTCACAACAAAGATTCGGCTTTGGCTTTAGTGAACAATCGGCTAGGTTCCAACAAATACTTAGTTTCGACTTTTGAAAGAAAACTATGAGAAGAGGAAAAAGGATTCGAAAATGGTAGAATTTCGACTTTTGGTGCTATGAAGAATTCGGCTAGGTTTGATTGTGCTTTTGATTTTGAAAGAAAATAAAAGAGAAGAGAAGAGAGGCTAGGGAATTCGGCAAAGAGATGAGAGGAAGCAAAATTGATGAGTAGCCCTATTTTCTTCCTTTTATAGCCTAAATTATCATCTAAGGAATCCTTTACTTGGCCACCACTCTTCTATTTGATAACTTTATCTCTTTAATAAAAAGAAAAATAAAGAATAATCTTTATTATCTCTTAGAAATAATCCAAAACAAAATCCTTTATTTATCCCCTAATTAGCCGAATTTAAAAGAGAATGAAACTCCTCTTTTGCAAGCCTTGTGTCGTCCACCTCTGTGCTTCTAGAAGCAAAAATAAAACTTCTTTTATTTGCTTCCCATGTGACTCGAACTCAGGCCCAATACCCTTGTATGTGGCGCCATTTCCAGAGGCCCTAAGTGGCATCTTCAGGCCACTTTTCCAAGCCTGCTTGTGTGTCAACTTTCACATACTTTTTCTCTTAAGGCCACCTTGCCTCAGTTTCCTCTTTTAAACTTTAAAACTCGACATTTCTAAGTCATTTCTAAGTTTCCAAAAATTTTCGTTTGGCTCTTTAAACTTGACATTTCCTTACATTTCCAAGTTTCCAGAAATGTTCACTTTCCTATTTTGAATCATTTCCAAATCATTTCCTAGTTTCCAAAAATGTTCATTTTCCATTTTTAAACTTAACATTTCCATACATTTTCAGGTTTCCAAAATGTTCATTTCTAAATCTTTTCCATACATTTTCGGGTTTCCAAAAATATTCAAAATTTATTCATAATACTTAAGACATGTCATTTCGTACAATTAAACCGAAAATGCATAGGCCCTTTTCAGGATGTTACAGTTCTGCCCCCTTAAAATAATTTCGTCCTCGAAATTTCCTATCTAAAATAATTGAGGGTATTGCTGTCGCATTGTCTCTTCTGGTTCCCACGAAGCTTCTTCCGATCCATGATTGCGCCATAACACTTTGACTAGAGGAACTGGCTTCCTCCGTAACACTTTCACATCACGTTCCAATATCTGAATCGGCTCTTCCTCGTAGGATAAGTCTAGCCTTAGCTCCACTTCTTCAACTGGTACCACATGAGACGGATCCGATCGATAACGACGTAACATGGATACATGGAATACGTCGTGCATCTGCTGCAACTCTGGTGGCAACTCCAATTGGTATGCCACTGGCCCAACTCGCTTCAGTACTCGATAGGGCCCTATAAACCTTGGGCTTAACTTCCCTTTGAGACTAAACCTCATCACCTTCTTCCAAGGCGAAACCTTAAGGAACACTTGTTCTCCCACTTCAAACTCTATTTCCTTTCGCTTAAGGTCGGCGTACGACTTCTGCCTATCAGAGGCTTCCTTTAACCGTGCCTTGATTATTTCAACCTTTTCTTCAGTTTCTGCCACTAATTCTGGACCCAAAACTCGACGTTCTCCTAACTCAGTCCAACAAGTAGGAGTTCTACACTTACGACCATACAACGCTTCATATGGTGCCATCCGAATGCTAGCCTGATAGCTGTTGTTGTAGGCGAACTCAGCTAAAGGCAAGTAATCTTCCCAACTTCCTCGGAAATCCATCACACAGCCTCTCAACATATCTTCCAACACTTGTATAACCCGTTCAGATTGCCCGTCTGATTGTGGATGAAAAGCCGTAGTGAAGTCCAACTTAGTGCCTAAAGCTTGATGAAGTGCCCTCCAAAACCGAGACGTGAACCTTGGGTCTCTATCCAAAATAATTGACACCGGCACTCCTGTAACCTTACAATCTCCGCCATGTATAATTTGGCTAACTTCTGAAGTGAATAGTCAACTCTTACCGGGATGAAGTGCGCGGACTTGGTCAAACGGTCCCCTATTACCCATACCGAGTCCTTCTTAGTAGGCGTAAGGGGAAGCCCACTAATGAAGTCTATGGTAATTCTTTCCCACTTCCACTGCGGAATCTCGATTGGCTGAAGCAATCCTGATGGAACTTGGTGTTCAGCCTTAACTTGCTGACACGTCAGACATTTTCCCACGAATTCAGTAACTTCCCGTTTAAGATCAGACCACCAAAATTGTTCCCTTAGATCTCTGTACGGCTTAATGCCTCCGGGATGCATAGCATAAGGGCTACTATGCGCCTCCCGAAGAATTCTTTGTCTTAACTCCTCGTCCCTCGGCATACAGACTTTTCCTTTGTAGCACAATACTCCTTCGTCATTAACGCCATAATCCTTTAATTCTCCGTTCTGTACTTGCTGTAACTTAGCACTTAGGTCCTTATCAGCCAACTGCCCCCTTTTCACCTCATTCAGCCATGTGGGCTTGACTTGCAACTCTACCAACAAGCTTCCATCATCATACAAACTTAAGTGTGTGAACATAGCCCTTAGATCCGACACAACCTTCCGACTTAGGGCATCAGCTACCACATTCGCCTTGCCCGGGTGGTACTCTATCGAGCAATCATAATCCTTCAATAACTCCACCCACCTTCGCTGCCTCAAGTTAAACTCCTTCTGAGTCAACAAATACTTAAGGCTCTTGTGGTCTGTGTAGATTTATCGACCTTTCTCCATAAAGATAGTGCCTCCACACCTTAAGAGCGAAAACCACTGCTGCCAATTCCAAGTCATGGGTTGGATAGTTAACCTCATGAGGCCTTAACTGCCGAGACGCATAAGCGACTACTTTTCCATCTTGCATTAGCACACAGCCTAATCCCGTATGTGAAGTGTCACAGTACACCACAAAATCCTTTCCTGCCTCCGGCTGAATTAACACTGGAGCTTCCGTCAACACCTTCTTAAGCTTTTCAAAGCTTCTCTATTGTTTATCCGTCCATTCAAAGGGTACTTCCTTCGTTAGCAACCTTGTCAAAGGCGCGGCTATTGACGAAAACCCTTCCACGAACCTTCTGTAATAGCCTGCCAAACTTAAGAAACTTCAGATCTCAGCCACGGACCTAGGTGGTTTCCAATCCAACACTGCCTCGATCTTCTTAGGATACACTCTTATTCCCTCTGCGGATACCACATGTCCTAAGAATGCCACCTCCTTAAGCCAAAATTCACACTTGCTGAATTTGGCATAGAGCTTCTTCTCCCTTAACATTTGCAGCACAAATCGGAGATGCTCATCATGCTCCTCTTCAGACTTAGAGTACACCAAGATATCGTCAATGAACACCACGACGAACCTATCCAAGTAGGGTTGAAAAACTTGGTTCATCATATCCATGAACGTGGCTGGAGCATTCGTCAATCCAAACGGCATTACTACAAATTCGAAATGGCCGTACCTTGTCCTAAAGGCTGTCTTATGGATATCTGCCTCCTTTACCTTCAATTGATGATATCCCGACCTTAAGTCTATCTTTGAAAATACTGCGGCTCCCTTCAGCTGATCGAACAAGTCATCGATCCTTGGCAAAGGATACTTGTTCTTAATGGTTAGCTTATTCAACTGACGGTAATCTATGCACATACGCATAGTTCCGTCCTTCTTCTTCACGAACAGAACTGGTGCTCCCCATGGAGACACACTGGGTCGAATGAACCCACGATCCAACAATTCTTGGATTTGAGCCTTGAGCTCAACCAACTCCTTTGGTGCCATTCGATACGGGGCAATTGACACAGGAGCTGTTCCCGGCAGCAAGTCTATTTCAAATTCCACCTCCCTATCTGGGGGTATTCCTGGTAATTCCTCCGGAAACACATCTTCAAAATCCCTTACAGTTCTAACTCCACTGATACCTTCTTCCTTTCCACCCAACGCACTTACGAAGGCTAAGAACGCCTTGCACCCTTTCCTAACCATTTTCTCTGCCTTCAACGCTGAAACTACGTTAGACAGGTAGTTTCTCCTTTCTCCGATCATCACTACTACTTCATCTTCCAAAGTCCTTAGTTCCATACGTTTAGCCACACAATCCAACACGGCTCGGTGCTCTACTAGCCAGTCCATTCCAAGTATGAGTTCAAACTCCCCAAAGGGTAATTCCATTAAGTCAGCCCGAAAGTTCACTCCCTGAATCTCTAGGGGTACATTCCGGAAGATCTTATCCACTACTACAGTTTGGCCTAATGGGCTTAATACAATCATCTCCCTATCAGAAAGTTCAGAGTCTAGGCCTAGTGTTTCCACTACACTACATGTAACATAAGAATGGGTCGAGCCCACATCAATTAGAGCAAAATAGGGCTTGTCATAAATAAAGAACGTACCAGTTATAACATCCGGCGCGTCTCCATCCTCCCTCCGGCGAACCGCATAAACCAAACCCGGTTGCCTTGCCTCAGCATTAGTAGCACCTCTGCCATGTGTTCCACGTCCTCTGCCAGCACCATTACCTCTGTTATTCGAACCACGACCTCGTTGAGGCTGCTGTCCTCCTCTACCAGTCTGACTAACATTCTGAGCTGCTGGTCAACTTTCATCTGATTTCTTAGGACAATCCTTGAGCATATGGTCCTTGGACCCACACCTAAAACATCCTCCCGTATTTTTCCAGCACTCCCCTAAGTGCTTCTTTCCACAATGATCACAAGGATGATACTGCCATCCTGTACCCGCTTGCTGATTTCACAGCCCATCAACTCTAGGCCTCTTTTGAACCTTCCCAGACGATCCAAAACCTCTTTTTGGCCTATTCCGATCCATAGTCTGCTTTGTAGCATCCTTAATTCCCTCGGCTACCTTGGCCTTTTCTACTAAAGTAGAAAACTCCCGCTCCTGATGCGGTGCTATCAACAATCTCAAATCATCCCTTAGTCCATCCTCAAAACGGACACAGCGTTCATGCTCAGTTGCCACTACTCCTCGAGCATATCGGCTCAACCTCAGGAATTCAGCTTCATATTCTGCAACGAACTTGTTCCCTTGAACCAGCCCCAGAAAAGCCTTCCTTTGCCCATCAGTATACCTTGTTCCAACATACTTCTTTTGAAATACTTCCTTAACATATTCCCAGGTCAGATCCTCAGTTGTGGCACCATCTCGAACAGTTAACCACCATTGATACGCTTCATCGCGTAGCAGTGCCACCATTCCTTTTAACTTCTCCTCAGGGGTCAGGTCGAGCTCATCCATAATTCGCTCGGTTGCCTCCAACCAATATTCAGCCGTACTGGGTGCCACACCAGATACTCCTCTAAACATTTCAGCCCCATTGGCTCGGAGTCGCTCAGGCACAGATTTCTGAGTTCCCATATTTCCACCTGCGCCAGCCACCATTTCTAAAACTCGTAGCACAGCCTGCGATACAACATCTTCCCCCGTCTAAGCTTGCTGCTCCACATTAACAGCTGGGGGTAGTGGTGGTAGTGGTATTTCATTGTCAGACCCTTGACCCGATCTAACGGGTTCCGACACAGTCATTCTTCCTCTACCTTGTCCACGACGACCACGTCCTCTAGAACTCATTTCTATCGTCGCGATCTGATTAAAAAGTTTTATGAATTAGTCCTTGTTTCACTGGATTACCTGCGAAGAAATTTTATGAAAAGAGTTTTAGGAGTGGTTCTTTCGTATTCATACATGCACACAGTCTTTCCATTCATTCATACATCCATCAAACAATTATGAACCTTCGTTCATTCAAAGAAACGTTGTAGTTTTCCTTGTTATTGCTTTTCCTCTACCTAGGGGTATTTTCGTAATTTGTCCTACAAGGGTATTTTCGTAATTTTTTTGAAAGAAAAGTTCCTTGGTGATTTTTTGTCAAAAAGTATTTTGAAATTTTTAAATTCCAAGGGTATTTTGGAAAATTTTGAAATCCGGGGGTATTTCGGTAATTTTGGACCTCGGGGGTATTTTGGTAATAAACCAGGGTAAATTTGTAAAGTTTAATATTTCCGGGGTATTTCCAAACTTTGTAAAACTTTGAGAGTTCTTTTTAAGACTTGTACTTTCCAAAACGGTGATGTTGCAAAATTTTGGAAACCAGGGTCATTTTGGTAATTTTGTAAGTTAGGGGAAATTTTGAAATTTTCCAAAAATCAAGGTATTCTGATATTTTGCAAATTAGGGTTTTTGAACATTTATAAAATAATGAAATTTTGGTATAACTGTTGGGTAGTTAGACATTTTATAAACCAAGGGTATTTTTGTAATTTTACCACTAGGGGTATTTTTTTTTGAAATTTCAGAAATTTTTCGAATTTTTTTTATAGAGATAGTTTTCAAAAATTAAAGAAAAATGATTTTAAGAGTTTTAAAACTAGAGTTTCCATAAAAACACGGCTAGTTCCCTTTCGGGTTTTAGTCATTGTATTTAGCCTATGACCGAGTCCTCTTGGTCAGGGTGAACCAAAGCTACGCACCAGGCAGGATTCAAATGGAGAGGAGGTGAGTCACGCGGACTGCTTAAATACCAAGCTCCCACCGAAACCATTCCTAGACATGTGCACAGAGGTTGCCACACCCCCTGAACCCTCTGGGTTAGGGTGAACCGAAGCTACGCACCAGGTAGGATTCCTGCGAAGAGGAGGTGAGTCACTAGGACTGCTTAAATACCAAGCTCTTTCGGATCCAATCCTAGACATGCGCACAGGGGTTACCACACCCTAACTCAGTGACTTAGCCATAGGTTTGTTTAATGGTCCTTAAGTCTTATGTAATTGTGTTTGAGTAGACTAGTCCTAGAGTTCAAGTTCCTATCATTCTATTCTACGTTCCATTCCTTTTATACCCTTCTATAAATCACATAATCACACAGATGGTTAGGGGTACTTACCTGGTGGACTGCGGGTCAGAGACTTAGGTGCCATGCCATAACCTGCCTATTTTCAGAAATACTTCCATAAAACTCATTTGGGCTCGATTTGAAAATGTTTTGGGCCACGAGCCATGTATTTGAAATACAGGCCGAGAGTTTAAAACTGGGCTCTGATACCAAACTGAAACACCCCAAACCCGGCCCACGAGCTTTGACCAGATTTGGTATGTTCCTCAAGTAAACCGGTTTCAAATTCTTTTGTTACTTAGAGAAAACTTGTGTGATTAAAAAAATTTGTTTGGGTTGGGCTTGTGTTGAAAACCTATTCGATTTTCATATTAGAAAACCCTTTTTAATTTTAAGTGATAAAACATATAGAGTATATTTTAAAAAAAAATAAATTACTTGGTCTTTAAACTTAATAAAAATTTGTAACATAATTAAACAATAAACAGAAATAAGATAGTGCACTATGGCCTTAAGGCCTTATTACATCAAATAAATCCAAATAATTCAGTGTACTTAAAAAAATTAATAGTCCATTAAAATAAAGACTTCAAGTTGAGCATGGCCACCACAAGTCCTACCGTCCCGGTCGATCACTGTTCATCACCTGAAACATGGTCCCACAACGGGGTGAGTCAACAGACTCAATGTGTACACAACACTAAGTCGTAATAGAATCAGGCATACATATGATACACATTCAAATCATAGAATACATTTAATGATGCATTCCCAAACCCAAACCTAATTAGCCATCCGCTACACTCCCCCGTACCAACCTGTACACCGTGGGGACTACTAAGTCGACCCTCCTTCCGCTACACTCCATATCGCGGTCTTAGGTCACCGCATTCGTGGTCTTAGGTCACCACGTTCAAATTACTGTGGCCTTAGGTCACCACATTCAGATTACTATGGTCTTAGGTCACCACATTCAGATATCACGGTCTTAGGTCACCGTGTTCGTGGTCTTAGGTCACCACATTCACTTCCCCTTCAAAATAAAACCCATATGCCCCATATAATAGTAATATGCATAAATATGCCAGAGTTCACATTCTTATTCTTATTCTCATGTTAAATAACATATTTCAAATTCCTAGTAGGAGTAGGAAACGTACCTGAGTACTTAGTACCATAACATGGTACCTTAACCACTTTCATATTCTTAATATCACATATATTTTATTAAACCTAGCCATAAATCGTATTAAGAATTAGTGTGGGGTACACACCTGATTCGCTTAGCAATTCCTTGAGATCCCGAAAAACTTGATCTAATGCTTAGATCCTTAATCCCTTATTGCCGATTGGGACACCAACAAATCCTGAAATTGATCCTTGCTTTCCTAGGAATGTCGAAATTCCTTAATCTTAGAAATCCGAAATATTCTTCCTTGTAGTCGACAGCTGCCGAAATCCAAAAAAGACCCTTTATGGATGAAATCGACAACACCTTTTTGTCACAACAAAGATTCAGCTTTGGCTTTAGTGAACAATCGGCTAGGTTCCAACAAATACTTAGTTTCAGCTTTTGAAAGAAAACTATGAGAAGAGGAAAAAGGATTCGGTAATGGTAGAATTTCGGCTTTTGGTGCTATGAAGAATTCGGCTAGGTTTGATTGTGCTTTTGGTTTTGAAAGAAAATAAAAGAGAAGAGAAGAGAGGCTAGGGAATTCGGCAAAGAGAGGATAGGAAGCAAAATTGATGAGTAGCACTATTTTCTTCCTTTTATAGCCGAAATTATCATCTAAGGAATCCTTTACTTGGCCACCACTCTTCTATTTGATAACTTTATCTCTTTAATAAAAAGAAAAATAAAGAATAATCCTTATTATCTCTTAGAAATAATCCAAAACAAAATCCTTTATTTATCCCCTAATTAGCCGAATTTAAAAGAGAATGAAACTCCTCTTTTGCAAGCCTTGTGCCGTCCACCTCTGTGCTTCTAGAAGCAAAAATAAAACTTCTTTTATTTGCTTCCCATGTGACTCGAACTCAGGCCCAATACCCTTGTATGTGGCGCCATTTCCAGAGGCCCTAAGTGGCATCTTCAGGCCACTTTTCCAAGCCTGCTTGTGTGTCAACTTTCACATACTTTTTCTCTTAAGGCCACCTTGCCTCAGTTTCCTCTTTTAAACTTTAAAACTCGACATTTCTAATTCATTTCTAAGTTTCCAAAAATTTTCGTTTGGCTCTTTAAACTTGACATTTCCTTACATTTCCAAGTTTCCAGAAATGTTCACTTTCCTCTTTTGAATCATTTCCAAATCATTTCCTAGTTTCCAAAAATGTTCACTTTCCATTTTTGAACTTAACATTTCCATACATTTTCAGGTTTCCAAAATGTTCATTTCTAAATCTTTTCCATACATTTCCGGGTTTCCAAAAATATTCAAAATTTATTCATAAAACTTAAGACATGTCATTTCGTACAATTAAATCAAAAATGCATAGGCCCTTTTCAGGATGTTACAAGTACTGTCAGAATCAACTAATTCTAAAATGAGACAAACTTGTAATATGGCTTGTAATTGTATAGTTTGAGAACACTGTGTACTAGTGACCGTATGTAACGAGATTTTCGGTTCCTTGTCTTTTTCTAAATTTAGATTAGGGCCACCTTTGTCTTTTACTTCTAATCAAAATAGACTTTTACATCAATGTCCCATCCCATAAGATTCATCATAATTATAACAAAGACCTTTAAACCTTTTTTCAGCCATCTCCACCCGATTCAATCTTTTTAAAATTGGTGGGTTTACTTTACTATCATCGGGCCCCTGTTCCAGTGCAACGTTGCCATCAAAATTAACATTTGTAACAGTTGTAGTTGATACTGTTCCCGAATTGGGTCCCAAATTTTTCCAATGAGTCCTTCACAGTCTTGTTGATCGAGTCAGTTGATGTTTTGTCTTAAAGGTTCTTGCCAAATTCATCGATTGAATGAAGTTTTCAGGTTTCTACATCTCCACTCTATTCAAACTAAATCTAATAACCTTGCAGTAAACAAATTAATTTGTTGGTTTGACCTCATGGAATCTATGAGGGCTAACAATTCTTGAAATTGGCAAAGATAGTCTTCCACCGGTCCTGTTTGATTCAACTTTGCTAATCTCCCTAAACGATTCTCAAATACCAAATTGTGGATTATAGTATTCTTTGAATGCCTTCAACAAAAGATTAGGTTCTTCCTAATCTATTTGATAATACCACAATTGTGCCCTTCCTATCAAGTTGAAAGCAATTAAACTCATTTTGTCTATTTCGGTTATCCTCTAAATTGCAAAGAACTTCTCGCATTGGTGCAATCAAATTAGAGGGTTTTTTGTCCCATTCGAAGTTGTAAAATCCAAATTATTGGATCGTGGAACTACACCGTATCTTATCACTATCTATTTCTCTAGTAGACCCTCTTTTTTGTCAACACTACTATTACTACTGCCAACCCCTTTTACCTTATCAAAATTTTGATTGGAAACCACCAATTCCCTCATTTGCAGCATGAACTAATTGATCTTTAACTCTACTCTTGCTTTAAATAGATCCAACTCCTCTCTCTTAACAAAATAGCTCATTGCTTCTAGCTCTGATACCAAATTGTTACGGTCCAAACTGATGGTTCTTATCACCAAACAATGCACATACAATTCACCTGTCTTGTCAGGGCTCTTTCCTTGATTTTTTCCTCTTCCTCATGAACGACCTATGTTGAACAAGTGGAACTTGTCGAAGGGGATTCTATAGCTTAAGACTCATTAGAGAGTTCTTAAATCTCATAAAAATGGTTTAATCTCATCTAACTATTCACTTCCAAGATCTCTCCTAAATAGAGATTACAGAGTTCATCTGGAATTAAAAAACTTGCTAAGAAAGTAATTTTACTAAGGAAAAACTTCTAAGAAAATAACAAATATCCTTAATTAAAATCTTTAATACTTTCTAAATAAAATAATAATAAAACCCATTCCTAATAGCATAAAAATACTAATTCCCTTAAACATCATCTTCTGCTGTTCCACTTTCGTGCACCCTATTACGCGTATAGGTTTGTCCAACAAATGTATCCGTAACAGTGCAACAAATTGCCTTGCTCGTTGTTTGCAGTGAGTAGGAAAGAATGGTTTAGGAAAAAAATTGATACTAGTTTAGGGAAATTAATAATTAAGAAAATCAATTAATAATATAATATACATGTAGAAACCCAAATTTGCCCGGGCCCCTTAACTCATCAAACTAACCAAAATAAATAAAACACCAAAATTCAAAGTCCATTAACGAGTTTACAGACCCAAAATATTAGCCTAGACCCCACATAAAGCCCGAACTAATTTAAAAACCTAACATGGACCCAAATTATGACCCAATCCCAAACTAGCCCAAATAGCCCAGCACGTTTGACGCTACAGAGGTTTCTAGAATGTTCCAATGACGTTTCAGCTGCCCTCATGCGTGCTTTCACGCGCGCGACTGTTCGTATCCCCGCTCACGCCACGCGCTCCTCCCATGCGCAAGCCTTCACCAGCGCGCCTCCGTACTGCCTCTAGCGCAACAGTGCTGTACGCCCCCCACATCTCAGCCACGTCTGTACCTGCAAACGAATAGCAGAAGAACAACAGAGACAGCAGCAAATACAGAATAGAAACAGGATAAAATAGCAAAAAACTTGTATTTTTTTGGATTGATTTTTGAGGTCGGCTATAAAAACGGCCGAACCAAAAACCACTATTTTTTTTACGCATGCAAATACAAGAAATACAGAAATTCAGAAAAGAAAGGTGATTTTCCATACCTCACTAATCTTCACTCTTTGGTGTTTGAGTCTCTTTCGAGTCCTTTCCATATTGATTTCAAAAGAAAAGAGGAAACGCTTACCTCAAATCGACCCGATCTGTTGTCTTCCTCATTGAAATCGAGGTTTAGAAAACGGATCTCGAAAAAAGATTGGATCCTCGTCTGCTCCATTTCAATCGGGGTTAGGCAAGGGTTGTGATCTGAAAATAGGGCGTAAAGGCTTGAGATATCGCTATTCGCCGATTTCAATGGCGTGATAGCGGTTCATCAGAAGGGTGCTTGTGGCTGGGAGAAAAGGTAGAAGAGGGGCTAGGGTTTTGGCTTAATGCAGATGTTGTATTGCTTTATTTCTGCTTAAAGGAGAGATTAATAGCCATTGGGGAAGCAACAACGTTTAATGCCTTTGCCCATGGCTTTGAAGCGACGTCACTTAAGGACGCCTGATCCGAACCGACCCAATTTCCTTTAGATCCGCGTGTTTATTTATAAAAGGGGAATTTGCATGTTTGATCCATTTATTTATGAGTTGTTTTCAAATTGGATGTGCGATGTATGGCCTTTATTGCTCGATTGATCTCTTAAAATTCCACATTATTTCAATTAAATCCTGATTATGCCTTATGATTGGACATTAGAATAATTTGTTAATTAACCCTTCGTTTTCATGTAACAGTTCAGTATAATCATCATTGTAATTCAAATAATTTTGGTTTATTTGTATAATGACCGTATAATTTTATTTTCATTATCATTTTGATCAAGTGTTAAATCTTTTTATTATTCGTGTACTTTAGCCTTAATTTTTTTTATTATTATTCAAAATATTTTTTATCGAAAACTATTTTGTAACTTTGTAATCAGTCGGTTTTCCATGTATATGTTTTTATATTTAATGTAAAAGTGTTTAATTCTATGTATTGCTTTAATAAGTTCATAATAATTAATTTTAGAGTATACACTATTATTTTATAGGTATATGTATAGCGTTTTGATGTACATTTTACTTGGTTTCATATACTTTATATATCTTATTACATATAATTCATTTGCATGTACATATACTTAAATGTGTAAAGTCTTTTAATAAGTTTTTTATAAACTATTTTATTTTGTATGATCCCGTAAAGTAATTAATTTCAAAATCCATTTATTTTAGTTATTTTAAACATATTTGTAGCATTTAAATTTTATTTTATATTCGCATTATCAATTTTGTAGAATTATTACATTTTATAGTTTATTGTTAACATAACGTAACTTGTGAATATTGTTCGATTAATGTTTATACATCTTGCATTATAGCATGCTTCAATTCCAATGTATGTACGTCTTTTATTTTGTATATACTAAATCTATTCTAGAAATTTCATACCTAAAAATATTTTCAAAAATAATAAGGCAATGTTTGTATGTTTGGAAGTATGGAAAATGATGCCCTAACGTACTGGGTGTTAATTTTCTATTCAGCCAAATAGCCAAATACCCTTTTCATTTAAATATCTTGAGGATCAAAGAGGATCTCGGTATCGAGATATAAAGGTATTATGTCCTAACGTACTGGGTGTGATATTTTTATTCTTTCGAAACGAGCTAATCTTGAAGTTCAAGATTCAATATAAACCAACTTTCTTTAAGAAAATTCGCATTTTATAGCATGTTGTTAATACGATTTTTGACTTGTGTACATTTTGCGATTAATGTTTATGCATTCTATTACTGTTACGCCTCAAATTCTAATACGTTCTAGTTTTTATTTAAATGTTAAAATGCGTTTCAAGTCAAGTATAAAATTTTGTTTTTCTCCAAAATAAGGCAATGTTTGTGCGTTTGGAAAGTTAGAAAATTATGCCCTAACGTACTGGGTGTCAATTTTCTGTCCCACCAGATAAACAAATACCCTTCTTTAATTTCATGTTTTGAAGATCAAAGATGATCTCGATGTCGGGGTATAAAGGTGTTATGTCCTAACGCACTGGATGTGATATTTTTATTTCCTTCTAAACGGGTTAATCTTGAAATTCAAATTCAGTATTGATTAATTTTCCTTGGACAATTTATATCTCAAACATTTCCGAAATTTCAATATTAGAACATCAATTAGTCGATTTGTTACCAATTTTGGGCGTTGCGAGGGTGCTAATCCTTCCTCGCACGTAACCGACTCTCGAACTCATTTTCTTCTAGAAATTCGTAGACCAAAATTTATTTTAAAGGTAACCGATCACACCTAAACAAAAAGGATTGGTGGCGACTCCATGTTTTTAAAGTCGATCCCCATTTTTCCAAACTAAAAATTAAAAAAAATGGTTTCGACAATACATTTTTAATAAAAAATTAAAAATATATTATATTATATTATAAAATAAAAAGACAACGACAAGTGGCGTGATCTGATTGGCCATCATTTTTTCAATATGTCTTACAAAAATGGAATGAAAACTATAATGGAATGATACTTTAGGTACTAAATTGGGAAAAAAAGTTTATGTACCAAAGTGGGAAAGCGAGGATACTTCAGGGGCAAATCGTGAATTAAGCCTAAAAATAATTATACTCAAATCCAATTACTAGGTGACTTTTCAAACACTATCTTAACATTGTTGGGAATGAAAGATTAATATTATTTCGAAATCTAGCATTTTCTTTAAAAATGTGAGTTGAACCGAACACCCCAAGAGTAAACAATAATATGTGACAAGTCATTCAAGAAAAAAAAAGCAAATTTGAAAGTTATTATTGATTCTCTTTATAAGAGAAAAATTCAATCCTTGAATGTAATACTAATCAAAACTATAAGTTTAGAAGTATTTTTGCCACCGAATTGATTCGATCTCAAGTAATACTTGATTCAAACAATTTTTATTTTAATAATTAAAATTTCAATTTAAACTTAAATATAAGCTTAAAATGAACATTTAAATATAAAAATTAAATTTATTTTTACTAAATAAAACGAAACAAGTCGAATCTAATTCAGGAAATATTCAACGATTTAACATTATTTTGATTTGAGTTTAAATTTTAGAAATAAAACTGTTCCATTCAGCACTCCAATTCAAGTGAAATCGAAAATGTAAATGAATAGAAAATCTTTATTTATAAAAAATAAACATTGTTATATCAAAAAAAATATTAAAATAATAACCGCATCCTACATTGGTAAATGCTACATATAAATTAGACATAATAGGTTGGAATTGGTTGGGAGTATTCATTCTTACTAACAATTATTATTGATTGTCTGATTTGGTAGTTAAGTCCCAATAAAAACACCTCACATGCTTTTCTAACATTTCTCGTATTGATTAGTTTTAGATAAAAAAATTTAATGATCCAGGTCCGTCCTTTTTAACTTTGAATTATTATTATTGCTTTTGGTACAAAGCCAGAAAGGATTATGGCTAATAAAAGATTTTGATGCCTATGTTGTCTATTGTTTTGTTTCTTTGCATAGTTAGCAATTGTTCATTGGCTGTTGTTGGATGGTAAAAAATTGGAGGAGCTAGCTGCCATTTTTAAATGCTTGTTGGTGCTTCCATCTTGTCTTACTACGTCCTAGTGTCACGAGCCGTAAATTAAAGCCCGTGGCCATTACGCACAGAATATCTCATAGAGGTCAACTTATTAAATGTGACTCATTTGACCCGTTTAAACTGACCGACTCATGGTGTAATGCCCCAAAATTTCTAATTTTATTATTGAGAAAATATGATACAAATATATGTCAGTTTTAGTGGTTATGTGTTTTGGAACTGTTTGGGAGGTCCCAAGTTCAAGACTTTGCTTGGGCAAATTTTGGCATTTTGAATGAATTAGGCCTTACTCTTGTTCAGTAAGGTTTTATTTGATTGTTGGTAAAAATATATCAGAATGGGCCTGCTGGTTTGGTGGCTAAGGTGTGTGTTGGTGTGTAGGAGGTTTGGAGTTCAAGTCCCTGTGCGAGCAAGAGAATTATTTTTGTTGCTTGGCCGTGTGGCGTGGTGGAGTCCTAGTCAAATTGAAATTTCGAGTAGTGGAGTTGTTGTGGGAGGTTAGGGAGAGAATTAAGGAGATGAGTTATTAGATTTTTAGGCATTATCTTTTTGTTCAGTTTTTTTTTTCAAAATTCGGACTCTTTTCCACCTTTTTGACGTTTTCTCTCTTCTCACCCACTCTCAATTTTCGATTTTCCTCTTTTGTCTAAATAATAAATCCTTGCTGCCGAATTTCCTTTGAATTCCCCTTTCATTTTCTTTGTCTTTCTTCATCTTTTCCCTTTTGTGCAAGCGTGCAATTGTGTTGTACAATAAGTTTCTGTTTTATTAAACTCGAATGTTACCCTGGATAAGGGATTGAGAGGTGTTTTGTTGATTCTTTAGGAGTCAATCGTGAGGCTGGAATTAACGTTCATCGATTTGACTCGAATTGGTGATCATTTGGTAAGCTTAGAAGGTATGCATTTTCTTGTGTTGTTTGGACGAGTGATTTTGGCTTTGAATTCGTTCTTAACTTTGTTGAACTCTTCGCTAATGAGGAATAATTATTTTTACAACAGCGAATCGATTTGGCTGCTATCTCCCTTGTGTTGAGTAGTGGTGGACTTGTGAAGTTAGAAGGTAAGTGATGAACGGGCAAGCTTAGACCTTTTGGTACGTGAATATGATTTAATCTTATTTTAAGACCGATTCTAAAGTTGAGATTGTCGATTATAGGTTTTTGGTGATCTTGGGATGGCTTAAGCAACGAAAATGATACAGGTGTGTACCCGAAATGCAGAAAACGGGATTCAGTGAAAAGCCGAAATTGCTTGCTGTCAAGAAATAAGAGAAATAAGAGAAAATGATGCAAAAAATTGTAGAGAAAGGTGATAAGGGTGTTATAAACTTGGAAATCAACATTTTGCACTAAAATAGTTTTGGACAGCAGCTGTAGTCTAACTTTGAAAAATCATCAAAAATAGTGGGAATTGAGTTAGAGGTTGAATAAAATATGAAATTCAAATTTATTGAGTCTAGTTTTTCATGGAAGAAACAGTGTAAGCAATAGAATTGTAAATCATGAGATATAATAAATTTTTTGAGACAAGACAGAATGATTTTGGGTTCCCTTGTTCTGACTTAGGGAAATAATAAAAACTGTAAAAATAAAATTAGGGGCTTAAATTTATATTTTTAAATCCTTAATGAGTCTATTTTCAAGAGAAACAAACGGAAACATCATCTAAATTTCGTACTAAAAGATAAATAATTTTTAGTAAGGAAAGGATGAATCTGTTAAACAGTAGAATATGGGTAACTTTAAAGATTTACTGCACTTATTTGATAAACTATAAATTCTAAAAAATTTATGGAGAAAGGTATTTGAGTCTAGTTTCAAAAACATCAAGCCGATCGTAATTTGGAATTCTATAGCTCAAGATATAAATAATTTAGTGATAATGACTCAAGTAGGTAACTTTGAATGAACATATAAGTAAATAGTGAAAACATATATGAGTATTGAGCTAGCATGGGTTACTTTAAAAATGGATCACACGGCCAATGCCAATTTGGGTCGAGTGGGCCATACGGGCGCGTGGGCCCACACAGGCAGATCACATGGGCATGTGGGCCCATTTTTATCGAAATGTTTTTAAGGTTGCACGGGTTGCCCAAGTCGACTGTGAACCTACTGTAGGGTCGGTAAGCGCTACTTAGACCCCTAAATATGTGAAATTGACTTAATGATATCTGTATTGGGCATGTTAATACCTGAATTGAATATATGTACTGAAATTGCATAATAGCATGTCATCCATTGTGTGTTGCATTGCATTGGGTTGGGGGTCGTTATTCGGAGGAAGTGTACTGAAAGGCTTTAAGCCTAATTTACTGGCAGCTCAGCTGCAAACTACTGTATTATGCCGCATTCGGTACTACTTGGAGTGTAAGGATGGGTGAGTTGATTATATCCCCCATGGAATGTAGGGTTGACGGAGACGGTGTGTAGAGGCTGGTTGGGTAGGATTTTGCTACTGCATAACTTTTACTGCTATTGATACTATGATGGGCTAAGGCCCTCTGCATTTTGACACTATACTGAGATGGGCTAAGACCCAAACTATCACTGATACTGAAAAGGGCTTAGGCCCAAGACTGTTCAACTGAGCATTATGAATACTGATTGTTTGTTTGTTTCTGCGGGATTACACACTGAGTTTACGTAAACTCACCTTTTTTGTTTAATGTGCACAGGTAATCCCCAGACTTAGACGGATCGGTGCGACGGAGGACTCAGCGGTGACCACAATAATTTTTGGACTTCTTGATTTTCAATTTACGATTTATGATTTGATTATTATTGATTATTTGGGTTGTAATTTAAGGACCCTCTGGGACTTTGGTTTTAAATTTGGGTTTTTATTTATTTATTTTACGTTATGTATTTATACCTGTTGGTTGTAGGAAATTCAGTTTTCAAAAAGTTAAAGTAATTTCTAAACGCATATGACCTAGACTGTTTTATTAAAGCTTTCGCAACGATGGATGTGTTGGAACGCCGGTACCCCATGGCGCAGCAGAATAAAATTAGATCCGGCGATCCAAATCATGGATCCATGTGTGAGGAACGAATCGGGGTGAAATAAAGGTTTCGAAATTACCAAAACTTCAATATGAGTAGACAGCGACACCTTGGCAACAAGAGTTTTGATCTACTATCGAATCAAGCCTCAACCTTTTCCGATGTCGGCCTCTACGTAATCCACCCGGTTTGACTATGAACGGAAGAAATCTCCAAAACTGTTTTGGAGGCTTATTTGCTTGACGACTGCTAGACCTAACAAGCAATCACTTAGGGTTTTCATGTTGAGTTTTGTCTCCTTTTAATACCTTTTATAATGGGTGCCTTTCTCATTGGGCCTTTTATAATAGGTATCCTCTTAATTGGGCCTTTTATAATTGGTATCTCTTGAATGTATTACAAGATTAAATAAATACAATAAAGTTTTTAACCGAAAATTATAATTACATTAATTATATCTGAAAATTATAATTACATTAATTATAATAAGGATTTCGGTAAACTATATTTATTTAAATTTATATATGAATCAAATTCATATATTAATAAAATTATGTTATCATCATGTGTACAACATCCTTGTACATATAATATGTTCAATATTTGATTGCCCAATTAAATTAATTCTTTAATTAATTTAATTTATGTGACAACCAAGCACAATACCAACTATATTTTATTCCGTTCATTTCAACCATAGGGTGTGACCCTGTAGGTTCTTGCAACGTTAGCAGTAATACTAGAACGATTCTATTGTCACAGACAATGAGTGGCATCTAGCAATGCATCATTGCTACCTAAGTTACAAGAAGTCATGATTCGACATAACCTTTCGTGATTAACCTTTCATGCATTAATCCTTAAGTCCTTTATCTCTGGAACGGATACAAGTCATGGGATAGTCACACTTGCATAGTCCATCCCATGTTTCTTGATATCTTGAGTAGAATATGATATACAAATTAGTATGACATCTCATATCAACTTATTTGAGCATGGCCATGCATTTCTAGTCTCACTCAATCAAGTGGCCCAAGATATTACTCCTATTATGTAGGAGGGACTTATCCTTTATTGATCAACCATATCCCTCTACATAGATTGTGGTATATCCAACATCAGCCTTTATAGAACAACCTGTTACGGTGTACGTTTGACTGTATCAAAATATACAACTCACGATGCTGGGATAATAATGATCTCAAGTCTGAGGATCATATACATATTAATCACTATGAGTAATGTTGTGACAATTACATAATAATCCAAGAAACATACTCATAGCGGGTCAATCCAATATGTTGTTCTCTAGCACACATATTCATGCATTGATTTTGACACTCCATATCAATGACAACTCTTTATCATCAATCAACTACATGTTAGTCTTAATGCACTATTATTGTCCTAGTCAACAATAATACTCGACTAAGGATCTTTTAAGAATAATCATATTATTCTTAGGACATTATTATAAAACAGTTTATCTATACACACAGAAAGAAAAACTGAAATAATAATGACAACGCTTTATATTAATAAACATGGTAAATTAAGTATGTTATTACAACCATCTCATGATTGATCTTTGGGCATACTCTTACAGGATGTTTCAAAACAAATGTTTTAAATGAATAAAGACGACTTCCTATGTTCCAAAAAAGGTTTACTAAAGATAATAACATGGAATGTTTTCATCGTAACAACGAGGTTTTCACTATCGTGTGACATTGCCAGATACAGCCATAACGTCTAGGCCGAGTTTGGGGTGTTACATTAGTGGTATCAGACCAAGTTACAAAACTCGACCGTGGATTATGAGTTTTATAAAAAAAAGGCTTTCAAAAAATTGATTGATTTCCAAATGATTTGAAATGTTTTTACTGAGTAAGTGGTACACCGAGTCTCCGACGCTGATCCTGTAAGTATCCTGAACTGTGATTTGTTTTAAACTAAAATAGTTATGGATAGTATATTCTGAAACTACTATAGGTAGTAAATTGTACTGAAAACACTCTAGTTAGTGTATACTGAAAATTATAGAGAAATTGAAAACTGTAGTGATACCGCAATTTACGAAAACGAACTCTGAATAATCGATACTGTTTTACATAAAACATTTGTTAATAAACATTGGAACTGTAACTGATTCATAAAACTGTTGATACAGATAAACGTGAGTAGACAATGAGCGCACTAGGTATCCGCGGACGAGGTACTAGAGGTCGAGGTAAAGGCCGCAGAGGAGCTCGAGCTGAGTCCTCTTCACTGGGTAGCATACCAAATTTGTATACGAGTAAGACGCCAGTGTCGCCTGCTACTGAGACTGGGTCTCAAAATCACATAGCTGGGGACGACACATTGTCCCAAGCTATGCTAAGGATTTTGGAGAGTAGTGATAGTGAGGTAAAATGTATTGAGTCTTTTGGGGCAATCTGTTAGGGTTAGTAGACTGTATAGAGACGTCCCGTTAGAGGTTCAAGGGACAGTATTTCCGGCTGGTCTGATGGAGCTCCTATTTAGGGAGTTCAACTTGATTCTGGGAATGGACTGGTTGGTCAAACACCGGGTGAGTCTGGACTACGCGACTAAGAGGGTCGTTTTGAGAATCGAGGGGGACAACGAGGTGGTTGTGATTGGGGAACGTTGAGATTATCTGACTAATGTGATTTTGGTGTTAGTGGTAGAAAAGTTGGTTCGGAAGGGATGTGAGGCATTCTTGGCCTACATAAGTGTTTCGAATTCTGGAGATTCTACAATTAAGGATATCATAACGGTAAAGGATTTTCCACACGTCTTTTTGGAGGAGCTATCGGGGTTACCTCCGAATCGCGAGTTGGAATTTGGGATTGAGCTACTTCTAGGTAGAAATCTGGTGTCCATCACTCCCTATCAAATGGAACCGAAGGAGCTTGTGGAGCTTAAGGCTCAAATTCAGAAGCTATGCTATTGATTTCTGAGGCAGTTGGGAGGATTATCTGCCACTAGCGGAGTTCGCCTATAATAACAGTTTCCAGTCTAGCATCTAGAAGGCACCTTATGAGGCACTATATGGTCGTAAGTGTCGCACTCCTTTATGTCGGACTGAGTTGGGTGAGTGACGTGTTCTGGGTCCTGAGTTAGTATCGAAGACTGAGGATAAGGTTTGACTAATTCGGGGTCGTCTGAAAGTAGCATCTAACAGACAGAAATCCTATGTCGATTGAGTATTCCGTGGGAGACTTTGTATTTTTTAAGGTCTCGCCATGGAAGAAGGTATTGAGGTTTGGTCGTAAGGGCAAGTTGAGCCCTAGGTTTATTTGACCTTACCATATTTTGAAGTGAGTGGGACCGGTTGCTTATCAGTTGGAGTTACCTCCAGAGTTAGATCGTATTCATGACATTTTCCACGTCTCTATGTTGAGGCGCTACTGATTTGATCCTATTCACATCGTTCCTATTGAGGAGATTGAGGTTAGGCCAGACTTGACCTTTGAGGAGGAGTCAGTTTAGATTCTTAATCGTGACATTAAGGTTCTGAGTAGGAAGTCTATTCCTCTAGTAAAGGTTCTATGGCATAATCATAGCACCGAGGAGGCCACGTGGGAGCCTGAAGATGCGATGCGTCAGTAGTATCTTCACCTATTCTGATCTGGTATATTTCGAGGACGAAATTTTCTTTTAGAGGGGCAGAATTGTAACTTCCCAAAATATCTAATTTTATTATTGAGAAAATATGATACAAATATCTGTCAGCTTTAGTGGTTATGTGTTCTGGGAGTGTTTGGGAGGTCCCAAGTTCAAGCCTTCGCTTGGGCAAATTTTGGTATTTTGAATGGATTAGGCCTTACTCTTGTTCAGTAGGGTTTTATTTGATTGTTAGTAAAAATATATCAGAATGGGCCTGCTGGTCTAGTGGCTAAGGTGTGTGTTAGATTGTGGGAGGTCTGGAGTTCAAGTCCCTGCGCGAGCAAGGGAATTATTTTTGTTGCTTGGCAGTGTGGTGTGGTGGAGTCTTAGTCAAATTGAAATATCGAGTTGTGGAGTTGTTGTGGGAGGTTAGGGAGAGAATTAAGGAGATGAGTTAACAGATTTTTAGGCATTATCTTTCTGTTTATTTTTTTTTCAAATTTCGGACTCTTTTTCACCTTTTTAACGTTTTCTCTCTTCTTCCCCACTCTCAATTTTCAGTTTTCCTCTTTTTTCTAAATAATAAATCCTTATCACCGAATTTCCTTTGAATTCTCCTTCCATTTTCTTTGTCTTTCTTCATCTTTTCCTCTTTGTGCAAGCGTGCAATTGTGTTGTACGGCAAGTTTCTGTTTTATTAAACTAAATGTTACTCTGGATAAGGGATTACGGGATGTTTTGTTGACTGTTTAGGAGTAGATCGTGAAGCTGGAATTAGCATTTGTCTATTTGACTCGAAGTGGTGATCATTTGGTAAGTGTATAAGGTATGCATTTTCCTGTGTTGTTTGGGCGAGTGGTTTTGTCTTTGAATTCGTTTTTAACTTTGTTGAACTCTTCATTAATGAGGAATGGCTATTTATACAACAGCGAATCGATTCGACTGTTATCTCCCTTGTGTTGAGTAGTGGTGGAACTGTGAAGTTAGAAGGTAAGTGATGAACGGACAAGCGTAGACCTTTTAGTACGTGAATACAGTTTAATCTTAGTTTAAAACCGATTCTAAAGTTGGGATTGTTGATTATAGGTTTTTGGTGATCTCGGGATTACTTAAGCAGCAAAAATGATACATGTGTGTACCCGAAACGCAGAAAACGGGATTCAATAGAAAGCCGAAATTGCTTGCTATCAAGAAATAAGAGAAACTGATGCAAAAAATTGTAGAGAAAGGAGATAAGGGTGTTATAAACTTGGAAATCAACATTTTGCACTAAAATAGATTTGGACAGCAGCAGTAGTCTAACTTTGAAAAATTATCAAAAATAGTAGGAATTGAGTTAGAGGTTGAATAAAATATAATATCAAAATTTATTGAGTCTAGTTTTTCATGGAAGAAACAATGTAAGCAATGGAATTGTAAATCATGAGATATAATAAATTTTGTGAGACAAGATCAAAATGATTTCGGGTTCCCCTGTTCTGACTTAGGAAAATCATCAAAAATTGTAAAAAAATAATTAGGGGCTTAAATTTATATTTTTAAATCCTTAATGAGTCTATTTTCAAGAGAAACAAACGGAAACATCATCTAAATTTCGTACTAAAAGATAAATAATTTTTAGTAAGGAAAGGATGAATCTGTCAAACAGTAGAATAGGGGTAACTTTAAAGATTTACTGCACTTATTTGATAAACTATAAATTCTGAAAAATTTATGGAGAAAGGTATTTGAGTCTAGTTTCAAAAACATCAAGCAGATCGTAATTTGGTATTCTGTAGCTCAAGATATAAATAATTTAGTGATAATGACTCAAGTAGGTAACTTTGAATGAACATATAAGTAAATAGTGAAAACATATATGAGTATTGAGCTAGCATGGATTACTTTAAAAATGGATCACACGGCCAATACGAATTTGGGCCGAGTGGGCCATACGGGCGCGTGGGCCCACACAGGCAGATCACATGGGCATGTGGGCCCATTTTTACCGAAATGTTTTTAAGGTTGCTCGGGTCACCCAAGTCGACTGTGAACCTACTGTAGGGTTGGTAAGTGCTACTTAGTCCCCTAAATATGTGAAATTGACTGAACGATATCTGTACTGGGCATGTTAATATATGAACTGAATATATATACTGAAATTGCATAATAGCATGTCATCCATTGTGTGTTGCGTTGCATTGGGTTGGGGGTTGTTATTCGGAGGAAGTGTACTGAAAGGCTTTAAGTCTAATTTACTAGTAGTTCAGCTGCAAACTACTGTATTGTGCCGTATTTGGTACTACTTGGAGTGTAAGGATGGGTGGGTTGATTATATCCCCACATGGAGTGTAGGGTTGGGCGGAGATGGTGTGTAGAGGCTGGTTGGGTAGGATTTTGCTACTGCACAATTGTTACTGCTACTGATACTATGATGGGCTAAGGCCCTACTAAATTTTGACACTATACTGAGATGGGTTAAGGCCCAAACTATCACTGATACTGAAAAGGACTTAGGCCCAAGACTGTTCAACTGTGCACTATGAATACTGATTGTTTGTTTGTTTCTGCGGGATTACACACTGAGTTTACGTAAACTCACCCTTTTTGTTTAATGTGCACAGGTAATCCCCAGACTTAGAGGGATTAGTGCGACGAAGGACTTAGCGGTGACCACAATAATTTTTGGACTTCATGGTTTTTAATTTACGATTTATGATTTGATTCTTATTGATTATTTGGGTTGTAATTTCGGGACCCTCTGGGACATTGGTTTTAAATTTGGGTTTTTATTTATTTATTTTACTTTATGGATTTATACCTGCTGGTCGTAGGAAATTCAGTTTTCAAAAAGTTAAAGTAATTTCTAAACGCATGATCACCTAGACTGTTTTATTAAAGCTTCCGCAACGAGGGATGTTTCAAACCAAATGTTTTAAATGAATAAAGACTACTTCCTAAGTTCCAACAAAGGTTTACTAAAGATAATAACATGAAATGTTTTCATTGTAACAATGAGGTTTCGAAAACACTATCGTGTGACATTGCTAGATACGGCCATAACGTCTAGGCCGGGTTTGGGGTGTTACACATGGAATCTATGGAGAAGGCCATCTACTTCAAGCCTTTGCGGCCCAATGAAACACTCCAGCCAAACTAGAGTTATCGAGGTAAATAGGGTATTTCTTAAGACTTTAAATTATAAATAGGGTATTTCTTTTAAGAGTTTTTGCATTTTGGGTATTTCTTCTCTAGCATTTCAGGTTTGTTTCTTTTACTACTTTTCTTTTCTTGACCCTGCCGAATTCAGTTCTTCTCCTATTCCTCAACTTTTCTTCCCTTTCCTTTTGGCTATTCGTTGAACTGACAAGCCTCTCCTCTTCCACTCTTTTTTCTTTGTTTTCATCATTATTTCACAGTTGTTGTTCTTTACTGCCGAACCTCCCTTCTTCATTCAGCCCTTCTCTGGCCGAAGGTATCATCTTCTTTTCCTCTTATTTTTCCTCTCCATTTGCAAAGTTAAGGCTGAAACACTTAACCTTAACCCCCTTTTTGGTATAAGCTGAATCTAGTAGAGTCTAAGCGTGTACTCCTTTTCGTTCTGTCAGTCTCCGAACCTCTGCAATTGGTTGGTAAGTGTGGCTATAACTGAATGTAGACTTACCGGTTTTCTCTCTTTCTTGATTTGAGTGCTATGGGGCCGAAAGACTGTTTTTCTAGTTTCCTTGAAGTAACGTTCTAACATGTTCTTTTTTGCTAGGGACTCGTTTCATTAATCAGGAGGTGTAGGCCGAACTCTCGCCCATTGCAAGGAGTTTTCATTCTCTGGTAAGTAAAGTCAGTAGGTAAAGTATTTCGATATTTTGGATTACCAAGGGTGGAGACTAACTATTGGTCAATTATTATTCTAGGTGCCTCGAATAGTGTCTCGAACCGCAACACATAGCAGGTGTGTAATCTCACACCACTGCTTATTCTGACATTCGATGTACTGTGAATCGGCTAAAAGTCGAAATACCGAAAAGCCGGAGTATCGGTAACTAAGAGCTCTCGAGGGTGCGAGCGCTCGTAGAGTTAAACCGAGTCAATAGTGTTGGCGATAGACTTTGGGAGTGACTCAAACTCTCTCGCGGAACTGAGGCCGTAATTGGCCTTGTTGAGCCGAAGTGGGCTAAGTGGGCCCAATGGGTTAATGGGCCCACAGGGGCAAAATCCGTGGTAAGTGTCGGACGATTGATGCAGCTGCGAAGTTTACAAACCTGAGTCCGAAAATGGGTTGTTTGGGCCATACGAGCGTGTGGGCTGGTTTGGGACGAAATTGGATTTTAGGCCCAATTACACCGTTTTGACCCAAAATGAAACCTGTGTCACTCAAGGCGACAGTTGGCCTCCGAAAAGGCCGTAGATGAGTAAATTATTGAATTACCCTTGGTGGGGTAAATTACCGAATTACCGTTAATGGGTAAATTACCGAAATACCCTTGGTGGGTAAAATTATTGAAATACCCCCGAGGGGAAAAATTACCGTTTTACCCTTAGTGTTAGGATCATTGATGGATGGGTAGTAATTGTATGATTGATGTTGATGGTGATGCACTGCTTACATGATTTAATTATGACATGTCATACTGCATAGGTTGGGGTTATGGATTTTGAGGAAGCACTGTACTGGTGGCTCTGCCACGTTATACTGATTTAGTGGCTCAACCAAGTATACTAATTTAGTGGCTCAGCCACGTATACTGATTTAGTGGCTCAGCCACGTATACTGTTATTAGCAGCTAGTCTGCGTTACTGGTGTGCTGGTTGGGTGGGTTGACTTGGTCCCCACAGGTATGTTGGTTGGTACGGGTGGTGTGTTGGTTGGACTGGGTTGGGTACATACTTGTTTTGCATATCATAGGGCTTCGGCCCAGACTGTTATTGTATAGGGCTTCGGCCCTACCGTTACTGAATAGGGCTTAGGCCCAGGTCGTTACTGAATATGGCTTGGGCCCAAATTGTGGGTGCAATAAGGGGATTACACACTGAGTTCTCGTAACTCACCCTTTCACTTTAAATGTGCAGGTAATCCTTAGCCTTAGAGGATTTGGAGCTGCGAGGGACTTGGAGGTGGCCACACGTCCTGTATGTACTTGGGTTAATAATTTTTGTAATAAGGCCATTGGAATTGTTTTTTTTTTAAATTTTTATTTGGTATTTCTTTACAAATTGCTAATTTATTAAACACGAGTTTTAAACCACTAACTACTATTTTTAAAATATCATGTTTCCGCAACTGGTTAAACCAGACTTCCTTAACTGACAAGGTTTTAAAAACAAAATAATAGATGCATAATAATATTTTTGAAAAGGAATGATTTCGAGTAAAACTTGGTTTGTTAATAAGCAACGAAAATCGAGATTTTTAAATGCTAGAAAGTTTTGATTTGTAAATGCGTTTTCCAACGAACACAAAGTTTCCAAACAACACTTGATGTGGCACGCTAGATCCGGTCGTAACGTTTAGGCCGGGTATGGGGTGTTACATTTAGTGGTATCAGAGCCAGGTTACAAAACTCGACTGTGGAATGGGTTTTAAAAATTTACCAAATCTGTTTAAATTCTGGTTTAAAAAAGTAGTGATAGTGTTACTGAATGTGTGACACACCGAGTCTCCAACACCAAATCCATAATTTTCTTTACTCTATACTTTGTTATATGCTGAAATGGTTGTACTAAGAAACTACTAAGGACATTAGTAGGATACTGAAACTCCTTAGCTGTAGAAATTGAGACTATAGGAGATCGAAACTGTAGTAAATGCGACCTGCGGGAACAACCTTAATTACTGAATTTCATAAAATATCTGTTAATAATTACATGAACTATAAGCTGATTCATAAAACTTTTTAATCAGAAAATACACTACTTCGATATGAGCACAAGAGGTCACGGAAGGGGTACACGTGGCTGTAGTAGAGGCCGTGGGGCTAGGGCTGGATCCTCAGCATCAGGACATATGCCTGAAAGGGAAGCGCCATCATCACCAGTGACTGAGATGGGGTCTCATGACCGAGTAAGTGGGGATGATGCCCTGTCCCAAGCGATGCTACGAGTTCTGGAAAGGGTTAGTGGAGCGAGTACTGGATTAGTGGCTCGAGGGTCAATTTCTAAGCGACTTCGGTCAAACGGGGTGAAAATCTTCAAGGGCATCTCTGGTGTGGCCCCGAATGTAGCAGAATACTGGTTATAGGCGGTAGAGTGAATAATGGATGATCATGACTGCACGACAGAGCAAAAAGTAAAGAGAGCAGTGTCCTTACTGCGAGATGAGGCATACCAATGGTGGCTTACCGTGAGGGAAGGCACGCAGGCCGACCGTGTGACTTGGGACTTCTTTAAGGCGGCCTTCCAAGGAAAATATGTCGGGGAAAGTTATATGGATGCCCAGAGAAAGGAATTTCTGAATCTGGTTTAAAGGAATAAATCTGTAGCAGAGTTTGAGGCAGAGTTCCTGCGATTGAGCCGGTACGCTTGATAAACCGTAATTATAACATATTTAACCCCCCATTTAGTATGCTTTTGGATGATTTAAGCCTCGATTCGTATAAAAAGGTGCTCTTAATCCTTTCTTTTCATATCTTATACCCAGGAAAGCACCCGAGGATGAAAAGAACATAAAACGGGCCCAAAATGGAATAAATGGGCCATATCACAAAATCAAGACGGCCTGGCCCAAAGATCACACGGCCATGCCTTGTCAAGCATCTAGAACACGGCCTTACCCTTGAGTCACACGGTCGTGCCTCATTAAAGAAATCCGAACACGGCCCAAAGACTAGTCACACGGGCGTGTGACGTGGCCGTGTCTCTGTCATGGCAAAGAGCAATTTCATTCAGATTTGGATACTTTGAGGCGAAGAAACACATTCCAAGAGCCTATATAAACCCCCTAAGTACCACCTTTGAGGGGGCGGTGAAGCTAGGCCAAGGAGCCAAGCCGAAAAGGTCAGAATTGTGGGAATCACTCGAAGTTAGCTAGTTGATCCATCCCAAGAAGCCGAAATTCTACTCAAGACGGCGGATTTCTCCTTCAATCTCTTCAGGGAGTTTTAGGGATTTCTTATGTTTTGTTTTATCTTTTCTCTTGAGATGTTTTATTTATTTGTTATGAACTAAACACTTCAGATACTTGAAGGGGATGAAACCTAGATGAATCTTGTTATTATTTTCTGAATTATATGATAAATACTTAGTTTGTTCTTAATTATGTGTGCTTAATCCAAATTTGATGTGCTTAGGTGGAGGAGGAATAGACCCTGCCTAAGAGTAGATCTAGCATAATTAAGCGGAGTTGATCGCACGCCTAGAGATAGGGTGACGAGATTTTGCCGGATTAGGGTGAAACCTAATATGGGAATCCATAGATCGATTTACTGCTATTCTAGGGGGTTATTATTCGAGAAAGAGATTTCCGTTAATTAACCTAGGGTTAGACATTATTCGCCTCGAGAGAGGGTTTAATATACGTTAAGGAGTCCTACGGATCAAACTAAGTGAATAAATCGTATGGTTCAGTGTTAGATAACAAGTGAAGTCTAGGTGGATTCTTTCTGAGGGTATCGTCGTGATCAACTGAGTTTTCCTTCAAGTTATTTCTCAATTCGTTCTTTTTGTCTTTTTGTCTTTAGCTTAGTAGTCGTTAATTTAGATTAAAGAAACTTCACTTTATTTTAGGCTAAATAATAAAAAGAAAGTTAGTATTAGTACTTTTAGTTCCTTTGGGTTCGACAATCCGGTCTTGCCTAAGCTATACTACTGTTCGATAGGTACACTTGCATTTAATTGTTGTTAGAGTTAGTTTCCAGGTTCGATCATTCTCTGTATAAATTTTAAAACTCTGATTTCAGCGATCAAGTTTTTGGCGCCGTTGCCGGGGAACTAAAATATTAAGAAAGCTCTATTTTTATTACTTTAGCCATTATTTTTATTTTTTTCGCAATTTTATTTTTAGGTTAGATTTTTATTTTTGCTAAATTTTCTTTCTTTTCCTAGCAGGTACCTCTAGTTTATGACTAGAAGGAACCCGAAAGGACCATTAGTAGACGACAGTAAAATTGAAGCTACCGTTCGTAGGACTCACAGAGAAATTGGGCCAGCCCTAAATTACACAGAGGAAGACCAAGAAGACAGATCCAATCCTACTGAAGGGATGGACGAGAATAACCCACATCCACATGATGTGGGGGAAAACAATGCTCCACGTACTATGTTTGATTATGCTAAACAGCATTTAACAGGCGCAGAATCAAGTATTGTTAGGCCTGCTATAGCTGCTAACAATTTTGAATTAAAGCCTAACACAATACAAATGATTCAACAATTTGTTCAATTTGATGGTTTGCAGGACGAAGATCCAAACACTCATATAGCTAATTTCTTAGAGTTCTGTGATACCTTCAAAATAAATGGCGTTTCTGATGATGCCATACGTCTTTGGTTATTCCCTTTTTCATTAAGGAATAAAGCTAAACAGTGGTTAAACTCATTACCACGAGGGCCAATCACTACATGGGAACAAATGACCGAGAAATTTCTTTTAAAATATTTCCCACCGGCCAAAACGACCAAAGTACGGAATGATATCTCCTCTTTTGTGCAGATGGATTTAGAGACATTATACGATGCATGAGAGAGATACAAGGATCTCTTGAGAAGGTGTCCACACCATGGTCTACCCTTGTGGCTACAAGTCCAAACATTCTATAACGGTGTAAACCCCTCAACGAGACAACTAATCGATTCAGCCGCCGGTGGAACCCTTAACAACAGAACTCCTGAGGTAGCCTACGAGTTCATTGAAGAAATGTCACTGAATAACTATCAGTGGCAAGTTACAAGGACAAAACTGACAAAATCAGCTGGAGTTTACAACCTCGATGCAATGATCACACTATCAACACAGTTGGAGATGATAAATAAAAAGTTTGGTAGTTTATGTTCTTCGCAGGTACACCCAGTCATGCAATGCAACGCAAGTGGAACCGTGGTGAATCCTGAGTACCCACCCTACCAACCGGGAGCAGAGAGTGAACAGATGGACTATATAGGTACTAATTTCAGATCCAATAATAATCCTTATAGTAATACTTACAATTCAGGTTGGAGGAACCACCCAAATTTTTCGTGGGGAGGTCAAGGAAATCAAGGAAATCATAGGCAACAACCTCCTCAAAACTTCCAAAATCAGCCCTATCCGCAAAAGAAGAAGCCAAACCTCAAAGAGATGCTGACAAAATTTATGGCAAACATGGAAAACCGTTTCCAAGAAACTGAGTGAACACTTAGAGATCGACAAGCGTCGATGGAAAAACTTACTAAGTTAGTTGGGGAAGTCATTAATGTAGTCAGTCAACTTGCAAAGCTTATGTTTGAACGACCGCAAGGACGACTACCAAGTAACACAGAGATTAACCCAAAGGAGCAAATTCAAGCCATCACAGCTCATGATAGCAAAGGGTTAGACGAACCAAACAAAGAGGTAGACGAAGGTAAAATAGTGGTAGAACAAGAAAAGCCAAAACCGGTAATCAAAGAGTACCAACCTCGCATACCTTATCTCAAAGCAATAAAAGGAGACGATTCAGAGGAGCAGTTTGGTAAGTTTCTTAAACTTTTAAAGAAATTACATATTAACTTACCTCTTCTTGAAGCTCTCTTTCAGATGCCAGATTCGAGGAAATTTTTAAAACAGCTCTTGACGAACAAACATAAATTAGATGAAGAGCCACATATGGAATTGAATGCAGTATGCTCAGCCATGCTACATAATAGACTACCACGGAAACAAAAAGATCCAGGGAGTTTTACTATTCCTTGTTTAATTGTTAGACTAAATGTTGATAATGCGTTAGCTGATTTACCGGCAAGTATAATGTCATGCCTTATACACTGTTTAAACGACTAGGTCTAGGGAAGCCCAAACAAACTAGGATGAGTATTCAATTAGCTGACTGTTATAATTCCTAGGGGCATTATCGAAGATGTTTTTGTAAAAATCAACAAATTTGTTTTCCCAGTAGATTTTGTTGTTTTAGACATGGATGAGGATAATTCAATTCCCTTAATTTTAGGAAGACCTTTTCTAGCAACTGCCAAGACTAAAATTGATGTTGCCACAGGCGAACTTATTCTTAGGACAACAGTCGTTGAAGGTAAGAAAGTCACTTCAAATGATAATCAAATTGTGCAACCTTCATTGCAGGAAACACCACAAGGATACAACCCTGAGCCAAATCATAAACCCCAATCCGACAAAAAAGAATTACATAAGGAACGAAGCCTAGGGGTCGACAAACACCATACGAGGCTTTATATGGTAGTAGGTGTCATACCCCTACTTGTTGGACGGAATTGGGCGAGCGACGACTGTTGGGTCTAGAACTAGTCTCTGAAACCGAGGAGAAAGTAAAGTTGATCTGGGGTCGGTTAAAAGAGGCATCTGATAGGCAGAAGTTATACGCTGATTTAAAGCGCAAAGAGATTGAGTACTCGGTGGGAGATCTTGTCTTCTTGAAGGTCTCACCTTGGAAGAAAATTTTGAGATTTGGGCGGAAGGGCAAGCTGAGCCCTAGATTTATCGGACCTTATCGGATATTAAAGTGTGTAGGACTGGTCGCCTATTAGCTTGAACTGCCTCCTGAGTTAAACCGGATACATGATGTGTTCCACGTCTCTATGTTGAGGCGATATCATTCTGATCCCTTACATATAGTGCCGATAGAGGAGATCGAGGTGAGATCTGATCTGACTTTTGAGGAAGAACCGGTGTAGATTTTGGATCGTGATGTGAAGGTGCTGAGAAGGAAGTTTGTTCTGCTAGTCAAGGTGCTGTGGCATAATCACAGTTTAGAGGAGCCACGTAGGAGCCTGAGGAGGCGATGCGACAGCAATACCCTCATCTCTTCTAGTCCTATAAATTTCGAGGCCGAAATTTCTTTAAGGGGGTAGAGTTGTAACGCCCTAAAAGTTAGGGGTTGTAATTTTTGCTTAATTGTATGCTGTGCTAGCTCAGCTGGTTAATTGAGAGTATTTGGGGGTTCTAGGGAGGCTTGGGTTCGAGTTTGAGCCTTGGAAAAATTTTGGTTTCTGTCCCTAAAGTGAAGAGAGTTGGCGATTGTCGGGCTTTTATATATTTGTATATGTTTAGAAACACAAGATGAGCTTGTAGCTCAGTGGTAGTGGCGTCATTGGGAAGGCTTGGAGAATGGGGTTCGAATCCCACAGATTGTAAATTAGAGGCTTTTATTTTGTGACAGGTGAGTGGAGGAAGCAGAGTTTGGATCAAACTCTTCAAGGGGAGTTGGAGACTTGGTCAAACAATTCAAATGGATGGAGGGGAGCAATAGTAGGAGAAGAAAAGGGAGAAAATCAAGGGAATGATGTGTGTGGAGGTGTTGGCCGAATGTGGGAAAGGTTGTGATAGGGAATTTTGGCTAAGGTTGGTCACTTGGAGGTGCTTATTCGGTTTGGAGAGGGAAGAGTATGCTGAATTTCCTTTGGGTTCTTTTGAGAGTTTTTGCAATTTGGGTATTTCTTCTCTAGCATTTCGGGTTCGTTTCTTTTGCTACTTTTCTTTTCTTGACCCTGCCGAATTCAGTTCTTCTCCTATTCCTCAACTTTTCTTCACTTCCCTTTTGGCCATTCGTTGAACTAATAAGCCTCTCCTCTTCCACTTTTTTTTTTCGTTTTCATCATTATTTCACGGTTGTTGTTTTTTGGTGCCGAACCTCCCTTCTTCATTCGGCTCTTCTCTAGCCGAAGGTATCATCTTCTTTTCCTCTTATTTTTCCCCTCCCTTTGCAAAGTTGAAGTTGAAACACTTAACCTTAACCCCTTTTTTGGTGTAAGCCGGATCTAGTAGAGTCTAAGCTTGTACTCCTCTTCGTTCTGTCAGTCTCTGAACCTCTACAATTGGTTGGTACGTGTGGCTATAACCGAATGTAGACTTACCAGTTTTCTCTCTTTACTAATTTGGGTGCTGTGGGGACGAAAGGCTGTTTTTCTAGTTGCTTTTGTAACACCCCAAACCCGGTCAACACACCACGACCGAATCTAGCATGTTACGGGGTGAAAACGTTTGAATAAAACAAGTTTCCCAGTTTATTTCTATTGAAAACTCTTTTATCGTTTTATGGTTCAGAAAACCCTATACGAAGTGATGTGGAAAAACATTTTTGTGTTGCTTAAAAATCCGGAGAATTCATGCTTAAAAATCCGTTTGTTATTACTAGTTTTTAGAAATCATACGATACTTACTAAAAACCGAGAGTGATGATCATAGTCAAGTTTAAAACCATTTGCATTTGAAGTTGTTTGAAACTTTAGGTTTGAAATCGTCTATGTTAACTTTGTTATTACCTTGTGAATAGTGTTACCCGATGGTAATGCTTGAAAATCTCGATATAGGGTATAGTTTTGAAAACGTCGATTTAATCCCGTTTATTTAAGCAAGCCAAGTTTTTAATCACATGCATAAAATAATTAAAATAAAATCATGGAATAAAAACCCAAAATAATACCTAGTGGCCTTATTACAAAACCAAAACCAAATTTGAATAAAATATAACCCGAAATAGTAATTTAAAGTTAAACCCGAAATTTAGATGCATGGCCACCTCGAGTCCTTCCCGGCTCCATATCCGCGATCTATGCCTCATCTGTAAAATATAAGGGAAGGGGTGAGTCACTGAGACTCAGTGTATAAATCCCCAACCCGATAGTGCAACCACTTACGCAAATCATCAGTATAACATGCAAATCATGCAACCCCACAACCTAACCATCCGATCTCCTTTATCTACCCCGTGTGGTCAAAACCACTGGTGGTCAAAACCACTGGTGACCGAAGTCACAAATATATCGGTGTGGTCAAAACCACTGGTGACCGAAGTCACAAATCAAGTGATGGGGCCAACCCATCGTGTGGTCAAAACCACTGATGACAATCCCGTATTAATCATGTGGGGCCAACCCACTGTGGTACCAAACCACTGGGACGAGTCACAATATCCATATGTGGTCAAAACCACTGGTGACCGTAGTCACAAATATCATCAATGTGGTCAGAACCACTGGTGGTCAAAACCACTGGGACTTAGTCACAAATAATAATATCAAAGACGGGGCCAACCCGTCGTGTGGTCAAAACCACTGGTGACAGTCCAAAATAATTCTTCCCCCTCCTCTCAACAATCCCACTATCATGTCCATATCAATCGTGGCATAATAACATATGATGATGCAAATAACATATGGCATAGCATTTAACAATGACATGGTAGCATATATCGAGATCCATATAACAGAGGACTTACCCGGAGTCCATGCTCATGCCCACAAGGCATAACTACCAGTTTCAATGGTTATAACAGTAACACAATAAACATATCATACTAACGAAGTGTGTAAGCATTACACACCTAACTACTTGTAGATCTAAGCGAAATCCCGAGGCTACGTGAAGCTAACGAAATCCCGAAACGTTGCCTTCCCCCTTCCTACAATCGGCCAACACTTTGTTAGTAACCAAAAGCCCATTAGGCTCAACTAGAAATCCTGAGGGATATGTCGCATGAAGATAACACCTTACCTTAATGCTGATTTGGTTTCCAACCAAATCCCGAAACTACATGATGAATCACCCCTGCAATCGGCAAACACTAACATAAAGATAGTTAGCCTTCGGCTTTGAAAGAATATGAAACAAATCCCAAAACGTTAGAGCCCTTACCTAAATCGTCGACCGAATCCCGAAGATCTAGAAGATCCAGATCCAAGCCACGACCCAAACGAAACCCGAGAACCTACACGTTGGTGTCACCCCTTTCTACAATTGATTAACATAGCATCAACTCCCATAGCCATTCGGCTACGATCAAGAAATCCCGAAAAGAGTAGAACATACCACAAGAACTACACCTACCTTAACGCAAGAGATCCCTCCGGCTTTTACAAAGATTCGGCCCTAGCACCCAAAGGTAAAGGAATCGGCAACCAAAAGAGAGGGTGAGGCTACTTAAAAGATTCGGCCATACACCACAAGAGATAAGGAGGGAAAAGAGATGAAGTAACGAAACTTACCACACCAAGGTTTGGGGTTCGGCTTTGAGAACCAAAGAAGAGATGAGCTTCGGCACTTGATATGATGAAGAGAAGACGCAAGAAGAGAGGGATTCATGAGCAAAGTATTCGGCCAAAGTTCTTGATGAAAATGAAAGAGCAACAGATAAGGCTTTCGGCTTTTGAAGATGGTAAAGATGAAGAAGAAAAAGAAATGGGAAAGAGGGATGCGGCAAAGGGAGAATGGAAGAAGTTTCGGCACAAGGAGGTTTGAAAGAAAAAGATGAAGTGGTATGAGTTGCTTTCAGCTTGAGAAAAATAGGAGAAGAATAGGTGAACAAAGATGGTTTCAGCAAGATAAGCTAACCAATGAGAACCGAAAAGCAAAGGGAGAGAATAGCTACTTGAGTTTCGGCTTTTACAAGATATGGCAAGGTTTGGTTCGGCCAAATACAAAGCTTGCCGAATGAGAAAAGAAAGAAAGCCAATGAGGTATCAGTTTTTGGCACAAAACGAAAATGAAGAGGGCTTCCCAAGCTAGCCAAAAATGCATCCTTACCTGGCCACTGAAATTCGGCACACCCCATGTTCCCAAACCGATTACTCCTCCTCCCCAAAGTCCATAATTCGGCCAACACCTCAAGACTCTCCATCCACTCATTCAAATCAGTTTGAATGAGTCAAACTCCACAATTTTCTCCTCTCCATCCAATTTCAAATCTGATGATCCAATCATCAATCATTCGAGAGAGTCCCACCTGAGCACACCCCTTCCTTGCTTGTGGCGTGAAAAAGAATAACCAGAAAGTGCAATTCCTGCTGCTCGAACCCAAGCACTCCTTCCCTGCATGTGGCGTCACCTTCCTGACACCTTAGTGGCGCCTTCTTTTCCACTTTGCCACTAGGTTATTTGTGTCACCACACTCCAAGAATATCTTTTAACCCCCAACTTCCTTAGCTCCCTCTTCCTAAGTGCTAAAACAAAAATTTTAGCCATGACTCAGGCCTAACCCGAGGTCATGCCTAGACCCCAAAACACCCTAAACTAGCACAGTAGGCACATTAACACATGCAAACACACAAAATACAGAGACCCCGATTTAAGGATATTACAGTTCTACCCCCTTAAAATAATTTCAGCCTCGAAATTACCTGGTCAGAAGAGGTGAGGGTATTGCTGCCGCATCACATCCTCGGGTTCCCACGTGGCCTCCTCCGTACCATGGTTCCGCCATAATACTTTCACCAAGGGAACTGACTTTCTACGCAGAACTTTGACATCCCGATCTAAAATCCGTACCGGTTCCTCCTCGAAAGACAAGTTCGAGCGCACCTCTATCTCCGCAATTGGCACAACATGCGACGGATCTGATCGATAACGCCTGAGCATTGAAACATGAAAGACATCGTGAATTTGACTTAACTCTGCTGGTAACTCGAGCTAATAAGCTACCGGTCCCACTCGCTTCAACACCGTATACAGCCCGATAAACCTCGGGCTTAGCTTGCCCTTTCGCCCAAATCTCAACACTTTCTTCCATGGCGATACCTTCAGAAAGACCTTGTCACCCACTGCATACTCTATATCCCTGCGCTTAAGATCGGCGTAAGACTTCTGCCTGTCCGACGCTTCCTTAAGACGAGCTCGAATCACCTTAACCTTATCCTCTGTTTCTGTAACCAACTCCGGACCCAACATCTGTCGTTCACCCAGTTCTGTCCAACACGTAGGAGTACGACATTTCCCTCCATATAGTGCCTCATATGGTGCCATCTGAATACTCGCTTGATAACTGTTGTTATAAGCGAACTCTGCCAGTGGTAGATACTCCTCCCAACTACCGCTGAAATCCAGAACATAGCCCCTTAACATGTCTTCCAGAATCTGAATTACCCTTTCAGACTGTCCATCAGACTGCGGATGAAAAGCTGTGCTGAAATCCAACCTCGTACCCAATGCCTAATGCAAAGCTTTCCAGAACCTTGACGTGAACCTGGGATCCCTATCCGAGATAATTGACATTGCCACTCCATGCAACCTTACTATCTCTGCCACATACAACTTGGCTAACTTCTGGAGCGAATAATCAATCCTTACCGGTATGAAATGAGCTGACTTAGTCAAACGATCCACAATTACCGAGACTGAATCCTTCTTACTGGGCGTAAGGGGAAGCCCACTGACGAAATCCATGGTAATCCTTTCCTACTTCCACTGCGGGATCTTTACCGACTGTAACAGTCCTGACGGTAACTGATGCTCAGCTTTAACTTGCTGACATGTCAGACACTTGCCCACAAACTCAGTTACTTCCCGCTTAAGACCTGGCCACCAGAACTGTTCCCTCAAATCACGATACATCTTATTGCCTCCAGGATGCATAGCGTATGGGCTGCTATGGGCTTTCTGAAGAATCCGCTGTCTCAATTCAACATCCTTTGGCATACATACTTTCCCCTGAAAACACAGCACTCCATCACTGCCTACGCTATAACCCTCAGCTTCACCATTCTGCACTTGCAACCTCCGAGCACTCAAAACCTCATCTACCAGCTGTTTCTCTTTAACCTGCTCAATCTAATTCCGCTTTACTTGCAATCCTACCAAAAGACTCCCGTCGTCATATAGACTAAGGTGAGCAAACATTGCTCTCAGGTCCGCTACCACCTTACGGCTCAACGCATCAGCTACTACGTTAGCCTTACCCGGATGGTACTCAATCGAGTAGTCGTAGTCCTTTAACAACTCGATCCTCCTCCGCTGCCTCAAATTTAAATCTTTCTGAGTCAAGAGATACTTCAGACTCTTGTGATCCGTGTAGACTATCGACTTTTCCCCATACAAGTAATGCCTCCAAATCTTTAAGGCGAAAACCACTACAGCCAACTCTAAGTCGTGAGTCGGATAGTTACCCTCATGAGGCCTTAATTGCAGAGACGCATAAGCGACCACCTTTCCGTCTTGCATCAGCACACACCCTAAGCCAGTATGTGATGCATCACAATAGACCGTGAATTTCTTTCCTGCCTCAGGCTGAATCAAAACCGGAGCTTCAGTCAAAATCTTCTTCAACTTGTCAAAACTTTCTTGCTGTTTCTCAGACCACACAAACGGAACCCCTTTTCTCAACAACTTAGTCAGCGGCGCTGCGATCAAGGAAAAACCTTCCACGAACCTCCTGTAGTATCCTGCCAAACCCAAAAAACTTCGAATCTCTCCAACCGACTTAGGTGGTTTCCAATCTAACACTGCCTCGATCTTACGAGGATCCACCCTAATCCCCTCAGCTGATACTACATGACCCAAGAAAGTTACCTCCTTAAGCCAGAACTCGCACTTACTAAACTTGGCAAATAATTGCTTCTCCCTCAGAACCTGTAGAACCACCCGAAGATGCGCGTCATGTTCCTCCTTAGACTTTGAGTACACCAAAATGTCGTCTATAAATACCACGACGAATTGATCCAAATACGGCTGAAACACTCGATTCATCATGTCCATGAATGCTGCCGGTGTGTTAGTCAACCCGAACGACATTACCAGAAACTCGTAGTGTCCATAACGAGTACGAAACGCCGTCTTATGAATATCAGCCTCCTTCACTTTGAGTTGAAGATATCCCGACCTGAGATCTATCTTAGAGAAAACCGATGCACCCTTAAGTTGACCAAACAAGTCGTCTATCCTGGGCAATGGATACTTGTTTTTGATCGTCAACTTGTTTAGCTGGCGGTAATCTATACACATCCGCATTGTACCGTCTTTCTTCTTAACAAAGAGCACAGGTGCTCCCCAAGGTGATACACTTGGTCGTATGAACCTTCTGTCCAGCAATTCCTGAATCTGAGCCTTTAACTCCACCAATTCTTTTGGCGCCATCCTATATGGAGCAATAGACACTGGCGCGGTTCCTGGCAGCAGATCTATACCAAACTCAACTTCACGGTCCGGAGGCACACCCGGAAGTTCCTCTGGGAATACATCAACAAACTCCCTCACGATTCGGACACTCTCCACAGCTAAATCCTTGGCTTCCAGAGCATAGACATGCACCATAAATGCCTCACAACCTTTCCTAACCATTTTCTCTGCCTTCAGCGCAGAGACCACATTGGATAGGTAATCTCTCCTATTACCTATCATCACCACCTCCTCACCTTCCACTGTCTTCAACACCATGCGCTTAGCTGTGCAATCCAAACCGGCCTGATACTTCACTAGCCAATCCATCCTGAGAATCAGATCGAACTCCCCAAACGGCAGTTCCATCAAGTCAGCCAAAAACACGACCCCTTGAAGTTCTAGGGGTACATCCCTATATAGTTTACTTACTTCTACAGAGTGACCTAGAGGGCTTATCACTTTCATCTTCCTAGAAGTAATCTCAGAGTCTAAGTTCATAGTTTCCACTATACTACTGGCTACACATGAGTGCGTCGAACCCACATCAATCAAAACATTATAAGGTAGTCTAAAGATTAAGAACGTACCGGTTATGACGTCCGGTGCGTCGCCCTCCTCTCGACGCCTCGCTGCATAGACCAATCCAGGCTGTCTCGCCTCTGTACCACCTGCACCCCTGCCCGGTGCTCCACGGCCTCTACCAGAGCCATTACCTCCCCTGGCTGCACCACGGCCCCTCTGTGGCTGCTGACCATCCCTCCTGATCTGTGCACGATTCTGATCCCCAGACTGCAACCTAGTTGACCTCTATGGACAATCCCTCACTCGGTGCCCCATCGATCCACACTCAAAACATCCTCTGTTTCCAGTCCAACATTCTTCTGTGTGAGACTTTCCACACCGAGCACATCGTGGCGGCCATTGAGTATTAGCAGCAGTAGGCCCAGCAGCTTGATTCGGCCCACTATATCTACCCCGTTTCTGCTGATTCCCGGTAGACCCAGATGATCCAGAATTCCTTTTATTCCAACCCTTGTCCTGATTCCGTCTTACCGACTGTTTCACTTCCTCAGCAACTTTGGCCTTTTCCACTAAAACCACAAACTCTCTTTCCTGCTGTAGGGCAATTAACATCCGCAGCTCGTCTCTCAGCCCATCCTCAAATCTGACATAGCGCTCATGCTCCGTGCCCACAATACCACGTGCATACCGACTCAGCCGAAGGAATTCTGCCTCATACTCCGATACCGTCTTATTTCCCTGAACCAAGTTCAGGAACGCCTTACGCTGCGCATCAATATAGCTAGCCCCTATGTATTTTCTCTGATAAGCTACCCTAAAGAATTCCCAAGTAAGGTCATCCGTCATTGCTCCATCCCTAACTGTGAGCCACCACTGATATGACTCGTCTCGCAACAAAGATACTACCCCCTTAAGCTTCTCCTCAGCCGAGAAGTCTAGCTCATCCATAATATGTTCCATCACCTCCAACCAATATTCCACCGTACTAGGTGCCACACGGATACACCTCTAAATACCTCTGCACCATTAGCCCGGAGTCTTTCGGACACAGATTTCCGAGCCCCCATACCTCCACTTGCTCCAGCTACTCTTTCCAGAACCCGCAGCATTGCCTGTGACACTGCATCATCACCACCCGTCTGCTCTTGAAACTCAGTGCCCACAGCTGGCGGCGGCGGTGCATCATTTCCTGACCCATGGCCAGACCCAGCTGGCTCAGATATAGCCATCCTACCTCTACCTCTTCCACGTATATTACGCCCACGTCCACGTGCACTCATGACTATCGATATGATTTGAGCTGATTAAGAGTTTTATGCGTTAGACTTTTATTCCGCTGTCTATTAAAGCACAGTTTTATGAGAAGTTTAATAAGGGATTGTTCCGCGAGTTCATCCAGCCTATAGTTCAAATCTCTAGAGTAGTTCCTACTACTATTTAGTCATGCCAATATAATCATATTCACAACATCATAAACAATAGTTTGGGGTACATACCTGGGCGGATTGGTGCCGGAGACTCGGTGCCATGCCTTTCAGACCATGTGTTTTCCATAAAACCTTTCATAATTGCTTTTTAAAACCTTATTAGGCCTCAGGCCCACAGCCGAGCTGTTGAACTTGACACTGATACCAAAATTGTAACACCCCAAACCCAGTCAACACACCACGACCGAATCTGGCATGTTACGGGGTGAAAACGTTTGAATAAAACAAGTTTCCCGGTTTATTTCTATTGAAAACTCTTTTATCGTTTTATGGTTCAGAAAACCCTATACGAAGTGATGTGGAAAAACATTTTTGTGTTGCTAAAAAATCCAGAGAACTTATGCTTAAAAATCCGTTTGTTATTACTAGTTTTTAGAAATCAGACGATACTTACTAAAAACCGAGAGTGATGATCATAGTCAAGTTTAAAACCATTTGCATTTGAAGTTGTTTGAAACTTTAGGTTTGAAATCGTCTATGTTAACTTTGTTATTACCTTGTGAATAGTGTTACCCGATGGTAATGCTTGAAAATCTCGATATAGGGTATAGTTTTGAAATCATCGATTTAATCCCGGTTATTTAAGCAAGCCAAGTTTTTAATCACATGCATAAAATAGTTAAAATAAAATCATGGAATAAAAACCCAAAATAATAGCTAGCGGCCTTATTACAAAACCAAAACCAAATTTAAATAAAATATAACCCGAAATAGTAATTTAAAGTTAAACCCAAAATTTAGATGCATGGCCACCTCGAGTCCTCCCCGGCTCTATATTCGCGATCTATGCCTCATCTGCAAAATATAAGGGAAGGGGTGAGTCACCGAGACTCAGTGTATAAATCCTCAACCCGATAGTGCAACCACTTACGCAAATCATCAGTATAACATGCAAATCATGCAACCCTACAACCTAACCATCCGATCTCCTTTATCTACCCCGTGTGGTCAAAACCACTGGTGGTCAAAACCACTGGTGGTCAAAACCACTGGTGACCGAAGTCACAAATATATCGGTGTGGTCAAAACCACTGCTGACCGAAGTCACAAATCAAATGATAGGGCCAAACCATCGTGTGGTCAAAACCATTGATGACAATCCCGTATCAATCATGTGGGGCCAACCCACTGTGGTACCAAACCATTGGGACGAGTCACAATATCCATATGTGGTCAAAACCACTGGTGACCGTAGTCACAAATATCATCAATGTGGTCAGAACCACTGGTGGTCAAAACCACTGGTGGTCAAAACCACTGGGACTTAGTCACAAATAATAATATCAAAGACGGGGCCAACCCGTCGTGTGGTCAAAACCACTGGTGACAGTCCAAAATAATTCTTCCCCCTCCTCTCAACAATCCCACCATCATGTCCATATCAATCGTGGCATAATAACATATGATGATACAAATAACATATGGAATAGCATTTAACAATGACATAATAGCATATATCGAGATCCATATAACAGAGGACTTACCCGGAGTCCATGCTCATGCCCACAAGGCATAACTACCAGTTTCAATGGTTATAACAGAAACACAATAAACATATCATACTAACGAAGTGTGTAAGCGTTACACACTTGACTACTTGTAGATCTAAGCGAAATCTCGAGGCTACGCGAAGCTAACAAAATCCTGAAACGTTGCCTTCCCCCTTCCTACAATCGGCCAACACTTTGTTAGTAACCAAAAGCCCATTCGGCTCAACTAGAAATCCTGAGGGATATGTCGCATGAAGATAACACCTTACCTTAATGCCGATTTGGTTTCCAACCAAATCCCGAAACTACGTGATGAATCTCCCTTACAATCGGCAAACACTAACACAAAGATAGTTAGCCTTCGGCTTTGAAAAAATATGAAACAGATCCCAAAACGTTAGAGCCCTTACCTAAATCGGCGACCAAATCCCGAAGATCTAAAAGATCCAAATCCAAGCCACGATCCAAACGAAACTCGAGAACCTACACGTTAGCGTCACCCCTTTTTACAATTGATTAACACAGCATCAACTCCCATAGCCATTCGGCTATGATCAAGAAATCCCGAAAAGAGTAGAACATACCACAAGAACTACACCTACCTTAACGCAAGAGATCCCTCCGGCTTTTACAAAGATTCGGCCCTAGCACCCAAAGGTAAAGGAATCAGCAACCAAAAGAGAGGGTGAGTCTACTTAGAAGATTCGGCCATACACCACAAGAGATAAGGAGGGAAAAGAGATGAAGTAACGAAACTTACCACACCAAGGTTTGGGGTTCGGCTTTAAGAACCAAAGAAGAGATGAGTTTCGGCACTTGAGATGATGAAGAGAAGACGCAAGAAGAGAGGGATTTATGAGCAAAGTATTCGACTAAAGGTCTTGATGAAAACGAAAGAGCAACAGATAAGGCTTTTGGCTTTTGAAGATGGTAAAGATGAAGAAGAAAAAGAAATGGGAAAGAGGGATGCGGCAAAGGGGGAATGGAAGAAGTTTTGGCACAAGGAGGTTTGAAAGAAAAAGATGAAGTGGTATGAGTTGCTTTCGGCTTGAGCAAAATAGGAGAAGAATAGGTGAACAAAGATGGTTTCAGCAAGATAAGCTAACCAATAAGAACCGAAAAGAAAAGGGAAAGAATAGCTACTTGACTTTCGGCTTTTACAAGATATGGCAAGGTTTGGTTCGGCCAAATACAAAGCTTGCCGAATGAGAAAAGAAAGAAAGCCAATGAGGTATCGGTTTTTGGCACAAAACGAAAATGAAGAGGGCTTCCCAAGCTAGCGAAAAATGCATCCTTACCTGGCCACTGAAATTCGGCACACCCCAAGTTCCCAAACCGATTACTCCTCCTCCCCAAAGTCCATAATTCAGCCAACACCTCAAGACTCTCCCATCCACTCATTCAAATCAGTTTGAATGAGTCAAACTCCATAATTTTCTCCTCTCCATCCAATTTCAAATCTGATGATCCAATCCTCATCCATTCCAGAGAGTCCCACCCGAGCACACCTCTTCCTTGCTTGTGGTGTGAAAAAGAATAAGCAGAAAGTGCAATTTCTGCTGCTCGAACCCAAGCACTCCTTCCCTGCATGTGGCGTCACCTTCCTGACACCTTAGTGGCGCCTTCTTTTCCACTTTACCACTAGGTTATTTGTGTCACCACACTCCAAGAATATCTTTAAACCCCCAACTTCCTTAGCTCCCTCTTCCTAAGTGCTAAAACAAAAATTTTAGCCATGACTCAGGCCTAACCCGAGGTCATGCCTAGACCCCAAAACACCCTAAACTAGCACAGTAGGCACATTAATACATGTAAACACAAAAAATGCAGAGACCCCGATTTAAGGATATTACAGCCTTGGAGTAACGCTCTAACATGTTCCTTTTCGCTAGGGACTCGTTTACTTAATCAGGAGGTATAGGCCGAACTCTCGCCCATTGCAAGGAGTTTTCATTCTCTGGTAAGTAAAGTCAGTAGGTAAAGTATTTCGATATTTTAGATTACCAAGGGTGGAGATTAACTATTGGTCAATTATTATTCTATGTGCCTCGGATAGTGTCTCGAACCGCAACCCATAGTAGGTGTGTAATCTCACACCACTGCTTATTCTGACATGCGATGTACTGTGAATCGGTTAAAAGCTGAAATACCGAAAAGCCGGAGTATCAGCAACTGAGAGCTCTCGAGGGTGCGAGCACTCGTAAAGTTAAACCGAGTCAATAGTGTTGGTGATAGACTGTTGGGAGTGACTCGAACTCTCTTGCGGAACTGAGGCTGTAATGGGCCTTGTTGAGCCGAAGTGGGCTAAGTGGGCCCAATAGGTTAATGGCCCCACAGGGGCGAAATCCGTGGTAAGTGTCGAATGATTGATGTGACAGCGAAGTTCACAGATTCGAGTCCAAAAATGGGTTGTTCAGGCCACACGAGCGTGTGGGCCCGTTTTGGTCGAAATTGGATTTTAGGCCCAATTGCATCGTTTTGACCCAAAATGAAACCTGTGTCGCTTGGTGGGGTAAATTACCGAATTACCCTTGATGGGTAAATTACTGAAATACCATTGGTGGGTAAAATTACTGAAATACCCCCGAGAGGTGAAATTACCGTTTTACCCTTAGTGGTAGGATCATTGATGGATGTGGAGTAGTTGTATGATTGATGTTGATGGTGATGCACTGCTTACATGATTTAATTATGACATGTCATACTGCATGGGTCGGGGTTATGGATTTGGAGGAAGCACTGTACTGGTGGCTCTGCCACGTATACTGATTTAGTGGCTCAGCCACTTATACTGTTATTAGCAGCTAGTCTGTGTTATTGGTGTGCTGGTTGGGTGGGTTGACTTGGTCCCCACAGGTGTGTTGGTTGGTACGGGTGGTGTGTTGGTTGGACTGGGTTGGGTACATACTTGTTTTGCAGATCATAGGGCTTCGGCCCAGACTGTTATTGTATAGGGCTTCAGCCCAGACTGTTACTGAATAGGGCTTAGGCCCAGATTGATACTACATGGGCTTAGGCCCAAACTGTGGGTGTAATAAGGGGATTACACACTGAGTTCTCGTAACTCACCCTTTCTCTTTAACTGTGCAGGTAATCCCCAGCCTTGGAGGATTTGGAGCTGCGAATGACTCGAAGGTGGCCACGCGTCCTGTATGTACTTGGGGTTAATTTAGCTACTTTATTTTAGTTTACTTTATTTTAATTTTTTTTTGGGTTAATAACTTTTGTAATAAGGCCATTGGATTTTTGTTTTTTACTTTTTATTTGGTATTTCTTTACAAACTGCTAATTTATTAAACACGGGTTTTAAATCAATAACTACTATTTTTAAAATATCATGTTTCTGCAACTGGTTAAACCAGACTTCCTTAACTGACAAGGTTTTAAAAACAAAATAATAGATGGATAATAATATTTTTGAAAAGGAATGATTTCGAGTAAAAATTGGTTTGTTAATAAGCAACGAAAATCAAGATTTTTAAACGGTAAAAAGTTTTGATTCTTAAATGCGTTTTCCAACGAACACAAAGTTTCCAAACAACACCTGATGTGGCACGCTAGACCCGGTTGTAACGTCTAGGCCGGGTGTGGGGTGTTACATCATTTACTGAAACACTTGGTGTGCATTGTTTTCTTGTGGCTTTTCAACTCTCTTGTTGCTCTTTTCGTTTCAAGTTGCTTCCACTACATTTTTCGGTACCTTAGAGAATTTCTGCAAGAATTCTCACTTTGCAAGTGTTAGGTTGACTTAGACACATTTGAAGAGAAGAAATTGCCTAAGGCCGCACGGATTATGAGATGAAAGGTCTAACCCCGTGATATTAGTATAATGTTCTTCCATTTTTTGTCATTGCTAAGAAGCCTACAAGAACCAATACTATGAGCTTTAAGAGCCAAAAGTATAGAGTGCAGGATAAGATGTTTAGCCTGAAGTTTGTTTGCAAATTTAAAGTTTTGGATGGACAAAATTTGAGAGCCTCTAGAATCCTAAGCAATTGCAGCTCCACCAATAATGCCATTTTGGCTATCATGAGCAATGCATAAGGAAAGAATCCAAAAAGAGAGTGATTCTCGAGCAATAATAGATTTTTGGGATCTTGATTGAGAGGCCTAAGAAGTGTCAAAGGGATAAGTGCTTAGAATAGATTGATGGAGATCATAAATCCTTCTGACTATACCTGCTAGGTTGGGATCACCCTGTCAGAAAATGAGCTCATTCTTTGATTCCCAGATGATTCAGAGAGTACAGGCCACAATGGTGTAAAATCTCCTTAAGTCATGAGTAATGTTGTTATTAGATGAGAACTGATAAGGCACGCTTGCAAAACAAAATCGTAGCTTGTCTAAGTTGCGGATGTATCTTAGATCTAGACGAATGTAAACAGAATTGAGATACAACAAAAATAAATTAGTTGTCACAAAGGATAATCAAACGAAATTAAAAAAAAAGATGGTAAGAAGTCCAATAGAGAGAAATGGGTTTATTGGATGGAAAGAAACTATCATTGGATCTCAAGAAAATGCCTTAACCAGGTTTGGAAAACAAAACACAAAACAAATTTGTTAGAAGTGATTTTAAAGACAAAAGCAAACTATTTTGTGTAAGAATATTTGAAACAATAGTAAAAGATGAAAACTCCTAATTTTGGTGTGTTTCTTGATGGAAAAAGATAGGAGAATGTCTCTCTTGAAGCAATTTTAATCTTGAATGAAATTCAATAAAATCAGCAAGCTAAAACAACAAGAATTAAATTAAAATAAATAAGAAATGGTAAATTAAGGCTAGAAAAGAGAAGATGACGTCCTAAGAAGCCTTGGAAACATTAAGCATCCACAACTCCTTTTAGTGGCTCTAATTCCCCCTCTAAGAAAGAGATCTTGGCAAGAAAAAGTTTGAAGATGATTCCGATAATCTAAAAGATTGTTTAAAGAACTTCTAAAATAAACTCAAGAGCAATTCTTGAAGAAAAAACTCAAAGAGAATTATTATTAACTTAAAAACAAAAATCAATTGTTTTCTCTATAAGGGTGGACGACCATGCTACTTATAGGCCCCCAAAATAAGTTTTCCTATCCCTAATGGGATAACTAACATGACAACTCATCAAATAAAAAAACAAAATAATTCTAAGTGTGGACTTTTAATGGAATTTGGCCAAAGGAATTAAATGGGCTCATTGGGCTGAATTTTTACATGATGATCCACCTATTCAAAAAAAAAAAAATTAGACCTATAGTTTAAATATTTTACAACTTGAGCCACATTGATAATTTGGCTTGATGATCAATTAAATTATTTTCCAAACTTCAAGATGGGTCTATAGACATCTTTAATGGGCCATTTTTTCAAGAACTTGGTCTTGTGATCTGTTTACTCTCAAAATTGGCTCGTTCAAGCTCGTACATGAAATCCAATGCACCTTGGCTGCAAGATTCGGTTTCTTGGACCAAGATTTACAAGATTTGAAATATTGATTTTCTTGATTCTTGAAGTTGTCTGAAATAACAAAATCGGACCAAGATGCGATTTCTTGATTTTCATGAAAACAAGAAAGTGAATCTTGATTTTCTTTTTCAGCCATGTGTGCATATAGGGCCTTGGTAACGAAGTCTTGGATGGTCTCGTTCAATCTTGTTCAGATTTTCTTGGCCACGACCTCGTTATTGGGTCGTGAGGAAATTTGAGCCATCACGTTCATGAGCCTGATTTTGGGCCTTGCAACTCGTATCAGGAGCTATTGGAAAAACCAGTAGGATAAGGAGGAGAAATTGAGGGAATTGGAGTGGAGAGTAAGAGGAGAACAAAACCAAACAACCCTATAAAAATTGGAATCAAAGAAAAGGAGTTCCATAGTTTCCCTATGGGTCTTGTAGAAAGAACATAGATTATCATTAAGAGATAATCTTCTTAAGATGAGGTCTTAGTAGAGAGAAAATTATTGCAAATTTTCCAAAGGAAAATGATCATTTTGTAGAGAAGTTTGAGTTGCCAAAGATTGGTCCAAGCAATTTGGAAGGCTAGCAGTGTGGCTGCCTTTGAACCCAACTAATACATAAGGGTGTATGCATTCTTGACAGAAAAAAATACCATTATAATCAAATTTTGTGGACAATTTTGTCTTCACTGCACTAAATGGAGAGAGTTCTACTAAGAAGGTTAGAGGCTCAATTGGGGTCAAGTAAATTTAATGTCTTCTTCTAATCCAGTTTTTAATATGAGGTTAGAGACATGATTGGACTTCAATACCAAAATCAGAAGGTTTGAGAGTGTCCAACAGGGGGAAATTTATGTTTGTGTTGATCCATGAATTTCTATCTTCCCAAAGTTGGAGATCTTTCCCTTGGATGCAAATATCCCTTCCTTGGAGAATACCTTCCCAAGCCCAGGAATCAGAATGTTTGGGCTTAGTACATCCAAAGGGGCGATGATTGCAGTATTTGGCTTTTAAGACTCTTGTAAGAAGATAGTTCTAGGCGAACCCTTTTCTAAATGAAACATATCATTTTCACCAAATGTAACATCTCTTCTAACAATGGTTTTGTTCATTTCCGAGCACCACAACTTTAAACCTTTCATACCGGAAGAGAATCCAGAAATATGCACTTCATGACCCTTGGTTCGAGCTTTCCTAGACAAACTTTTGCATAAGCAGGACAACCAAAAAATCTAATGTTAGAGTAATTGGGAGGATTACCTAACCATATCTCATCTGGAACTTTACCATTCATTATTCGATGGGGAGATCAGTTTACCAAATTACTTGTCAAGTTTACGACTTCAGCCCAGAACTCTTTCCCTAAACCTGCGTTAGAAAGCATACATCAGACCTTTTCGAGCAAAGTTCTGTTCATCCTTTCAACAACTCCATTCTGTTGCGAAATACCTACAACGGTGAGATGTCTTTTTATTCATTTCTGTTTGCAGTAATCAATAAAATCTAATGAACAAAATTTGAGATCATTGTCTACTCCTCAACTACTTTATGGACTTTTTGGTTTGTTTTTCTAATAGAGTTTTCCATTGCTTGAAGATTCCAAAGACTTCGTTCTTCAGTTTCAAAAAATAAACCCAAACCTTTCTGGAGTGGTCATTAATAAAAGTTATAAAATATTTATTACCTCCTTTTGACATGTAAAGAGTCGAGAGTCCATTTTATTTTGTGCACTGCTGAATAAAAACTTACTTGTGTCTACTTCCCATAAGTGTAGTGCTTGTAGAAACCTAACTTTCCAACTCTAGTGTCTTTTAGAAGACCTATTTTACACAATGTTGTTATACCTTTCTCACTCATATGACCAAATCGCATGTGCCAAAGTTTGGTTGAATCAGAATCTAAGGAGAAATAATCACTTCGTGTCATCGCGACATCAAGTTGGTTCTCATCGCGATGTGGCAACAATTCCAGCTCTTCTTTGATAATTGCAGTTGCACCAATCACCATCGACCCTTTCAGGATGTATAGGTTGCCTTTCTTCTATCCACTCATCACAACGAGAGCTCCACAAGAAACCTTTAAGCCGTTTGACTCAATAATAATCCTGAAACCATTCAAGTCTAAGATTTAAGATGAGATTTTTCTTTAAATTAGGCACATGCCTGACATCTAATAGTATCCAAACAATTCCATCATGCATCTTGATTTGTACTGTTCCGATCCCAGTTATCTTACATGGAGAGTTATTCCCTATTAACACAACTCTAACCTTCAACTAAACTATACGTGAAGAACTAGTCCCTGTTGGGAAACATGTGGTAAGAGCACCCTGAATCAAGGATCCATTCGGATGTGAGCTTGGAGCTTTCGCTTATAGACACCAACAAGAAATCATCACCTCTATCTTCAGCTACACTACCATTAGCAACTTTGGCTTTCTGCTTTCCTCTCTCGTCATTTTCGACATCCCTCTTTTTTTTATTATTCTGAAGTTTGCAATATACTATTTTAATATGGCTCATCTTCTTGCAATAGCCACATTGTTTGTCACGGTTCTTGGATTTTGATCTTGCCCTGGACTTGCTTCAATCTGACTTTCTATATTGTCGTTTGCCCTTTGCAACTAGAATCGAGGCTTTCCCGTCTAACTTTTTATTTAGGCCTAACTTGATATTGAGTTTATCCTTGCTCAGTAGATTTCCCTTCATGTCTTCGAATGAGAGATTATCTCTCCTATAAATCAAGATTTCTCTGAAAGTTTTGCAAGAAGAAGGCTAAAAACATAACAACGACATAGTCTAATCCTCATCACTGCTATCTGCTTCAAGATTATTTAAGTCATTTAGAAGCGTAACGAACTCACTGAGATGAGCCCTAATGGACTGACCTTCAGTGTAACACCTTAAACCCGATCCAATCACCAAAATTAGGTATCAAATGTCATGAATGACATAATAACCTACCAAAATTTTTAGAATAATTTATTCAAGTGTTTTTACCCTGTTATATTAAGAAATATAACTTTTAAAAGTTTATTTCCTTAACAGTCTTAGCGTTATTTACAATCTAAATTAAAAATTTAAAATTGTTACATTCAACCTAATCCCTGAGGTGTGGCCTCTAAGGGAGCCCCTCTATACACATGAATGACTTCCACACTTAACCCTTAAATTTGGTTGTGCCTGGCTTGGTCCCTCCACTTGATTTCCAAATCAAACATTTATCCTACAAACAGGCAGTAAATTCCTAAGTTCAAATTAATATTCTATGAAATAGTGCAAAAACAATATTTCGTAATCTTCAAGAAATGAAATATAAAGCAGATATTTCAAACTCCCTGTCTATCCTTGGCCTTTCCACAGATTTCGCTGGTGTGGTCGATGTCATGCCCTTTTCTGCAACTCACCACTGGCGGACTTATTCTCTATCTTAGGCGCAAGCGCGTTCTTTACAGTAATGGTTCATTATGGTCTCGGCCTGATTCCACCTCATCCTAGATTCCTTAATATCTAACAAGCTTAACTCTCACAGTTAACCGTACACTTGGATATAAAGTTCGTTGCCTACCACTGACTGTCTTCTACTTATATTCTCTTGAAATTTGGATCCTTACCTTGATCTGTTCTTCCAATACTAGATTAAACTTAGGATTTCCCACCTTAATGCTTCCTCCAGTCCAAATTCACAATTCTAAATAGGATGATAAGCTAACTAAATAAACGCCTCATCATCTTGGTGGATTTGTACTATACAACCTAGCTCTAAGTTATTAGTTCACCTTATTCCAATCTTTTGAAAAATTGAAATTTAGAGTTAGTTCCTAACGAACCATACCCTTTGTTACTTTTCGGCAGACTGTCCGCCCAAAGTAGCCCTTGGTGGACTTCTTCTTTTGTTAGCCGCTGTGGTGTATCCTACATTACATAGTCCTAGTCAAACATCCTTCCCCTCTGTAGATTTCTGGTAGACTATACTAGTTAGTTCGTTCGAGCGACCATTACTTCCAAGTGAACGTTGGCAGACTTACCAGTCTTTGGCTACCTTTTACCCACAGACATTTAGGCTTAGGTTCCGCTTGATCATCTTATTGTCACCCCAAATTTTGATTTACTAGCCAAAAACCAGCAGACTTATACCCATAGATACTTCATACCTCAACATATTTATCCCTCCTACTTCTTCTACATTGTTAAAAGTTGCATATTCTAGTTTCTTTATCATAACAATTTGGTGAAATCCCTTATCAACAGGCTTACCTATATTTTCATACATTTTTACCCACCTTTCTTGTTTTCGTAATTTGGCATATCCTTGGACTATCTCGTTTGCCCGCGTTCTCAGTCACGCCAATTTTGTCCGATCATGCTACTCTCTGTTTGACTCATACAACGATGTCCCTTTCCTTGCCCTGTCAGCTTTCTATTTCAACATTTTGGTAGACTTTATCGACCCCATAGCCTAACTATGATCTTACACAATATGAATCCATGTTTAATGTCCTAGCGGACTCCCATTGATGCCATAGCCTAGTTATGATCTTACACATTGTGAATCCCATGTTTAATGTCCTAGTGGACTCCAGGTTTCGAGGAATCATCAAACCTCTTCCAAGGTGTAGCCCCAAAAGACTTGATAATCATTTCCACGATGTTGCCCTGAAGGACCTGTCTAATACTGTTGTTGTGGTGTCATTCCATAGATTCGATAAACAAACTTGCAATAATATGCATATACAACTTACTTATTCTCCATATTCATACACAACTATTGTTTTAGACACAACTCAGAGTAGACATGGATGTGGTTCAAGCAAGCAACACAATATCAATGATCACCCAAAAGTTGAGTACAGAGACTCACCTTATTCCCTTTATCCATGAAAACTTCGCATTTCCAAATGCTAGAGCCTCCTTCGTCTTGGAAACTAAGCATAATAACCATTTATTAGTCAATTCGAAGGTATTTCAAACCTTAAAACCCATAATCCTTAATTTTATAGAAACTTTTCGAGAGTTTTCACTTCTCTTTCTTCTAGTCTATGAGTACAGAGAGGCTTAGGACTTACCAACTTATCCAATTCTCTTATTCTCGGACTTGAATATCATGTTCCCAGACTTGAATATCATGTTTACTTCCTCATGTAAAAAGCTTTCTTGAATTTATTTTTCTTCCTTCTCGAAGTAATCGAGGAAGGAGTTGTAGACAAGAGGGAGATTACTTGTTAATTTAAGAGAATTATTTCCTCTCATCACACACATATATATACCCAAAGTTTGCACGGTCTCTTTAGTCCATTTTATCCATTCACTGCTAGTTATTTTGTTTCCCATTAAGGAGATAGTTGGTCCCAAACTAACTACACCAGAATTAAGATCCAACTAATCACAATTCAGCCACTAAAATTTCTGAATTTCTTAGTGAAGCCCGACAATTCGCCAATCCATTCTATTTAATCCTCGCTTTCATTAAATTTTGGAGCATAAAAGATAATCGAGTGTGACATTCGACTATCCCGAATGTGTATAAACATTGTTTTATAACTAACTTGTTGGCCAGAGATTTTGTCATATATAAGGCTTCCAGTTTCCTCCATAAGGAGAACGCTATTTTCTCCATCAGAACTTCCTGTAATACATTATTCACGAGGCATAGTTAAATTGCATATAGAGCTTTTTCATCAAGCTATTTTCATTTTGAAAAATCCATATTCGCGGGCTTCTTCACTGTAATGACCTTTTTCAAATAGTTTTGAACTAGTATTGTTTTCATCCAACCTTGTCACAAACTAAAATTTGCAATTCTGTAATATCCCGAATTATGGCTTATGCATTACTCTTAAAATGTGTGAAATAGCATGCTCATGTGCATTGTGAATGTGCAGTATGGATTTTTGTGAACCTTAGTGTGTAGTCAAGTGCCTTAGAGATTAATAGATTTTTACGTTTAAAAGAGGGAACTGAAGTAAGGTGGCCTTAAAAGAAATTGTATGTGAAATATGACACACAATTGGGCTTGGTAAAGTGGTTACAAGGCGCCACTTAAAGCCCATGCAAGTGACGCCACAGGCATGTACAAATGGGCCAAGGTTCGAATCACCAAGGAAGCAAAATAAGGGATTTTATTTTGCATGTTGCGTCAGCAGAGAGGAGCAACAAGGGACGGCATTGAGGCTAAATTTTAGGAGCTTTAATCCTTTTATTTTTGGAGATAAATGGTGATAATTAATTGAGATAGGGGATAAATGTTGGATTAATTTTTATAAGATGATAATTGAGAGATTTAAGCTATCAGAATAAGGAGAGTTGGCCGAATAAGGGTCTCTAGGTAGACTAATTTCGGCAGAAAGGGAAAAGGGTGGCTATTCTTCATTCTTTCTTTTCCTCTGCCGAATTTTTTAAGTGAACATCCTCTTCTCTTTTATTTTTGCCAAAGCAGAAAACTCAGCCTAGCCGACTTCTTCACCTTTTCTTCTTCTTCTTCTCTCAATATTCCAAAAGCCGAAAGCAGGTTCCTTTTTAGACCATAGCTGATCGGTTCATTAAAACCCCAAAAGCCGATACTTGCGTGACCATCATCTAGCCAAAGCCGAATCTCTGTGGTCTTGAGCAAAAGGGGTTGTCGACTGTAGTGTTAAGGTAAAAGCAATTGATTCTTGATGTTTAATCTCTTTTAGCCGAAATCTAGGAATTAATCCCCTTGATGTCTCTTGGCCGAAATAATAAAAGAGGTTTTGGGATTTGTCTGCTACCTTCGACTAGCAAAGGAGGAAGGTTTCGGGGCTTTTAAAGATTTAAGGTAAGTTATATTTGACTTTTGGCTATAGGCCATTCTCATGTGATTCAATGTTGGAATTTAATCTAACTTATGGCTATAGGTATTTCGACAAGTCCTTGGTTAAGTGACTAATTCCGGGATTTGGAATCACAAGGTAAGTGAAGGTATATTCGGCCATATTAGTTACCATAATAGTCGAATCTAACTATGGACATGTAGGGGCAGTCGACAGTGGTACACAAGGTTTTCAGGATTTCAAATCGCACGATAAGCAGTTATGTACAATCAGCCATAGCCCTATTTTGATATCTAGATCTATTTCTTATTTGTTTAAAAAGCCGAAAACTAACTAGTTAGGAGTTTTGGTGGCTAGCCGATTGCAAGGGTGTGCATCACCAAGTTTCGGGACTTGATTCTTAAGTCAATCGGCGGCAAGGTAAGTTTTTGGTTTGCAAAAATCCTTCGAGATTAGATTCTTTAGCTGAATGGCTCTTTGCTAATATGTTCAGGGTTGGCCGAATATAGGAACTAAGGATCTAGGACGCTAGATCTAGTTTTCGGGATTTGGAGTGAACTTGCTAAGTATACCAGGTGTGTACCCCACCCTAAGCCTAATAGTTTTATGGTATTGATTATATGCATGTGTTAATATGAATGTGGAAAATATGGCTAAGTACCATGCAATGGTACAAAGTACTCAGGTACGTTTCCTACTCTTACTGTGAGTATGAATTATGGCACATAAGTAAATGTGATATGAATGTGAAATAAGGCTTAAGGCATGATATTGCAGGATATGTATGACATGGGGCATTTGGGTGATTATGAAAGGGGAAGTGAATGAGGTGACTATTGTCACGATATATGAATGTGGTGACTTCGGTCACATTATCTGAATGTGGTGACTTCGGTCACATTATCTGAATGTGGTGTCTCATGACACAAAATATTATCTAGTGGCTATGCCACGACTTTTATAAAGGCGATGAGCACGTCGACTGCAGCGACTGCCTTCGATGGTGTGTAGCGGATGGAGGGTTGACTTAGTAGTCCCCACGGTGTGCAGGTTGGTACGGGTGGTGTGTAGCGGATGGCATCTAGGTTTGGGTTCGGGAATGCATCATTTATTGTGAATTATGATATATATATATATGTATGATTTGATATGCCTGAATCTGTTTGGACTTAGTGTTTGTGTACACATTGAGTCTGTTTGACTCACCCCGTTGTGGGAACATTTTTCAGGTGACGATCAGTAATGGACCGGGCCGGCAGGAGCTTAGTGGTGGTCATGCTCAGCAAGGAATTTTATTATCTGAATATTTTATTTTATTTAAGTACTTTAAATTTACTTGGGTTTGTTTTTGATGTAATAAGGCCATAGTATGAACTATGTTATGCATGCATGTTATTTATTTCAGTACGAGACAAATTTTATCAAACCTAAAGTCAAGTAATTTTCCTTAAAATAAACCTTCAAATATTATGATATTTAAATTCAAATGTTTTCAATTCAAAGGTAAAAACCTTAAAACAAAAATCGGCATGTCTTTTAATACTAAGAGCAAAGTTTTAATAAAACCCTGACTTCAAAAGAATAAATTGGTTTTCAACTTAAGCCCAACCCAATTTGAGTTTTTCCCAAAATCACTTAAAGTTTCCAAAAGAACAAACGAATTTGAACCGGTTTTTCTTAAGGAACATACCAAATCTGGTCGAGACTCATGGGCCGGGTTTGGGGTATTTCAGCTTGGTATCAGAGCCCAGTTTTAAACTCTCGGCCTTGGGTTTAAGGTCCAAAACATTTTCAAAGTTAAGCCCAAAAGAATTTTGTGAAAATTTTATAAGCAGGTTTTTCTGGCATGGCACCTAAGTCTCCGACCCGAAGTCCACCAGGTAAGTGCCCCTATCTATTGTGTGATTTATAATATGATTTGTAGAAGGGTATAAATGGAACGTAGAATTAGTATATTAAGTACTTGAACTATAGGACAAGTTTACCCCAACAATTACATAAAACTTTAATGCCTAATTAAGCAAACCTGTGACTAAGTCGTCGAGTTAGGGTGTGGCAACCATTGTGCGCATGTCTAGGATTGGTTTCGATGGGAGCTTGGTATTTAAGCAGTCCTAGTGACTCACCTCCTCTCCACTCGAATCCTACCTGGTGCGTAGTGACGGTTCACCCTAACCAAGTGGACTTATTCACGGGCTAAACCCAATAATTAAAACCCGAAAAGGACTAGCCGTATTTTTACAAAAACCCTAGTTTTAAAACTCTTAAAATTACCCTTTTAATTTGTAAAAACTATTTTTCAAAATTTTCCTGAGATATTCTTGATTTACAAAATTACTAAAATACCCCTAATGGTAAAATTACTAAAATGCCCTTGGTTTCTAAAAATACCATACTAGCCTCAATTTCAATAAAATTTTCTTACTTTACAAAAGTATCCAAAAACCCTGTTTTGCGAAACTTCAAGATACCCTGATTTGGAAATTTACCAAATTACCCATGCTTTATAAAATTACCAAAATGACCCCCGATTTCCAAAAAAGTTTTGCAAGAACACCGGTTTGGAAAACAAACTCTCAAAAAGAACCCTAAGTTTCGAAATATCTTTGATTTATAGAGATTTTTCAAATTGACCCCGGTTTATTACCAAAATACCCTGTAGGACAAATGACGAAAATACCCCTGGGATAGGAAAAGATAAAAATGTTCGAGGAGTGAATGTGTATGGGAGGTATTATGGAATGGATGTGTTTTCTTTGAATTAGGATAGAAAACTTGAACTTTGATTGATCGAAAGAATTACTCCTAAACTCTTTACATAAAACTCCTTCGCAAATAATCAGTGGAATAAAGGCTAATTCATAAAATTTCTTAATCAGATTAAAGCACAATCATAGAAATGAGTTCTAGGGGACGTGGTTGCAATGTGCGAGGAAGCGGTAGAGGCAGAATGGCCGTGTCGAAACCCGTTAGATCGGGTCAAGGGTCTGACAATGAGGTACCACCACCAGCTGTTGGTGTTGAGTAGCAAGCACAGACGGGGGATGATGCTGTATCGCAGGCTGTGCTGCGGGTTCTTGAAATGGTGGCTGGCGCAGGTGGAAATATGGGAGCTCGGAAATCTATACCCGAACGACTTCGAGCCAATGGGGCTGAAGTGTTTCGTGGAGTATCTGGTGTGGCACCCAGTACGGCTGAGTATTGGTTGGAGGCAACGGAACGGATTATGGACGAGTTCCTGAGGAGAAAGTGAAAGAGATGGTGGCGCTGCTACGCGATGAAGCGTATCAATGGTGGCTCACAGTTCGGGATGGTGCCACAGCTGAGGATCTTACTTGGGAATATGTTAAGGCGGCATATCAAAAGAAGTATGTTGGAACCAGATATACCGATGCGCAGAGGAAGGCTTTTCTGGGGCTGGTTTAAGGGAACAAGTCCGTGGCAGAGTACGAAGCTAAATTTCTAAGGTTGAGCCGGTATGCTCGAGGAGTAGTGGCTACGGAGCATGAGCGGTGTGTCCGGTTTGAGGACGGACTAAGGGATGACCTGAGGTTGTTAGTCGCTCCATATCAAGAGCAAGAGTTTTCTACGTTAGTAGAGAAAGCTAAGATAGCGGAAGGAATTAAGGACTCTATAAGGCAGCACTCTGATCGGAATAAGCAGAAAAGAGGATTTGGGTCGTCAGGGTCAGCTGGGAATATTCAGAAGAGGCCTAGAGTTGATGGGCCGCGAGGTCAGCAAGCTGGTACTGGAGGGCAATATCGTACTTGTGATCAGTGTGGGAAGAAACACTTAGGGGAATGTTGGAAGAAGATAGGAGGATGCTTCAAGTGTGGGTCAAAGGACCATATGATTAAGGATTGTCCTATGAGGCCGGATGGGAATAGACCAGTAGCTCAGAATGTTAATCAGGATGGTAGGGGTGGACAACAGCCTCAGCAAGGTCGTGGTCCGAATGGCAGAGGTAATGGTGCTGGAAAAGGATGTGGAACACCTGGCAGAGGTGCTGGTAATGCAGAGGCAAGGCAGTCGGGTCTAGTGTATGCGGTTCACCGTAGAGAGGATGGAGACGCGCCGGACGTCATAACCAGTACTTTCCTTGTTTGTGGCAAGCCTTATTTTGCTTTGATTGATGTGGGCTCGACCCATTCGTATGTTGCATGTAGAGTAGTGGAAACTCTAGACATAGCCCCTGAACTTTCTGATAGGGAGATGACTGTAGTAAGCCCACTAAGTCAAACTGTAGAGGTGAATAAGATGTTTCGAAAAGTACCTTTAGAGGTTCAAGGAGTAGTATTCTCTGCCGACTTAATGGAACTACCTTTCAGAGAATTCGATCTCATACTTGGAATGGACTGGCTAGTAGAGCATCGAGCCATACTGGATTGTGCGGCTAAGCGAATGGAGTTGAGGACTCCAGAGGATAAGGAAGTTGTTGTGATCGGAGAAAGAAGAAACTACTTGTCTAACGTAGTTTCTGCTTTAAAGGCTGATAAGATGGTCCAGAAAGGGTGCAAGGCATTTCTGGCCTTTGTTAGTGCGTTGGATAAGGAGGAAGAAGGTGTTAGTGGAGTTCGAACTGTAAGGGACTTTGAAGATGTATTTCCAGAGGAATTACCTGGAATACCCCCAGATAGGGAGGTGGAGTTTGGAATTGATCTACTGCCGGGAATAGCTCCTGTGTCAATCGCTCCGTACAGAATGGCACCAAAGGAGTTGGTTGAGCTCATGGCTCAAATCCAAGAATTGCTTGATCGTGGGTTTATCCGACCCAGTGTGTCTCCATGGGGAGCACCGGTCTTGTTCGTAAAGAAGAAGGACGAAACTATGCGTATGTGCATAGATTATCGTCAGTTGAATAAGCTGACTATCAAGAACAAGTATCCCTTGCCAAGGATAGACGACTTGTTCGATCAGCTTAAGGGAGCAGCGGTTTTCTCGAAGATAGATCTAAGGTCTTGATATCATCAGCTTAGGGTGAAGGAAGGGGATATTCATAAGACGGCTTTCCGAACAAGGTATGGGCACTTCGAGTTTGTTGTAATGCCGTTTGGGTTGACGAACGCCCCAGCTGCGTTCATGGATATGATGAACCGGGTTTTTCAACCTTACTTGGATAGGTTTGTCGTGGTGCTCATCGACGATATCCTTGTGTACTCCAAGTCTGAGGAGGAGCATGATGAGCATCTACGGATTGTGTTGCAAGTGTTGAGGGAGAAGAAGCTTTATGCCAAATTCAGCAAGTGTGAATTTTGGCTTAAGGAAGTGGCGTTCTTAGGACATGTGGTGTCTGCTGAAGGAATACGGGTGGATCCTAGGAAGATTGAGGCAGTACTAGATTGGAAACCACCTAAGTCTGTGGCTGAGGTTCGTAGGTTCTTGGGTCTAGTGAGCTACTACAGAAGGTTCGTGGAAGGATTCTCATCGATAGCCGCGCCTTTGACAAAGTTGTTGAGAAAGGAAGTACCTTTTGTATAGACAGAAAAGCAACAAGAGAGCTTTGAGAAGCTCAAGAGGGTCTTGACTGAAGCTCCAGTGTTGATTCAGCCTGAGGCAGGGAAGGATTTTGTGGTGTACTGTGATGCTTCCCATACATGATTGGGACGCGTATTGATGCAAGACGGAAAGGTAGTTGCTTATGCGTCTCGACAACTAAGGCCACATGAGGTTAACTACCCAACACATGATTTGGAATTGGCAGCAGTGGTCTTTGCTCTTAAGGTGTGGAGGAACTATCTTTATGGAGAAAAGTCAATAATCTACACAGACCACAAGAGCCTTAAGTATCTGTTGACTCAGAAGGAGTTGAACCTAAGACAGCGAAGGTGGGTGGAATTACTGAAGGACTATGACTGTTTGATAGAGTATCATCCGGGCAAGGCAAATGTAGTGGCAGATGCCCTAAGTCGGAAGGTTGTGTCGGATCTGAGGGCAATGTTTGCACATCTAAGTTTGTATGATGATGGAAGTCTGCTGGCAGAGCTGCAAGTTAAGCCGGCATGGTTGAATGAAGTGAAGGAGGGACAGTTGGATGATGATGATCTAAGTGCTAAGCTACAGCAAGTACAGAGTGAGAAGTTGGAAGACTATGGTATTAATGACGAGGGAGTATTGTGTTTCAAGGGTAAAGTCTGTATGCCTAAGGATCTGGAGCTAAGACAGAGAATTCTTCAGGAATCGCATAGTAGCCCTTATGCTATGCATCCTGGAGGAAGTAAGTTGTATAGGGATTTAAGGGAACAGTTTTGGTGGCCTGGTCTTAAGAAGGAAGTTACTGAATTTGTAGGCAAGTGCTTGACGTGTCAGCAAGTTAAGGCAGAACACCAAGTTCCGTCAGGATTGCTTCAACCGATAATGATTCCACAGTGGAAGTGGGAGAGAATCACCATGGACTTCGTTAGTGGGTTTCCCCTTACGCGTACTAAGAAGGACTCGGTATGGGTGATAGTAGATCGATTGACTAAGTCCGCGCATTTCATTCCAGTGCGAGTTGATTATTCGTTACAGAAGTTGGCAAAGTTGTATGTAGCGGAGATTGTGAGGTTGCACGGAGTGCCGGTGTCGATTATCTCAGATAGAGATCTAAGGTTTACTTCTCTGTTTTGGAAGGCGCTACATCAAGCTTTAGGCACTAAGTTGGATTTCACTACGGCTTTTTATCCACAGTCAGACGGGCAATCTGAACGAGTAATACAAGTGTTAGAGGATATGTTGAGGGGCTGTGTGATGGATTTTAGAGGAAGTTGGGAGGAATATTTGCCTTTAGCTGAGTTTGCCTATAACAATAGCTAGCATTCGGATGGCACCATATGAAGCACTGTATAGACGGAAGTGTCGCACTCCTACGTGTTGGACGGAATTAGGGGAACGTCGAGTTTTGGGTCCAGAGATAGTGGCGGAATCTGAAGAGAAGGTTGAGATAATTCGGGCACGATTGAAGGAAGCATCTGATAGGGAGAAGTCGTACACGGATCTCAAGCGAAAGGAAATAGAATTTGATGTGGGAGATCAAGTGTTTCTCAAACTGTCGCATTGGAAGAAGGTGATGAGATTTGGTCGCAAAGGGAAGTTAAGTCCAAGGTTTATAGGACCTTATCGGGTTCTGAAGCGAGTTGGACCAGTGGTATATCAGTTGGAGTTGCCACCGGAATTGAAGCAGATGCATGACGTATTCCATGTCTCCATGCTACGTCGTTATCGATCGGATCCATCTCACATAGTACCGGTTGAAGAGGTGGAGCTAAGGCCAGATTTGTCCTACGACGAAGAGCCGATTCAGATCTTGGAACGAGATGTGAAAGTGTTACGACGGAAATCAGTGCCTTTAGTCAAAGTGTTATGGCGCAATCATGGATCGGAGGAAGCTTCGTGGGAGCCAGAAGAAGCAATGCGACAGCAATACCCTCACTTATTTCAGCCAGGTAATTTCGAGGACGAAATTATTTTAAGGGAGGTAGAACTGTAATATCCCGAATTATGGCTTATGCATTATTGTTAAAATGTGTGAAATAGCATGCTCATGTGTGTTGTGAATGTGCAGTATGGATTTTTGTGAACCTTAGTGTGTAGTCAAGTGCCTTAGAGATTAATAGATTTTTACATTTAAAAGAGGGAACTGAAGCAAGGTGGCCTTAAAACAAATTGTATGTGAAATATGACACACAATTGGGCTTGGTAAAGTGGTTACAAGGCACCACTTAAGGCCCATGCAAGTGACACCACAGGCATGTACAAATGGGCCAAGGTTTGAATCACCAAGGAAGCAAAATAAGGGATTTTATTTTGCATGTTGCGTCAGCAGAGAGGAGCAGCAAGGGACGGCATTGAGGCTAAATTTTAGGAGCTTTAATCCTTTTATTTTTGGAGATAAATGGTGATAATTAATTGAAATAGGGGATAAATGTTGGATTAATTTTTATAAGATGATAATTGAGAGATTTAAGCTATCAGAATGAGGAGAGTTGGCCGAATAAGGGTCTCTAGGTAGACTAATTTCGGCAGAAAGGGAAAAGGGTGGCTATTCTTCATTCTTTCTTTTCCTCTGCTGAATTCTTTAAGTGAACATCCTCTTCTCTTTTATTTTTGCCAAAGCCGAAAACTCAGCCTAGCCGACTTCTTCACCTTTTCTCTTCTTCTTCTCTCAATATTCCAAAAGCCGAAAGCAGGTTCCTTTTTAGACCATAGCCGATCGGTTCATTAAAACCCCAAAAGCCGATACTTGCGTGACCATCATCTAGCCAAAGCCGAATCTCTGTGGTCTTGAGCAAAAGGGGTTGTCGACTGTAGTATTAAGGTAAAAGCAATTGATTCTTGATGTTTAATCTTTTTTAGCCGAAATCTAGGAACTAATCCCCTTGATGTCTCTTGGCCGAAATAATAAAAGAGGTTTTGGGATTTGTCTGCTACCTTCGACTAGCAAAGGAGGAAGGTTTCGGGGCTTTTAAAGATTTAAGGTAAGTTATATTTGACTTTTGGCTATAGGCCATTCTTATATGATTCAAAGTTGGAATTTAATCTAACTTATGGCTATAGGTATTTCGACAAGTCCTTGGTTAAGTGACTAATTCCGGGATTTGGAATCACAAGGTAAGTGAAGGTATTTTCGGCCATATTAGTTACCATAGTAGCCAAATCTAACTATGGACATGTAGGGGCAGTCGACAGTGGTACACAAGGTTTTCGGGATTTCAAATCGCAAGGTAAGCAGTTATGTACAATCGGCCATAGCCCTATTTTGATATCTAGATCTATTTCTTATTTGTTTAAAAAGCCGAAAACTAACTAGTTAGGAGTTTTGGTGGCTAGCCGATTGCAAGGGTGTGCATCACCAAGTTTCGGGACTTGATTCTTAAGTCAACCGGCGGCAAGGTAAGTTTTTGGGTTGCAAAAATCCTTCGGGATTTGATTCTTTAGCCGAATGGCTCTTTGCTAATATGTTCAGGGTTGGCCGAATATAGGAACTAAGGATCTAGGACGCTAGATCGAGTTTTCGGGATTTGGAGTGAACTTGCTAAGTATACCAGGTCTGTACCCCACCCTAAGCCTAATAGTTTTATGGTATTGATTATATGCATGTGTTAATATAAATGTGGAAAATATGGCTAAGTACTATGCAATGGTACAAAGTACTCAGGTATGTTTCCTACTCCTACTGTGAGTATGAATTATGGCACATAAGTAAATGTGATATGAATGTGAAATAAGGCTTAAGGCATGATATTGCACGATATGTATGACATGGGGCATTTGGGTGATTATGAAAGGGGAAGTGAATGTGGTGACTATTGTCACAATATATGAATGTGGTGACTTCGGTCACATTATCTGAATGTGGTGTCTCATGACACAAAATATTATCTGGTGGCTATGCCACAACTTTTATAAGGGCGATGAGCACGTCGACTGCAGCGACTGCCTTCGATGGTGTGTAGCGGATGGAAGGTTGACTTAGTAGTCCCCACGGTGTGCAGGTTGGTACGGGTGATGTGTAGCGGATGGCATCTAGGTTTGGGTTCGGGAATGCATCATTGATTGTGAATTATGATATATATATATATATATATATGTATGATTTGATATGCCTGAATCTGTTTGGACTTAGTGTTTGTGTACACATTGAGTCTGTTTGACTCACCCCGTTATGGGAACATTTTTCAGGTGACGATCAGTAATGGACCGGGCCGGCAGGAGCTTAGTGGTGGCCATGCTCAGCAAGGAATTTTATTATCTGAATATTTTATTTTATTTAAGTACTTTAAATTTACTTGGGTTTGTTTTTGATGTAATAAGGCCATAGTATGAACTATGTTATGCATGCATGTTATTTATTTCAGTACGAGACAAATTTTATCAAACCTAAAGTCAAGTAATTTTCCTTAAAATAAACCTTCAAATATTATGATATTTAAATTCAAATGTTTTCAATTCAAAGGTAAAAACCTTAAAACAAAAATCGGCATGTCTTTTAATACTAAAAGCAAAGTTTTAATAAAACCCTGACTTCAAAAGAATAAATTGGTTTTCAACTTGAGCCCAACCCAATTTGAGTTTTTCCCAAAATCACTTAAAGTTTCCAAAAGAACAAACGAATTTGAACCGGTTTTTCTTAAGGAACATACCAAATCTGGTAGAGACTCGTGGGCCGGGTTTGGGGTGTTTCAAATTCTGTAAAACTTCTTAAAATCAAATCTTGTCATTGCCATCTTGGAACAAGTTGAATGCAAAAATTGAACCAAGCTTTGAAACCAGTTATTGGGGATTGACTCGTATAAGCAACGAATAAGTAAAATAGAGAATATCAAACACACA